>CAUYUJ010001814.1:445834-468334 GCA_963575745.1 Prorocentrum cordatum
TTCCTCCGGATTCCTTCAGGATTTTCGAGGATTCCTGAGGATTACTTTGGATTCTTGAAGATTCCTGAAGAGTCCTGCGGATTCCCCCGGATTCCTAGGGATTTTGAAGGATTCTTGAGGTTTGCTGAGGAGTCCTCAAGAATCCTGAGGAAGGATTCCTCCGGATTCCTGAAGGTCCTGCGGATTCCTGAGGATTCCTGAAGATTCCTCAGGATTCCCTCAGGATTCTTGATTCAGGATTCCCTGAGGATTCCTGAGGATTACAATTGATTCTTGAGGATTCCTCAGGATTCCTTAGGATTCCTCCAGAATCTTCAGGATTCCTGAGGATTCCTGAAGATTCCTGACGAACCCCTGCGCAGCAGCATGCCGCGTCGCCCGCGTCTCTCGCCACTTTCGCCCGAAGCCGCGGGGAGCTGCGGATTGGGGCGGAACTGGCGCGAGGCGCGGGCGACGAGGGCATTCTGCGTAGTGTTTTTACGTAGTGTTTCCAGGAGCGCCCCGAGTCGGCGCGCAACCACACAGCAAACAACGACGCCCAAGCCTCGCGTCAACCGCGCCGCGTCTCACGTCACGCTCGCCCGAGGCCGCGGGGAGCCGCGGTTTCGAACGGAATTGGCGTGAGACGCGGGCGACGTGGGCATTCTGTGTAGTATGTTTACGTGGTGTGTTCAGAGCGCCCCGAGTCGGCGCGCTACCACGCGGAAAACAACACGCCCGAACCCCTGCGCAGCAGCATGCCGCGTCGCCCGCGTCTCCCGACAGTTTCGCCCGAGGCCGCGGGGGGCTGAAGATTCTTGTAGACATATATATATATATATATATATATATATATATATATGTTTATACATATATAGATAGATATTTTGTTTTGTTCGGGGCGCGCTCCCGAACCCGAACCCGAACCCTTACACCCTCTACACCCTCTTTTAGCGGAACAAGAACACCGGACAACCCTAGTAGTAGTAGTAGTAGTAGTAGTAGTAGTAGTAGTAGTAGTAGTAGTAGTAGTAGTAGTAGTAGTAGTAGTAGTAGTAGTAGTAGTAGTAGTAGTAGTAGTAGTAGTAGTAGTAGTAGTAGTAGTAGTAGTAGTAGTAGTAGTAGTAGTAGTAGTAGTAGTAGTAGTAGTAGTAGTAGTAGTAGTAGTAATAGTAGTAGTAGTAGTAGTAGTAGTGGTGGTAGTAGTAGTAGTAGTAGTAGTAGTAGTAGTAGTAGTAGTACAGTAGTAGGGGACCCCGGTTTAAAAAAACACGACGCCGGAGGTCTGGGTGTCTTTCTCTTCTTGGCGGCGCGCAGAGGGGGGTAGGGGGGGAAGGCTACCTGGAGGCACCCCTGCTCATTAGAAGGCGCGGGCCCTTGTCTGTAGACGTAAGGCCAGCGCCTTCTGAGAAGCAGGGGTGCCTCCAAGAGGCCTTCCTCCCTCCCCCATACCCCCCTCTGCGCGCCGCCAGACTTCCCCAGGCGCCGGACGATCCGAAACCGAGTCCAGCCTCAGAGGTTCTTGACGACTCTCGGCGGTTCGAGGGGGGGCCGGCAACAGAAGAGTCAGACTGAAACGGCGGTCCATGATGTACAGTGGGGGCCCGACCACAAGAAGCCTGCCACAAGAGACCCAACCCTGAGACCTCAGGGCGTCCATAGATCTTTGGGCGTGGGGACGTCAAGCTCTCCTTCCTCAAACCATCGAAACCCAAGAAACCCAGGGCACCCTGGAGACGAGCAGGGTGCTTCTTGGCATGGGTCCCCACTGCAAAGGGGCCGAGAGCCGCAGGTCCTGATCCTTCGCCTCCTCCAGCGACGACACCAGGCCAGCAAGAAGGTGTCGGCTTCAAACGCGCGCCCGGGGCCCGAGGAATGCGCGCTGCGGGGGGGGGCAGTCGATGGGAGAGCCTGGCCCGCGTCGAGCGGACCGTTGTCCAAGACGCTGGAGGTCCGGGCAGGTCGCAAAGTTGGGGAAGGAAGTCACGGGATCATGCACACGAAAAAAGCCGTGGATATAGAAGCCAGGGCGCCCCCAGGAGTGCTCTCCCAAAGTTGCCCCAGAGTGTACCATTAGGTCGGGCATGTCCCCCTACAGGCGGATTTTCGGCGAAAACTCAAAATACTCCAGAAATGCCCAACAACATTCACAAAATACTGCAGAAAGCGTCCCCAGACTATGTTTCTACTATTTTCGAAAATTCTCCCTGTAGAGGAACATGCCCGACGTAAGTGTGCCAGGATTTGGCAGACGTGCTGGAAACAATGCGACATCTGAGACCCTCGCCCCTGGCTCCACAGAAAAGCGGCGAGAGCGCGCCGAGGCGCCCTCGTCGCTCGGAGCTCTCGTGTGGCCGTTTCTGGAGGCTCTCGTGGCCTCTGACCGGGCACGGCTCCCGTGAAGCTCGGGGGCGTCCAAGAGCGGGGCCTCCAAGAGGGGAAGGGGCGCAGATCCTGGCCCCACGCACGTGCGCGGACGAGCGGGGGGCCAAGGGAGGTATTGAAATAATGAGGGGGGGGCCGTGAGCTCTTGGGCGCTCTCGTGGCCCTGACAATGACGTCTCCTCCTGGACGCCCTCAAAGGCTCGCCGGGATGCAGCCTGGGATGGGGTCCCGGGACGGACTCTGAGCGTACGGCAGTGGCTGGCCCGACGAGGGGCCGCAAATCCTGGCCCGACGCACGTGCGCGGACGAGTGGGGGACCAAAGGACGCGTTGGAAGAGCGAAGGGGGCCATGAAATCCGGGTCGATCTCATGGCCCCGGCCATGAAATGACCCCTCCCCCCCGATCGCTACCCCCCTCCTGGACGCCCCCGAAGAGGAGCCCCCTACCTTCGAACGAGGTCGATCTCCTCGCCCCACCCCCCTGGCGCGCGCCGCCACACGGGACCCCTCTGGCAGCTAGCGCCTTGAGCGAGAGCGCGACAGGGGAACAAGTCGTAAAGATGCCTCGGACCAGGGCGCCGCTCGCGGGTGGCGAGAGCGCGGCCCCCGAGCAGCTCGCGCGGAAAGGCGGTCGCGAGAGCGCACGGTGATTCTCGCAGGAGGGGGCGGGCAGCACGGTTCCCGCGCTGCATGCCGCTGGACGGCGCCCGCGGTCCTGGCTGCCGCTCCTGCGAGGGCGCTGCGGGCTGCTCGTGCCCACTCGAAGGCGCGGCGGTGCAGCTCCAAGGCTGTCGCCTCCCTGGGCGTGAAAGGGAACGGAGACGCCAAGGGAGGAGGGAGGAGGGGGGATGGAGGAGGGAGGAGGGAGGAGGGAGGAGGGAGGAGGGAGGAGGGAGGAGGGAAGGAGGAGGAGGAGGGAAGGAGGAGGAGGAGGAGGAGGAGGAGGAGGAGGAGGAGGAGGAGAGGAGGAGGAGGAGGGAGGAGGAGGAGGAGGAGGAGGAGGAGGAGGAGGAGGAGGAGGAGGAGGAGGAGGAGGAGGAGGAGGAGGAGGAGGAGGAAGGGGTCGAACTTCGGAATGTCGAAGTGCCGGTACCTTTTCGCACGCTTTTTTTTACCAATCGTTTGGAGCTTCGTGGGGGGTGTCCTCGTCGCCACAGCGGGGCTCCCCTCGAGCTTTTGCCGGCCAGGGCGCACCCCCTCGGCACAGGTCCCCGGGGGTCGACGGCCGACCCTGGAGCCCTGGCATCCTCGCGCCGCGCAAACAAAGGGCACGGCGGGCGGGCGGAGGTCTTCAGCAATGCCCGCACGCGTAAGAAGTGCGGCGGAGGTGTTAGATGAGGATCCCTTCCACAAGGAACCCAGGCTCTCGCGACCGATGGGCAGCCAAACGTGTGCCACCCGCCTCGCCTTGAAACAATAAGGAATGCGCCAGGGTCTGGGCCCCAGGAAGACGTTCCTTATTCAATGCCGCCGCAGTATGTGATGAAGCCTCTGGCGAAGCCACAGTCGTCAGAGCAAGCCAGGAGGAGGTCCCCCTCGGGAGCCGCCGATGCAGCTCGGGGGCACAGGAGGGCACACGTTCAGAGTAAAGCCCGCGCTCGAACGTGGCCAGTTGCACGAACCCTGATCACAGGGGATATGTCGACCCCTATACCAGGCTTCTAGGGGTTTTCGAATGGACCAGACATCTTGGGCCCAAACCTGGGATATACGATAGGGTGGTGTCCATCCTCGATAAGGGTGCGTCCGACTAGCCCCCTTTGGGGGGCATCCCAGGCTTACCCCCTCTTTCCTGAGCGGTCAAAATCTTCGGCGGAACTGAAGGATTTGGGGGAGACAAATCGCCTGCGACCTGAACCCACGAACCTGGACAATTATCTCAGGGTGGAGGGCTCAGGGTGAAATCCATCTGGGCCCTGGCCCCTCGAAAATCACTCCGTCGTGTGACTCCCCGCTTGCAGATTCAGGCCTCGAACATCCATCGAAACGGCATTCCAGACTTCACCCCCCTCCGCCCCCCCACCCCCATAAAGACAGAAATGCTCCGCAAACGTCGTCGTCCCACCTGTGCCTCCGCCGGTTCCGCCGAGCTTCCGCCGGCGGGCCCGCTGGCGGGCCCGCCGCCGCGTGCCTCCCGCCGCCTTCCGCGGCCCCTCTGCCGAAGGCGAGACGCGCCGCACGAGAGCCCCGGTCTGGAGCGCCCCAGCCAAGCCGTGGGCACAGCTGCCAAGAGGCCATACTTGAGTGGATGCCACCACAAAGGACACCAAAGCAGTCCGATCTTTGAATCAAACAGGTGCTTGAAGTGTTCGAAACATGCTCTCGGGATGTTCATAACATGCTCTTTACTTGTTTAGGACATGTTGAAAGCATGTTCTAGACATCTGGAAAAGTTTTTGGGAACAGGCTTCCTCTCCATTGACCGTCGTCCACGAAGCCATACCTTCCAACAGGCCATGGCCTCCCCCACCTGGTCTAAATCCGGGACGACTGTCCGCAGAGGTGATTCGTTCCCGTGTAGACCGCGCCTGGGCGAGAAAGCCCACAACTCCTCCGGGACGTACTGACCCGGGTCAGTGCAAACCCGGGCCCGTCTGGGCTTTGCAAGATCCTGCAAAAGGTACCCTGCGCGCTGACCCGGGTCGGTGCAACCCTGGCGCTGCAGGATCCTGAAAGGTCCGGCGCCCTGGCTGACCCCCGTTTGCATCGACCCCCAGCCCCTTAGGAGCTCGAGCTCCTTCCGCCGACCGGCCGCTGGTGCTCTTCGGCAGGCCACGCCCGAGACCACAGCATGGCAGAGAGGCATACGAAGAGGAGAGCGGCAGGCGCGGCCGCTGTCCTGGCGTCCTCGGCGGCCCGCAGCGCCCTGCCCCGCTCCTGCACGCGCGCTCTCCGGGCGGCGGACGGTCGCCCGTTCCCCTCTCAAGAATGGCGGCGAGCGCGGGGGAAGCGACAAGGGGCCTGCCCTCTCAGAAGGCTCGGGATCGGCTTCCGGCCTTCTGAGAAGTGCTCTAAGCCTTCCCCAGAGACACACGAGAACTCCTCAGAAGGCTGGGGGGCTTCCGAAAAGCCCCGCCGTCTTCTGAGAGAGCCTCCTCCTTCTGATGTCCCCCTTCGCTCGCCGCCGACAAGAGAGGCGGGGGGGAAGGGGACGAGAAACGACACGGTTTCCGTCGGACGACCCCATCTGTGGAGCCAGCCGAATCTGGCGGGTGGGGGCCCGCGCGAGGTTCTGGAATGTTGAGTCGCGCGATGGTGCGCTCCCTCGAGGGCCCTTGCCGAAAGT
This sequence comes from Prorocentrum cordatum, assembly GCA_963575745.1. NCBI lineage: Eukaryota > Dinophyceae > Prorocentrales > Prorocentraceae > Prorocentrum > Prorocentrum cordatum. Next base: position 451,485 of record CAUYUJ010001814.1, read on the forward strand.
CGTTTCGCCAGCCAGCCATGTTGCCTGTCTTCTTTCGCCCCCCCCCCTTCTCCACCTCCTCGCCCTCCTCCTTATGCCCCCCGATGGATCACGGTTTGCTGGAGCGGGAGTCGCTCTCCCGGGACCCCCAGGCAAACGCCGCTCAAGCCAGGGAGCCCTTTTGCGCTTCCGTGTCGTCGTCGTCCTCCTCCTCCTCCTCCTCCTCCTCCTCCTCCTCCTCCTCCTCCTCCTCAGGGGGATCAATACCGAATCGCGCGGTGCTGCTAAAGTCAGCAGGAAGGGAGCAAGGCAAGGATGCAACCTTGATCATCCATGTTGAAACAATTGCAGCGGCGTCAGGTCACGGAATGGGACGAGCATGGGCCGAAGACGTACGGATGCAGGGGCGGACTTTGGTGGCCCCTCGGAGGCCCAGGCCGAAAGCCGTAAGCCCGCGAGCCACGCTGGGTGTCCTCCTCCTCCTCCTCCTCCTCCTCCTCCTCATCCTCATCCTCATCCTCATCCTTCTCCTCGTCCTTCTGGGCCTCATGGCCCTCTATTTGTCCCCAAATAATGATTGCGCTTAGGCGTTCTTACCTCTGTTCTAAGGAACTGGGCAGTGTCCTCGGTCCGGCAGCTATGTGGCCACCGTCGCCGTCCCCTCGCCGCCTCGTCGCCCCCCGTCGTCTGGGCCGTGTCTTCGGTCTGGCGGCTATGTGGCCGCCGTCGCCGCCCTGTCGCCGCCTCGTCGCCGCCCGTGCATTGCTACCCCGTGGGATGCATTGCAGTGCATTGCGCGGCAGTGCACGCATTGCTGTATTGCTTTGCATTGCTTGCATTGCCTTGCATTGCGCGTTGCTACGCATTGCTTTGCATGTCTTTGCGTTGCGTTGGCTTGCTTGATGTGTGCAATGCGTTCAGCGTTTCATAGTGGTTTGCCTTGCTTGGCCTTGCCTTGCTGTGCCTTGCAAAAGATTGATCTGCGCCGTCATCACCGCCGCCATCACCACTGTCATCACAATCACCACTGATTACTGCCGTTTCAAGCTCGTTAACTCCACCAAAAGATAGCATTGCGTAGATTCCATCATATAGCTTGCACCGCGAAGCTTGCACCGCGCAGCCTGCGCCACATACATTGCATCACCGAGTATGCTAGAAGCCACTGTTTGGAGTCCACGCTGGCTAACATTAGACCATTCCCGAGTGACGAGAGAAGGGCTCTCTCGGGACCACTGGCAGGAAGCCGTTCACCACCCCAGTTCCTCCTCCTGCTCCTCCTCCTTGTGGGGGGGCGGTCATGAACCTCGGCATGGGTCCTGGGACTGGGGGCACTCGAAATAGCCTCCCCGGATGCCTAAGACAGCCGTCCAGCTCGCCCACACGGCCTTGTATGGCCCTGAGGCCAACGGTCCCAAGACAGCCCCGGGCCGAATATCGCAAACGGGTCCCTGACAGGGCAGCAACCTATTCCCAAAACACCCCGTAGAGATCCCCTAACAGGACTCGGAGAGGGAACAAAACAATGGACGCCATGCAAATTTGAAACTCTGCCCATACATGCCACCCTTGAGGATGGGGCCGCCCCAGACAGCTTCCCATCGGTCACAGAGGCTCCTGGCCATTGAGGACCCCAAGACGGCCCCAAGATAGCACAAGACCACGACAAGACGGCCCCAGGCCAGCCAAAGACGGAAGGAGGGGCAGCAGCAGGCAGCAGCGGCAGCAGAGGGAAAAGAGGTGAAAAGAATGCGAAGGGTGTGGGGCGGCGAGGGGGCGAAACGGGGAGGGTGAGGGCCAAAAAGTGGAGAGATGAATGCCAGTGCCTGAGTGCAGCTGCCTGATGCGGTCGGGAGCCTCTGCTTCGCGTGTCGCGGCGGCGGCCCTGGCGACACGCCGTGCACGGCGAGCGGATGGCGTATCGCTCCGCTCCGCGGGCCGGGCGGGAGGCTGGCAAAAGGCTCGGGGCGTGGACGCCCGGGGACCGGGAAGCGTACAGCGCGTCGCGCCGCAGCGTGGTGAGCCATGAGCCAGCGGCGCGACACGCGATCCCAGAGATCCCAACCGCATTGATGGCCGCAGAGAGTACTGCGGGATGACGATTAATACAAAAAATGGGAGGGAACGAACAAAACAAAAGTTTTCTGCTATTTCTGCACATTTTCTTACAGGAGGAGAACGATTTAAAAAATAGTTTTCCAGCCCGCGGCCCGTTTTTTCTAATCGTCATCCCGGGCGCCGCCGCGTGAACACGACCCCCAGTCATTTATTAATCGCCATGCTCCATTACGAGCATCGGCGCACCGGCACTGAGGTTGGAAGCGGCCGGAGGCTCTGACTTGGTTGGGAGGGACCCCAGAAAATGTCTCACGAGGGGGGGGGATAAGGCCGAATCCGCTCAAAATCTGTCCCTGGACCCCTCCCAGGGTCTACCGAGTGCAGTTTTTCACACCGCATTCGTCTTCGACAATCCCAGGGCCCGAGAACTGCCCCAGGAGGCCGCAAGGGGCAACAAAAGCAACCCCGAACCCAGCGCCTCGAACCTGCCCGCACCTCCCAGCGGCTGGAACCAGTGCTGGGCCGGCTCCAACATTGAAAAGGGGGGAGGCAACTACTGGGAGGCTTTCGCCGGAAAAATTAACAAGGATTAAGCCCCATTGGGGGGCTGTTATGCCAGAGTGGGCGTCGGATTAAGCCGGATTAAACGGGGTTAAGCGGGATCGAGCCGGATTAAGCCGGATTAGCCCGTATTAAGCCGGATTTCGGACCAGGGCAAAAACAGAAGTTGACCTCCCAGGAGTTGCATCCAAAGGGGGAGGGGCATCGGGGACGCCTCGCACCCACCGAGCCCCTCGTGGGTCCTTCTCCGCCGCCTCGGCTCTCCTGCGGAGGCTGGCAGCCTCGACCTCCGCCGCCTCGGCCCCACGGCGCGGATCGGGCGGCACCCAGCCAGCCCCAGACGGCCGAGGGGCTCCCGGGAAGAGGCGCCAGGGCTCGGAGGTCGCTGGGGGGAGGGGGGGAGAAGCGTGTGGTCTCCAGGGCCACGTCCCAGTACGCTCGGCTGGCAAGCTGGACACGTCAATAACAATCCTGACGACCCCCATTCGCAGGAAGCTCGGATCTCAGGTGAACTCTTGCCGACGATTGGGCTGCTCTGGTTCGCTCTTACCCTACGAGCATTGGCCCCGCCTCCGTCGTCCCAGAAGCGCGGATCGCGTTCGCTGCCCCTCGGCGAGCTTCAAGCCACTGCCTCTGCTTTCGGCCAGCAGGGCCAGGCGCGCTCGAACTGGGAGTGCGCGCGCCCCCTCCCCCATTGCCCATCTCCCTGTCTCACTCCGTCTCTCTCTCTCTCTCGCCCTCTCTCTGCCCTCACAGACCGCGCCCGGGGGAGGGCAGTCTCCCCACCCCCGCGTCTCATGCGGTCCCCCACCCGGCACAAGAGGTGGGCGCGGCGGGGGCGAGCACACCGCGCGCCCAGACGGACACGCCGCTCAAACTGCTGCGATATCCCTCTCTCTCTATCCCTCCCTCCCTCCCTCCCTGCCTCCCTCCCTTCCTCCCTCCCTACCTCCCTCCCTCCCTCCCTCCCTCCCTAACTCACTCACTCCGCTCCCCCCCTCCCTCGTCCTTTCCCTCCTGCCCCTGCCCCTCGAGGAGGAGGATAAAGGAGCAAGGGACTCCTCTTATTCCTCCTCCTCCTCCTCCTCCGTAGCCATTTCGGCTCAAGCCATTTTGGCTCAAGCCGTTCTGCGCCAAGACTGGCGTTGCAGGCACTCGATTCAGAACGGCCAAATGTTCGGTGACCCTTTCGCTTTCTTCCTTTCACGAACCGCAATGGTGGGGCCGCTTCGGAGGTGACGGCGGCGCTCCTCGGCACAAGGCCTGGGATCGCACATCCACCCCATGATCCGCGGCCTACCACAGCTACAACTACGACTCGAATGGCGGGGCCAACGACCAGCGCTCTAAATGCACGAAACGCGGTTGCGGGAAGACTTCGCTTGCGGCGATGTGCTGCAAGCATTGCGGGGCCCCTCATCAGCTACCTCTTCCAGGCCAGCACCGTGGTCCTCGCGGTGTGTGGTCTCATCTTCCTGATGGCCAGCCCGTGCGTCCTGGTCTGCAGCCCCCTGGGCAGTGGGTTGAGACGCTCCCCGCTGGCATTCAGTCACCCTCCGGAGGCGGGGGGGCTGCCAGTGCCAGCCGCGGTCCATAGGACTCCAAGGAATTGCAGCTGCTGGTGTCGCTGGCCAAGCGTGACGGGGACAGCGCCACGGCCGAGCGCTACCAAGGCAAGCTGGATGCGCTCTCGGCCCCAAACCCGAAGCCCGCGGGCAAACCGCTCCAGAGCCAGATTTCCGAAGTGCATGTTCATATCGGGAAGTTGGATCGCCGTCTCGAGCACGAGGTGGCCAAGCACAAGCGCTGGCAGGAGAGTCTCCAGCAGCAGGAGGTCCTCATCGCTGATCTGTCCCTTCAGTCGAAGGCGCTGCTGCAGCAGGAGAAGGAGCTCGCCAGCAAGCTGCACACCACTCTGGTCCCCAAGGTTGCCGAGGTTGATCATGGCGATGGTCCTGCTCTCAACGTAAGCGACTTGGTGGACGGACGGCTGTCAAATCTTCGCATCGACGACGGCGGCCGTTTTGCCGACTTGGACGAGCTCGGCGAGCTGGGCCAAGAGTCCCGAGACGAGGTTGAGAAGCGCAGGGCCGAATTCAAAGAGCACATTGCGGCAGCGGCGAAAACAATATTTCAAGACGCTTTGCAAAAAGCTGAAGCAGTCAAAGCAGAACATGAAGCTATTCGCAAGCGGATCGCAGGCAAGCGGAGGCGTGCCCAAGGCAGGACCCGACGGTGCTGGTGGCGACGGTGGCGAGGGAGGCGCCCGAGCTGCGAGCCCCGCATCCGCGCCCGCAGCGGAGGCTGAGTCGACGGCTCCAGCACCCGCCTCCGCAGCGGCTACTACGGCACGTTCCGAAGCTGAGCGCATTGCTGAGCGTGTTCACGGCGGCGGCACCACCGCAGGAGGAGGGCCACCGCCCAATCCACCAGTCCCCCCTGGAGGCAACGGCACTGCCGAAGTGGGGGGCTCGACTCCGAAGTGATTTTCGTGCCCCAGCCCCTCCACCTCCCCCTGAGGCCGAGTCGTTTCGTCTGAGCGTCGTCAGCGTCAACGGCAACTCGTGGAGGTCGGTGAGGGACTGGCTGCCGTCGGTCACGCAGAAGCTATCTTGGTGCAAGGGCACAAACTCGTTTCAACCGAGGCTCTAGATCGAGCTTCTGTGTTTTGCTTCGGGCTGGGGTGGAAAAGCATCTGGGCCCCCGCCTCTGAGGGCCCAGGAGGTGGCCCATATTCTGGGGTCGCCATTATTTGCCTGGTTTCTTCAGGTCCCCCCCCCCCCCGCCCGAAGGCTCTGTTATAGTGCCACACCGTGCTGTCACGGCCTTGGTCCACGCTCCCAAAGGCGAAATTGTCCAGTTTTGCTCTCTGTACCTCAGGGGTTCGGAAGATCTCTCGGAGCCCAATTTGGACATCCTGTCGGCTGTCTGGGCTGTGGGGCCTACGTGTGGGCGGCCATTCATCGTTGGATGGGATTGGAATATGGAGCCCAGCGCCTTGGCCAAGTGTTAGCTCGTGTCTACCTAGGCGGGTCAAGATATCACGAGCGGTACGCCCAAGTGCCATGCTGGAACCCCCAAGGAGTATGACTTCTTTGTTCTGTTCTCTGGAGTTGCCAAGGGAGTGCAAAGCGTTCAGACCGAAATAAATGCTGCTTGTTTCCCCTCGTTATACTGTGCGCCTGGAGTTTCACGCCAGCATGGCCTGCATGCACTACCTGACGTTCAGGAAACCGCTGAGTTTACCGACAGTCCCCCCATTTGGCCCGCAGCCAGAGCCCCTCGACTTCACCCGCGTCGAGCAACAGCTTGACGCCACGTTAGTTCGAGCTCGCAGAGGAGACGACGTGGTGATGACCTCGCAGCTCTTCGGCGAGACATTTGCTTCATGGGCGTCTCTGGCTGAACGCGAACTCGCCAGGAATTCCGGGGTGGAACTTCCAGTTTGGGGTACGCGAGGCAGGGGGCCTATCACCCACTGGCGTCCGCTCTTTGGGAAAGACCAAGGGTGCGTGCGTTACCCCCAACTTCACGCCAGCCGCTGGCTGGAGTGCGAGTTTCGTCGCTTTTCGGGGTGTGTGGGGCGCGCCGACTGGCTTCAGGCTCGAACTGTGGTCCAGTCGCTCTCCAAACCTCTTTCCCATTTTTTCTCCATTCAGGACCGCTTTCCTGGATTTGAAGCTTTGCTTGCCTCTTGCGCCCCGCTAGGGAAGGACTTTCTTGGAGGCTATATCCCTCCAGATGACCTGCAGAAGCGCGCGAACAGCTGGGACGACGTGGTCCCAGGGCAGGAAACTAGCCGCAATTTGTTGCTCGGGGCCCGCTCATCATCTGGACTGCTTGCGGTCCCAGAGTGTTCCGGGGATCGCCCGCTGGATCGTTCTGAGCACATCGGTTTCTCCCTCTTCCTCCTATTCCCGCCCCGCTTTGTCCAGAACTTTCTGGAGAGCGCCCCCCGGAACATTCTGGGGTCATTGTTTGTTCCCCGCAGATCCAAGATCGAATTTCCAAGCTCGGCGATGCCGTGACAGTTCTCACAAAAGCCTGCTCCGCGAATTTTTCTGCCCAGGCCCGCAAGGATTGGGCCAGCTGGTTGACGGGGAACGTCGATCAAGGTGGGCGTCGAGCTCACTCGTTCACCAAGGATCCGCAGGCTTGGAAACCTAGTACCACTTTAAGCTCCGAAGGCTGTGTGATTTCGGACCCGCAGGCTCTCCTGGATCAAGAAACCATTCGTTTTCGAGGCCTTTGGGGAGCCCTGGACGCCCCTGCCAAGCAGCAGGGAATGGTCCTGGATCTGGTTACCCCCGACACCCTTCGGAAGCTCCCGAAAACTTTCGCCACCAGGTCGGCTGTGGGCCTCGACGGTTTTCACTTGGGGCATTGTTGGCTTCTCTCCGATGGGGCCTTGTGGGCCCTCTCCAGGACCTTCATGATTATGGAAACCCATGGCATGCTGCCGCCATAGCTGCGTGCCGTGATAATCGCGCTTATTCCTAAGCCCTCTGCGGGATTTCGCCCGAGAGGGATTTTTGCCAATGTCTACAGGCTCTGGGGGCAATGTGGGAGGGAGTACGCGGGGGAGTGGGAGGAGGAGCACCAACGGGAGTAGTGGGCGGCAGGGAAGTTCAAATCCGCGAGCGACGTGGTGTGACGCCAGTCCGTTAGATCAGAGCGATCCCGAAGTACGGCAGGCGAGGCGTGCACGTTGCTCTGGGACTGTGTGAAGTACTACGAGCGTATCCCGCTCGAGCTGCTCGCCTTGCGCTGCAAGCAGTTCGGCTTCCCTGCCCCTATTGTTGCGGTCTGCCTGGCAGGCTACAGGGCTGCGCATTTTCTTGTGCTCGGGGGTGTTGCGTCACTTCCTCAGCTCGCCAAAGCTGAGATTACTGCCGGCTGCAATTTCGCAACAACTCTTATCCGTGCATTCGCCTTGGAAGCCTTCGACTCGACGAACATTCCTAGTTCGATATCCTTTGACGCGTACATCGATAGTATTGGCTTGAATGCTGCAAGCTCGGTCAAGTCCATCATCCGTGACCTCTGCATCTCGGCGATTCAACTCGAGCAGGTTGTCGGCTAGATGCTGCACGCCGAGATCTCCCTGGACAAAGCTGGCTTGGTGTCCTTCTCCAAGGAAGTCTCCACAGCTATCCAGAAAAGATTGGGGGTCTCGGGAGTCCCGCCGAATCGGTTGTTCATTTGGGGATCGACGACACGGCTGGAGGAGCGCGACGAGTCCGAGGGCGCAGCGCCCGTGCTCAAGGTAGGCTTGCTCGTGCCGGACGCCGCGCAGGCCGCCTCGTCCGCCAACGCGCCGTTCTTGGGCGCAGGGCTACCAAATTGTGCACTGCCGGCCCCTTGCCAGGAGCTACTTTTGGAAGCGAGGTCCACGGTTGGCAGTGACGGGGAGCTCTCAAAAATCAGGAGGCTCTGTGCCTCCGCTATGAAGCCCACGGTGGGAGGAGGGAGTCTGCGGATTTTGAAAGGGATCGAAAGAGACCCCCCTGCCTGGTTCGGGGCGGCGTCTCCTGTCATTAGATGGGCCAAAGAAATGTGGGCCCGTCAGACTCATTCGACCGATTCTTGTGTTTCGTAGGCGGAGATCCGGGATATGTGGAACGCCAGTTACCATCGAAAGTGGAGTTGGCGTACGGGTGGCGGCCCCGTCTCGGCCATGAAGCTATCCCTGGCCAGGCTCAGATGGTCCAGGCCCAACCCCTTCCTCCTCGTCGATAGCCTTTAACACCCACCACTCCCTGACTCTCACCCCTCCCGCTCTCCTCAGAAAGCTTCTCCGTGAGGCTTCTTTGAGGACCCTGGAGCGCGAAGCTGGTTCGAAGTATGGAGAAGGTAACGTGAAGCGCTTATGCTTCGACGTCGTTTCGAGAGGCCTGAGGTCCAAGAAGCTCTCTGCCCGCCAGAAAGGAATGGTTAGATGTGTCGCATGCCAGGGTACTTGGACGATGCCAAGGGCACGGTACGACATTGCCGACGTTTGTCCGCTCTGTCACGCGCCAGGCGACACACTGTACCATCATGTGTGGGTCTGCCCGGCAGTATCTGACTCTCGATTGGAGATTGTGCCGCAGGATTTGTTAGACAAGATTCACGACCACGTCCAGAACTCAGATGTTCCGCCGTCGTTCGAATTGGTTTTTGGTCTTTTTGTGCACCCATATGACAAGGTCCCTCCCCCCGAAGCCGACAAGGGTGAAGGTGATGATGGGGTGTCCTTCCGATTTTTGTCCTGACGGCTTCCAGGCGGAAGGTATTGACCCGTCCCCCGAGGGTAGTCACGTTCTGGGGGGCCTGTTTTCCTTGATGGGCCTTGCACCCGGATGGCGGTTCAGGATTGTAATCGAGCTGGTTGGGGCCTGGCGATGCTTGGCCCCAAGGGTCATCTTCTTGCCATGGCCTGGGGACCAGTCTGGGACGCGTGCCCGCAGACTCCGCAGGCTGGTGAATTCTCTGCATACGCCATGTCAGGAGCTTGTTTAAGTGCCCCGTCCCAGCTGCATTCCGACTGCACCAACGTGGTCAAAATGCACCATATGCCTCCAGCCTTGCGTCTCTCTCCCAAGAGTCCGTATGCGGGGTTGGTGATGCAGGGCCGGGCTCTGGGAGAGCAGCGGATGCTTGGGTGCGAGAAGGTCAAAGCTCATCTGGCTTTAGATGAGGCAGGCCTCGACGATGCCGAGCGATTTCGCCGCGTGGGAAACGACGTCGCTGACAGAGCGGCGCGCCTGGGAGCCAGCAGCCATCCCGCTCGGAGCGAGGATGTCGCCGCAACCATAGATTGTAAGGTCAAGTGCTCGCAACTTGTCTGCCGCCTAGCCGCCGTGCTTCTGCCGATGTGGCTCAGAACTGACCTCTCAGAGGCTGCCTGGCCCAACCCCGTGTGTAGCCTCGATTCGTTCAGCGTCCACCCCCCACCGGTGGCAGCGGATGGGCCCGCCAGCTGGCTCGCAAAGTTTTGGGCAATGTCTGTCGTGCCTTCGGACCTGCAGGTGTGCTGGCAGCGTCCAGCCCCCATCCAGGTCGTTGTTTCCAGGATCCCCGAGTCAACGTGCAGTCTCTGAGGGATCTCGGGCATACATGTGTGCTGGTTGACTGTTCGAACGAATCGCTCCTGGTCGTTTGCACGGTCTGTAAATGTTATACTTCTGGCGCCCGCCTTGCGAAACTTGGAGGGCTGCGCGCTGGCCCTCGCAAGGACAAGAAGACTGGTGAAGTCTACAAGTATAGCCCGCACAGCTGGAACCAGATTTGTAAAGGCCTTCATCCCAAAGAGAAAGGAGTGGCCATCTTACAAGACACTTTAATGTGCTTTAAGCATGCAGCGCAGCGGTCGTGCTCAAAACAAATCCTCCTCCTCCTCCTCCTTTTCCGCCTCCTCCTGTCAAAGTCGAAATCTACTCTCTCTCTCTCTCTCTCTCGTTATTTTGTTTCTCTCTCTCTCTCTCGCTCTATTTCTGCTTTATGTTGTTTTGTCTCTAGCTCTCTCTCTCTCTCGCTCTCCCTCCTTCCCTCCCTCCCTCCCTCCCTCCTCCTTCTCCTCCTCCTCCTCCTCCTCATCCTTCTCTCTGTCTCTTTCTCTCTCTCTCTCTCGCTCTCTCTCTCTCTCTCTCGCTCTCTCTCTCTCTCTCTCTCTCTTTTTCTCTCTCTCTCTCTCTATCTGTCTCTCTCTCTCTCTATCATTCTCTTGTTCCATGTGGGTTGCTCCCCCGGACAAACAGTCGGGTGGGACGGCGCGCGGGCCCGGAGTGTGAGCTGACAGCCCAGGGCGAGACGACCACCCGAGCCATCCCGCAGGCAGAGCCAGCCACTCACGTACCGGGTGTTGCAAGGAGCGGTCCTGGCCCGAGGTGCCCCCAACTGTTCGCGCCACTTGGGGGCCCTGTAGGCCTCGTGAGACGGGTCGGGCGAACGAGGGGCGTAGTAAATGGCAGATCAGCGAGTCGGCTTACGCAGCTGATTTTCCTGGCGCCTCCCAGCGCCGTGGGCGCCAATGTATCGAGGAAAGCGCCCAGCGGCGTGGCCGAAAGCAGCTGCATGCAGCAGGCTTCATACCCTGGCTTTCCTTGTCCCCCCTCTCGCCCCACCCGAATGAGGGGTGCTCCGGAAGCCATCTGCACCTCCCCGGGAGAGCTGGGCCACCGGGGGCCCAGGACAACCTCTGGAGACACCAGACCTTCGCCAAACATCAGGAGGCGCAGAGAAGGGCCTGCCCAGGTGGCAGAGAAGCATTGCCAGAGCAAATTCCCGCTGGCTGTACGGGCTCTGGTGGGGACGCGTGCGATGCTTAACCGCTCCCGGCAAGCACCGGCGAAGAACCTGCGCGGAACTCTGATTTCGCTGCGCGATGGCCAAGCGATGTTGCGCGCCCACGGGAAGGCAAACGGACGGTCCTGCGAGATGCCTGCCAGGCTACCAACAGCGCGAGCACAGTCTTCACGCACTGCGACAAACAAATATATCAGGGACATGCATGACAGTTCATGAAAATACATGACATGTTCAAAACATGGTTGGCTTTGAATGAAAAACATAAGCAATACGGAAAATGAACGAACAATGCAACTAACAATCACACTGATAATGATCATGCATCGAAAAACCACTTGATGATGATATGAATGACAGATAAAAACACGGTTGATGATACGAATAAGAATTAACATCCTAAACACTACATCTCCAGACATTCAAAGAAAGCGCACAAGACTTAGCGCAATTCTACAATCACACGCAGGCCGCGAACTGCGTGAGGGTGACCAGAAAAATACTGCGCGGCAAACTTGTCTTTTGCGCGCGCTCCTTGTCAGCTTCCGCGCTGAATGTCAAAAAAAATCGAACCGTCAAACACAGATCAACACATCTATATGAAACTGCAATTCTGGCAAGACACCTCAAGAAACGCGCGCTCGTGGAACATTGGGCATTCATTCTTCATGGAACATGTTTCAAATAATTCGCACCACATTGATGAAAAGCGCAACTTCGCGCGAGGAACTGGAATTCCGCGCAGCCGCGACGCGACGTAGGGAAGAGGCCGGCGTGGGGCGCGGAGGAGAAACGCCGATCCACCCCGAGAATAAGCACCCCGACACGCGAGGCCGTTTAGTAAACGCACCCAAAGAAGGAATCAAACAGGGCAGGGCTGTTTAGTAAACACCCAGGGCCGTTTAGTAAACGCCAATTGTCGGGTCCGGTTTGTTTTTCCTCGATCGATAGAGGCCATTAAGCATCTCCCTGAGCCTATACGCCGCTGGCGTGCGGGCAAACACGGTCCGCACATGCGTATCGGCGTGCACCTGCCGAGCCGTGAATTGATTATTCACGCGTGCTCAGACGCAGAATGTATACAGAGCGAAGACGGGCACATGGACGCAAGGCGTTCGTGCGCGCGCGCGGGGGTAGCTGCTCCATGCTGGCGGCTCTCGGAGAAACGTGGAAGTGGGGAACATTAGGGTCTCTGGTCTCCTTGGGGCCCCAGATCTTACCGAAGCCAGCGCGCTCCCCAGAGATGTTGGCCCCAGCATCCAGAACACGACGAAGGACGGGCCGACACGTCCTCTTCGGCGGGAGGCGGCAGCAAGGCTACGAAACCGGCGGCCAGCGGAAGCCAGGGGCAGGCTGGTGGAAGCCGGCGGAAGTAAAACATGCGCCCCAACAAAGACTCAGCATGCTCTAATTCAGGACCTCTGGAACGGACCATATGATGGGACGCGGGAGTTCGGTGCACAAACGTGGTGAACGTGTCTGCGCCTTTGGGAACCTCCGTGGAGCGCTGTTCACCCTGGGGAGCGGGAACGCACGGAGTGAATCACTCCATGCAGTGGTTCTCCTGGGGCGGGCGAACAGGGAGGGCAAAGCAAGGGAATCAGCTCATGCATCACTGCACCGACCTTGCCGACGTGCTGCAACGGATTTTTGCGTGGATTTCTGTCAGCGCAAGACCCCGAATGGCGAGCGAACAACAAAACGAATGTCACGTGGATTATTTTAGTCTTCTTTTCTGGCCAACAAAAAATCCGCACGGAATTCACTTCGAAATCCGGAACGAGATTATCCAGGACACTCAGGGCCCATCCTACACGTCGTTCATTTCTTATCGCGCTCATTTCTAATTGTGCTCGTTTCTAATTGTTCCTGACCCCCTAGTGGCCAGGAAGAGGGCCAGGATAGAAAAAATACGAAATGAAAAGATCTTGGCCAAACCAAAAAATCAAAGAACTTTCCAACAATTACAAATGAACAATGTGTACTGTTTTCCGAATAACATCCGCTCTGCGATGTTGGCGCCATGACATGTAGCTGGTGTTCCTGGCGCCTCCAGGCGCTCGAGGCGCCCACGTATCGAGAAAAAAGCGCGTCCTGCGGGGGCGACTCCACCTGCTTGAAACAGGCGCCAACAAAAACAACCAAGATCTACTCCACAAGGGGGGGGAGGTGCGAGGGCCCGCGCCGATCGGCAAAACAACGAATGAAAAACGACCACTGGAGAGGGCAAAGCATGGGAATCAGCATGTAGCCAGTGTTCCTGGCGCCTCCGGGCGCTTGAGGCGCCCACGCATCGAGAAGAAGGAGCCCAGCGGCGGGGCCGAGGCCAGCTGCATCGAGCAGACTCCGTACCGACCGCCCCCCCTTCCCGATCCCCCCCCCCTTTCGTCCGACCAAACCCTCGAAGGCCGCAATCCTCCTCCTCCTTCTCCTTCTCCTCCTCCTACTCCTGCTCCTGCTCCTCCTGCTCCTCCTCCTCCTCCTCCTCCTCCTCCTCCTCCTCCTCCTCCTCCTCCTCCTCCTCCTCCTCCGTGTTTCCCTGGTTCGGTTCCCCGTGCCCCCCCTTCCCTATCCTCCCCCTTTCGTCCGACCAGACCCTCGAAGGTCAACGTTTTTTGATTCGGCGTTTCGACATTGGGCGGAAAGGGGGGGAGGGGGGGGTCTGGCTCCAGACTGCTTCATGGCGTCTGTTTGCAACGGTGTGTCCATCATGGGGGAGAGCTGGGCCCTCGGCGGGCTCTGGCGCCAGCTCCTCGGCGAGCCGCGCGCAGTGGCCCCAGGGAGCCTTTGCTGCTTGCGTGCCTCTGGCGCGTGGCCCGCTTCGGTAGCGTGTACCTGTGGACGGACGTCGACCGCCTTGGCCAGGCCTTCGAATGACCCGTGGCTCGCATGCTCATTGGCTTACCTTGCTGACAGAACTACGTTTGCCATCGGCCTGCAAAACTGAACTTGCGAGCATCGTGCGTTTCGATCGGCATTATATGTTTTGGAATACCGTTCCATTGCCATCCTCCACCCTCCTTGCTCCGTCCTCCTCCTTCATGGCCCATATTATTCCCTCCTGCTCTATCTTTCATCCTCTACCGCGTTCTCTTCCATCCTCCGTCTCGTCACTCCTCCTTCCACACAAATCATTGTCCTTCTCTGTCCTTGTCATTCCTCCTCGTCCTCCTCCTTTCCCCTCCTCTATCCTTCCTCATCTCTCCACCATCCATCCTGATCATCACGTCTTCTGTATGCGCCCTTCTAGCTTCCCCATGATTCCTCCTTGTCCTCTTCCTCATCCTCCTCCGCCTTCTCCACGTTATCGCCATCATCGTCACGATAAGTATTCCGACATACTCCTTCCTCCCTCTTCATACCGCTCTTACGCTCTCCTCGCCCTTCTCCTTCCTCCACCTCATCATGCCTTACCTCCTACATCCTTCTCTTTCCTTCAGCATTATCCATGTTCGTTCTCCCTCCCTCTTCGACATCATCATACTCCCGTCCTCCCTCCGAACCCCTCCTCCCTGCTCCTCATCAATAGTCGTCGCTCACCCTCTCTCCTCCTCTCGCCCTCCTCCTGCTGCTTCACCCTCCTCATCCCTATCCTCCTCTGCACCTCTCTTCCCGTTTAGTCCTCCTCCCTCCTGCCCATCCTGATCCTGGTCAATCCCCCCAGGAACGCGTGCCTGTATTTTCAGCGATCCGGAGCATTATAGGGAGGGGAGGGGGCCGGGGGGGGGTATAATGTAACGCCTCCCCCCCGCTGTGTGCCCGATGCGCGCTGAGGGGAGAGGGGCGTTACGTTGTAGGGGGGGAGGGGGGGGAGGGGGCCATAATGCCCATTATGCCCCAAGCAATTAAAAAAACACGCTCGAGATGACATCTTCAAACCATTACACCCCGAATGGAGGGCTGGCCGTTCTCAAGATGTGGCTCTCGCCGTAGCGCCGCGCGCATGCGTCTTAAAAACATGCAAACACGCATACGGAGGGAGGGCCCACGGTTTTCAGACTCTGGCGATTCGTCTCGTAAGCTTCCAACAACTGCCAACTCGGATGGAAGCAGTCGTCTTGAAAGCTTCAAACGGCTGGAGGCCGTCTCGTATTCGAAATGGCGTTCTCGCAGGAAACTTCCTCAAACGTATGTCCACATGTGTCAAATTGTGCAACCGATACACGGATGACCGCCAGATCCTTTTCAGAATAGGGCTATCGCCTGAGACTTCGCTCGATTCTACGACCCGACGCCACACACTGCGCAACAGCTGCACCAAGGAAGGGCGGCTCCCTTTCAAAAGCGGGGCTGTTGCTGGGCACTTACCCGTGAGACTGTAGCCCCCCCGCCCCGTCGCCTTCCTGGCATCTCGAGGGAGGGAACGCGGTCCCCTTCGAAGCGGCATGCCCGCCTGCGTGTCGGGCCCATGGGGCGCTCGTCGCTTTCTAGGGAGGGCGCTTCGCGCAGTGGAGCACACTGCCTGCAGGGACTGATGCGGAGGTGGCTTGGAACGCGGGGGTGGAGGTGGAGGTGGCACAGGAGGAGGAGGTGGAGGTGGCAGGTGAGCAGGAGGACAAGCGGGAGGAAAAGGACGATGATGAACAGCCGCAGCAGGGACTGAAGCGGAAGGATCGGGAGGACCAGGGAAAGGCGGAGGGAAATGAGGGGGGCGACAACGAGGCAGAAAGACTCGGGTTCAGAGAAGTGGCCCGCGCTGGGGCGAGACGAACAGCAGCAGCAGGAACTGGAGTGGAAAGAGCGGGAGGAACAGGACCAGGGGAAGGCGGAGGAGGGGAACTGCGGGGGGCAACCACAATGAAGCAAGACTCGGACCCAGAAAAATGGCCCGCGCTTGGGCGAGAGCGCCGTCCTGAACGACGGGAGCAGAGCGCCGATCTGAAAATGATGCCCACGCTGCAGCAAGAACACAAGCTTGGAACACTGGAAACCATCTGATAGGTTTCTAGTGGTGTCACAAGAGAGCATCATGACTCCCCAGGGGGGTCTTGGCGGGATCCGGACAGGGATCCGGGGGAATCTGGACAGGGATCCGGGGACTCTTTCTTTAGCCAACAGTAACGCACTTCGTGGTCTTCGAGTTCCCAGAACTCCATTCCTGGGCATGATTTTGAATGCCAGGAGCCAACTGTAGGCCACTTCGTGTTCTTCGAGTTCCCAGAACTCCATTCCTGGGCATGATGTTGAATGCCCGGAGCCAACTGTAGGCCACTTCGTGGTCTTCGAGTTCCCAGTACTCCATTCCTGGGCATGATTTTGAATGCCCCGAGCCAACTGTAGGCCACGTCGTGGTCTTCGAGTTCCCAGAACTCCATTCCTGGGCATGATTTTGAATGCCCGGAGCCAACTGTAGGCCACTTCGTGTTCTTCGAGTTCCCAGAACTCCATTCCCGGGCCACATTTTGAATGCTGAGGCAGGCTGAGGCTGAGGCTGAGGCAGGCTGAGGCTGAGGCAGGCTGAGGCTGAGGCCGAGGCTGAAGGCTGAGAGGCTGAGGCTGAGGCTGAGGCAGGCTGAGGCTGAGGCTGAGGCTGAGGCTGAGGCTGAGGCTGAGGCAGGCTGAGGCTGAGGCTGAGGCTGAGGCAGGCTGAGGCTGAGGCAGGCTGAGGCTGAGGCCGAGGCTGAAGGCAGACTGAGGCTGAGGCTGAAGCAGGCTGAGGCTGAGGCTGAGGCAGGCTGAGGCTGAGGCTGAGGCAGGCTGATGCTGAGGCAGGCTGAGGCTGAGGCTGAGGCTGATGCAGGCTGAGGCTGAGGCAGGCTGAGGCTGAGGCCGAGGCTGAAGGCAGACTGAGGCTGAGGCTGAAGCAGGCTGAGGCTGAGGCTGAGGCAGGCTGAGGCTGAGGCAGGCTGAGGCTGAGGCTGAGGGCAGGCTGAGGCTGAGGCTGCAGGCTGAGGCTGAGGCTGAGGCTGAGGCTGAGGCAGGCTGATGCTGAGGCAGGCTGAGGCTGAGGCTGATGCAGGCTGAGG
>CAUYUJ010001814.1:473334-483894 GCA_963575745.1 Prorocentrum cordatum
GAAGTGTCCCAAGAGGCCCACAAACAAAGTCCCACTGGCTCCAAAGGGAGCCCCAAGACGGGCTCCAGAGCGTCAGCGTCGCCGCCGCCGCCGCCGCCGCCGCCGCCGCCGCCGCCGTCGTCGTCGTCGTCGTCGTCGTCGTCGTCGTCGTCGTCGTCGTCGTCGTCGTCGTCGTCGTCGTCGTCGTCGTCGTCGTCCCCCTCCAGAGTCGGCGGCATCGGCCGCAAGGCCTTCCCAATATTGGCGTTTCAATGTTTGCATTTTGCAGTCCCGCGAGCGCGGCCTTGAAATTCAGGGGAAGAGGTGGGAGTGGGCAGAGGGCATAGACATGAGGTCAGTGTTGGGAGCAACGTGCGAGGACGTCTCGAACAACGGGCCCGTTCGAGCACCCCGCGGGAAAGCCGCCAGGGGGCGCTACATTTGCCCGTTCGCGGTCAGATTGTGGGGATGTCCTGAGCGAGACGCTCGTTTGGTGTGTTCCTCCGAGGGTTCGGGAGCACGACTTCGAGGGTTTGGGGGAAGTGGTTCTCCCGAGGTTGTTTTGCCACTACAGCCCCGACAGGCACCACAGGCTCCCGAGGGCTCTGGGGACGGAGCGACCTCTGGGGCCCGCGGAGCCTCTAGGGCTAGTAGGGCCTGCGGTGCCTCTTGGGCCGAGGACGCGTCCCGAACCCGCGGGAGAACCACGTCCTCCAAACCTGCAGGAAAGCCACGAGTCCACAGCAATCGCAGGAACCTCGCCAGGCCCCGCACGTTCCGACAACACTCGAGAGAGAGAGAGAGAGCCCTGCGCTTGAGTGCCCCGCCCGCCCAAAGCCCGCCCTGCCCCGTTCGCCCCGCTCCGCCCGGCCGCGCACGAAAGAGCCCCGCACGCTCATGTCGCGCCCCCCCCGGCCCGCCCTGCTCCGCGCGCTCCCTCTGCCCGACCACGCGCGCGAGAGAGAGAGGAAGAGCTCCGCCCGTGCCCCGCCCAGCCGACCCGCCTCGTGCGTGCGCGCCCCGCCGCGCTCCGCCCGACCACAACCGAGCGACCCCCCCTGCGCTCGAACGTCCCGCCCGCCCCGGCCCGCCACGCCCGTGGGCCCCCCTCGCCGCCCGACCACACGCGAGCGAGGGAGAGAGAGCCCTGCGCTGCACTGCTCCGCCCGCCTCGCCCGCCTCTGCCGTCGGCCCCGCTGCACGCGATAGAGACAACCCACACTTCAGTGCCTCGCCCGCCCGACACGCCTTGGCCCGCCAGCCCCGCTCCGCCCGATCACACGCCATAGAGCGCGCCACGCTTTGACGTGCCCAGTCTCTCGACCCGCCCCGCGTCGTCGGCCACGGCTCCGCCTGGCCACACGCGACGGAGATCCCACACTTTGAAGATGTTCCGCCCGCCCGACGCGCCCGTGGGGCCCCGCGCCGCCGGGCCACCCTGTCGAAATAGAGAGAGCCCTGCATGTTAGAATGTCCCGCCCGCCCGCCCCGCCTGCTTCGCTGGGCTCCGCTCCCCCCTGGCCGCGCTCGCGAGAGCTCTGCACTCCAATGCCCCACCCGCCCGCCCGGCCCCGCCCCGGCGGCTGTCTGCTTCGCGAGAGCTTCGAGCCATGCACTCTGATGTTCTGCAAGCCCGACTCGTCCTGCCTCGCTCGCCCCGCGTCGCTCGGCCGCACCCGAGAGAGAGACTCGGCATGACACTTCGGTGCTCCGCCTGCCAGAGCCGTGTCGCTCGTTGGCTCTGCTCCGCCTGACCACATGCGACAAGGATCACACACTCTAGTGCCCCGCCTGCCCGACCCGCTTCGCGTCGTTGGCCATGCCTCGAGATAGCCGTGCTCTTTAATGTCCCGCTCGCAAAACTCGCCTCCCACCCAAAACCCCCATCACATTACGACATGAAGTGCACATGCGCCGAGATTGAAACTCCGAGCGTTGAAAGTGTCATTCAGGATGGGTGAACAATTCAAGAGACACTAATTACAAAACTGACTGAATGTTTCAATTCTTCCATGCGCGAAAGCAAGATTGGACACTTTCAACTATTGCGTGTTAAATCCGCAACCCTGGAATTGATAATTTCAATGCCAAGCTCAGCTTTCAAAGTTTCAATCCGAAAGTCCGGCTTCAGGTTTACCAGATTTCAAGGTTCAATCCCGCGACGAAGTCCCAAATGAGTTCACTATATATATATATATATATATATTCATAGAACCTCCAACAGTCCTCCCCCATCGACCCCACCCCCACCCTCTGGAGGACGGGGAACAGCGGGGACGGGGGCGGGGGCGGGGACAGCAAGGACGACGAGAATGTCCACGAGCAGCAGAAGCAGCAAGGTGGAGAAGCGCCCTTCCTCCAGCTCGGCCCGCAGGCAGCCTACCTGCCGCCTCGCCGCCGCCAGCTCCTGTTGGGGGGGGGAGGGCGACGGCGGCGGTAGGGGAGAGAGGATGTCGCTCCTGCATCCTGCTCCTCCTCCACCTGGTCCAACGCCTCCTTCTCCTCCTTCCCCCTCCTCCCACTCCTCCTCGCTCCTCTTGCTCCTATATAGCTCCTCCCGGTCTGACTACCAGACGTGTCGGCAGGGTGGACCAGGCGTTTCGCCTACTACCTTCTCCCCGTTTACCACCCCGAAGCCTGAACCCTCGAACAGCTACACGGATGGAACGAATACTTGATAGATTGCTCTTGCCCTAGCGCTGGGCACATCCGTCTTGAGTCCCCAACAGGTACACCGAGGGACCAGGGAGTCATAATATGGCTCTCGCCTTAGCGCCGTGCGGTTTCGTCTTTGCAACTTCCAACTATCAGTCGGATGATCCACTGGTCGTTTTCAAAAATGTGGCTATCGTCTGAGCGCCGTGCACAGTCGTCTCAACACCTCCCAATAGTTACACATATTGACGCGGCTCCTTTTTCTCAGACTGCGGTTTTCGGCGTAGCGCCGCGCACATTCTTTTGAAAAGCTTCCGACGGTTACACGGATGGATGGCAGCCCCGCTTCGACATGTGGCTCTCGCGGGCGCCGCGGCCCTCTCAGAGCGTTCCAGACGCTCAGGGATCGTCCCTGAACGCTCTGGAAGGGACTTCTCCTCGTCCTAGCCCCGTCCGACCACCACGCCGTGACGCAACGAGCGGCGTGAGTAGGGCTGGGGGGTCAGGTCTGCAGAACACCCGAAACGGACGTCAAGGGGTGCAACCAACGTGTTCGGTCAAGCTGCAACTGACGCACCACACTCGGCGTCAAGCCAGAACTCTGGACAGAAGAGACATGGTTGGATGTTGCGCAATCTCGTCAGCTTAACCGGCGAGGCGTTTGACAACCTTGACGTCCCGTTTCTGAGGGTCCTGCAGAGGAAGGCGCTCTCTGACCCTCGGCCCTACTCAACGGATGCGCGCGGGCACAGATTCTCAGCGTCGCCGCTGCTCGGAGGGGCGAGCCGGCGGGGGAACGCGAGGGAACTTTGGGCTCCTCTGGGGCCCCGGATCTGGCGCCAAGATCGGCGCGTTCCCCCGAAGCGTCGAACGCGGCATCCCCAACTTGTTTTTAAGCTGACGGATATTCCGGCCCCTCCCTCCCTCCCTCCCTCCCTCCCTCCCTCCCTCCTCCTCCTCCTCCTCCTCCTCCTCCTCCTCCTCCTCCTCCTCCTGCACGAGTGTTCTTGCCTGCCCCTGCCTAGTGTTTTCGGCGGTCGCCGCTGCCGCTTGGCGCCGAGCGACGAGCTGAGCGCTGGCCGTCGACCGGCCTCATGCTTGACGGCGGGCACATTTTTACCGATGGAGCTTGCTTCGACGCTGAATTCCCCACCTTGAGGGTGGCTGGCTGGGCCGTTGTTGCCTACGACGCCGATTTTCGTCTCTTGGGCTCTCTGCGCGGGGTAGTGCCCCGAAATCTCTCCCCGTCCAAGTCCGCCAGGGATGGGGAGGATTACGCTGTCCTGATGGCGTCAAGGCACGCCGCCGGCCGCTACACGCTGCACTGTAGTGCCACTGTCGCCTGCGGGCGAGACCTGGCGAGCGCCAGCGGGCCAGGCCAGCTCCGCGCCCACCTGTGGCGCCGGTTGGATGCTGGCGATGCGCTCGAGGACGTGAACTTTTCAAAGGTCCTCGCGCACGCGACGTGGAACGACGTCGTGGAGGGACGGATCGCAGTTTGGCAGCGCGACGGGAATCATGCGGCCGACGCCTTAGGAAAGGCTGGGGCGGCCGAAGGCCGGCTGGCCGAAGATGACCGCGGTTTCTTTTTTAGTTGCCTACATCTTGCACGGCTCCTCACCCGGTACACGGGGCGCATGAAGGCCGTGCTGACTGAAGCCGGCACTCGTGACCCTCAAGGCCTTGAGGCCCCCGCACTGTTGTGCTCGAGGTGCAGGGGTGGTCGGGGTCGGAGAGCGAGGAGGGTGGGGGAGCTCGGGGAGAATCGCCCGCTGAGCCTGCGGTCGCGGGCTCGGCCCCGGGGGCGAGTGCAGGCGCGGCCGCTCGTCCAGCCTCGGAGCCCGAGGCGCGCGCGGATGCTCCGCCTCCGGTTGGGCCCCGGCGCGTGCGCGGGCACAGCCTCCTTGCTGCCCAGATTCGCGAGTGGCGCTGCCCAGAGGGTGGACCCCGGGGCACTGCCTCTTCAGTATTAGTCTGCACGACTTGTTGGGGTCACGCCACGTGCCCTGGTCGCGGCCATGGGCTCTCAGCGCCCTGTCCGCCCAGGTATGGTGAGCCACCACCGAGGAAGAAGAATGAATGCACGCAGCCGCGTCCGGGCCTGGGATGCGGCTATCGACGAGGCATGCAGCCCGTCGGAGGCCGTACGGGCGTCCTTGGCCAGCCATTTCGCTTTGGAAGGGGCGGAAGGGGTCCCTGCTGCCCGCAAGGCCGAGCCTCCGCTTGGACCTGCAGTTCGGTGGGGCGCGCCGTGCCCAAGAGTGGCATTGAACGATGCCTTACTGGCATTTGGCTTCAGCACGCGCGGCCAAGCTGAGGAGCTTCGCCGCGAGGCGCAGCGGCTGGCCGCGGAGCGGGCCAGCCGGCTCGCCGCCGAGCGTGCTACTGAGGAGGGATGATTGCTTGCGGACCTCCCTCAGGAGTCGCGCACCTCCTCCTCATCCACCTCCTGCTCCTCCTCCTCCGCCTCCTCCTCCTCCTTTTTCCTCCTCCTCCTCCTCCTCCTCCTCCTCCTTTTTCTCCTCCTCCCTCCTCTTCCTCCTCCTCCTCCTCTCCCTCCTCCTCCTCCTCCTCCTCCTCCTCCTCCTCCTCCTCCTCCTCCTCCTCCTCCTCCTCCTCCTCCTCCTCCTCCTCCTACCTCCTCCTCCTCCTCCTCCTCCTCCTCCTCCTCCTCCTCCTCCTCCTCCTCCTCCTCCTCCTCCTCCTCCTCCTCCTCCTCCTCCTCCTCCTCCTCCTCCTCCTCCTCCTCCTCCTCCTCCTCCTCCTCCTCCTCCCTCTCCTCCTCCTGCTCCTCCTCCTCCGCCCAGATGCACAGACCTGCGCAGAACACGTGCGCCAGTCCCGCCGCCGACACTGCCACTGTCACTGATCCGTGGTGGGGGCTGCTTTCGAAAGATTTGACCCTCCAGCAGTCGACGAGGTCGCACAGCAAGCGGTTTTGAAATCTTGGATATTCCTATGAGCGCAGGGCTTGCGGTCCCCGGCCCTTCCCCCTTCCTGGAACCGACGTTCGGCGGATGCCAGAGAACATTGGGGGGGAGGGGAGGAGCAAGGAAGGAAGGAAGGGAAGAAGTGTGAGGAAAGGTAGTAGGGAAGACCAGGGAGGAAGGAGGTAGGGAGGAGGGGGGAGGAAGGAGGGGGGCAGGAAAGGGAAGAGTTGGAGAGGGTTTGGTTGGCTTTCGCTGTCGGCCGACGTCCTCTGACCAGCTGTATGGGGACATCCACAGCGAGAAGGATCTGGAAATAGGAAGTTGGAGGATGAGAGGAAGGAGGCGAGAAGACGGAGGCTGGAGCGAGAGATGGAGGAAGAGGAAGAAGGGAGGGAGGAGAGCAGGAGGAGGAGAGGGACCAAGATCTCCAACGACTCCAGTTGTCTCGAGTCACAAGCCCCTGCAACTCTCGACCACGTCCCCTGAAAGCTTCCTCTTGAGTCGCTCGCTTGAGCGTTCTGGAGCCGGGCGAGATAGCACTGGACGCCGAATTCGCACAACTGCTCGGCGCGACTTCGAAAAGTCGCTGTAGGGGTCTGGGGGGGGGGGGGGGGGCAGAACTGGTGAAGCCTTGGGGCTGTCGTGGAGGGTGTCGGTGAAACGAGGGGGGTGCTAACGTTCAGTTCCCCCCCGTCGGAGCCATCAAAATCGCGTCTTGGGGCGCTCTTGGCCCCCTCCTGGGGCGCGCCTGGGGCGGTCTTGGAGCGGCCTTGGGGCCACCTCTGCAGGAGAGGCGGCCTGGCCCTGCACTGCGCCCTGGAGACGAGGGGGGTCGGGCCCGCCACCTCTTCGAGGAGGCAGCGGGCCGACGCCCTGCCCGTCCGCAGTCGGGGGCGGGCGAATCGTGGGAGGCCTGCAGTAGGAACCAGCACCAACACAGGGGGGGGCCTCCACAGGGAAAGAAGGATCCTAAACTTCAGTGTTGGTGGTAAGATGTCGGTCACCTTGGAAGCCAGAATGATACTGGAGAAAAAAACCCAATCCGATTTTGTCAATCTTCCAACTTCTTCCTTATAGGGCTATAGGGCTATCGGGCTATAGGGCTATAGGGCTATCGGGCTATAGGGCTATAGGGCTATCGGGCTATAGGGCTATAGAGCTATAGGACAATGACCTATAGGGCCATTGGGCTATAGGGCTATGGGGCTATAGAGCTATATGCGCTATGGGGCTATAAGTCTATAGGTATAGAAGGCTATTAGGGTGATAGGGATATAAGGCTATAGGGCTACAGGGCTATAGGGCTATACGGCTATAAGGGCTATAGGGCTATAGGGTTATAGGGCTACTGGGCTATTGGCTATTGGACACCCCTGGGCACCCGGGCCGGGCACCCGGGCACCCGGGCACCCGGGCCTTGCCGCCGAAATCGGCCACGCACCTCACCGGCCACCCGGGCACCCGGGCACCGCCGGGCACCCGGGCACCCGGGCACCCGGGCCCGGCCACCAAAATCGGCGACGCACCTCACCTAACCCTTTAATCCGCTAGGACCCCTACAGAGGCAAGCTCTGATTGGGGAATATTGCCACCATCGCCAAGATCGGGATCTTCTTCTCTCGGTGGAGGCACACCGCCGATACTGGTGTTGGTGTCAACCTCTAGGCCTGCGAATCGAGCGTTCACGACGACGACGACGACGACGACGACGACGACGACGACGACGACGACGACGACGACGGACGACACCCCTCCGACAACAACTCAAACAACGTGCAACGGCCAGTTGTCCCAAGGCCTGGGCCTCCAGAGGCTCGCTGCGGGCCCCAGGCCCATGCAGAAAACGATCTGGGATGAGAGGCCGTCCGAAGGGAGGATGGCGAGGGCTTCGGGTGCACGGACCACGATCGAATCGTAGCGTCGGAGGTCGTGGTGGCATGAGGGGAGATTCCGCCTGCGTGACCTTCGCCCTCCTCCTCCTCAATCTCTTCTCCTCCTCACCATGCTCGATAAGAGACGCCCTCGCTCTTTCTCTCTCTCTCTTTCTCTCTCTCTCCCCCTCTCTCAGTATTTGTTGTTTCTCTCTCTCTCTCTCTCTTTCTCTCTCCCCCTCTCTCAGTGTTTGTTGTTTCTCTCTCTCTCTCTCTTTATGTCGCTTCGGTGCAACCTTTGCAACCGTCCGTGCGACAGCGCAGGGTTCCTATCATCTGCGGAGATCCGACTACATATGGCTTATCGGTTTCGGGCTGCCAGCTAGAACTGCCTGCAGCACCACCGTGCTCAGAACCCCCATCGCTATCACATTCTAAATCCACTCCAGCTCGGACCCTTGTCATACCAAAGTCAGCTCAATCTCTGAATCCGGGGTCGCAACACAGCGAAAGAAAACTGTGGAATTCGACACGAACTGCACAGACAGTGTCTTCGTCCCTACGGCAGGCGCGACAAAGTCAATTCGTGAACTAAAACTACTCGTCAAGAAATCTCGATGTGGCACTAAAGCTGCATCATCGTAACGCAAGATGGTGTAACGACGTCCTGGGCGAAGCTGGCGAATTGAAAGAGTACCATGCATCAATGTGGGCTTTTCGTGATGCGCATCCTCTTTGCTATAGTCGGGCTCCTTCCAGGAATCCATATGAAGCCGCGCAGGGATTAGGACACCCTCAGGGTCTGCATTCCCATGAACGCGGACGCCGTAATCCACCGACGACGGGAGACAATACCGCCATTCGTCCGTGCCTCCGCTGCAGTCGCCTCGCGACTGGACGAAATCGGACACGTTATAGCGCAAGGTAGCGTTCGCGTGTAAGTCGTTGAAGAAGACAGCAGAGTCATCGTAGCCGACCATGGGCACAATATGATCATAGTCGGCATCAGTCAGTAAGCGCATGTACACTCCGAAGATCACAGGCTCGCCAGCATCAATGGCTGACCGCGCCCACTTCAGGAAGGGTTTGTGCTGTGGTGTGGCTTCGTGAGCATCGTCCCATGGGGTGTAGTTAAAATGTAAGACCTTCAGCGCGTGGCTCTCGGAGCCAGGCAGCAAAAGCTCATTCCTGGCTGCATGTCCACCATTGGTGCCTCGAGCGGCGTCCTGCGTTATCCAATTGCCGTAGTAGAGACCAACTGTCTGCAAGGACATGGACCCACAGTATCCGCTTGCCCATGATGGTGGGGACCAGCCCCACATGAAGCGCGGAGGTAGATCAAGTAGCACTTCTCCGTGTTGGCCTGCAATGTGGCCACCCCAGCAATGGCACAAACGCAATGCGAGAAAGACCTGCAACGTTCGCATCCTGATGAGACCGCCCAGCCACGGCACTGGCACGCTTCCAGGCCTCCGACGTCTTGACATTGTTCCTGAGTCCCACCGTCGGGACGCTGACCCAAGGAACCCGAAAGAAGGAACGAGGCCTCTCGTTTCCCATAAGTTAAACCTTGATTCCCCATAGAGAACCTAAGGAACACCTGAGGCACGCTGTGAACATCGAAGGAGCACGGAGCCCCTCCCCAACGAGAAGGGTTCCTTCTGCAGCGCCCCGACTGTAGAGCTTCTGAAGCCAACAATCGTATGGCCTTCGCGACCTAGGCTCGCTGCTCGTGAGCTCGAGGGGCCCGCACGGGCCCCGGGGATGGCCCAACCAACAGACATCGGGCGCCGCTTATGTTTGTTAAGTCGTCGGGGGCCTGAACCACGAGTATGCCCAGCCAGACTGAAGCTGAATTGATTGTTCACTCCTGGAATACCGCTCGGGCCAAAAAAAACGGACAAGGGGACCCCCTCTGTTCGGCAAGGTCCGCGTTGATTGGTGACAGAGTCTGCCGCACTGAACACGCGGGAGTTCGGGTTTCCAGCTGGCACGGACGAAGGTGGAAGAGGGGAGCAGCAGGAGGAGGAAGACAATCAGGAGAGGGGAGTGTACAGGTAGGAAGAGGAGGAGAACAAAGGGGCGGGTTGAACAGGAGGACATGGAGAGATACAGGAGGAGAACGAGGGGGGAAGAGGAAATAGAAAGGAGGGGTGAGAGTGCGCAGGGGAGTGAAGAGAAAGAGAGACAGATAGTGAGAGAGAGAGAGACAGAAGGGGAGAATGGGGAGGAGGGAGGAAGGGATGACGGGAGGGAGAGAGAAAGAGAGAGAGAGGGGGACGGAGAGAGAGAGAGAGAGAGAGAGAGAACAAAAAACAACCAAACACAAAAGTGAGAGAGGGGAGAGGTATGCAGCGATAGAGAGAGAGAGAGAGAAAGCGAGAGAGAGAAAGAAAGAAAGAAAGAAAGGGCGACAGACAGAGAGACAGGGAGAGAGTGAGAGAAAGCGAGAGAGAGAGAGATAGGCAAACAGAAAGACACATATAGAGACGCAAAAAGAGGGATAGGAAGTGAGAGAGCGAGAGAGAGAGAGAGACTGACAGAGATAAAGAACAACAAACACATCAGCAGCACAGAACGCTAGACAGGACAGACAACCAAAACACATTGTGACATCGAGGGAGGAGGGAGGGAGGGAGAGGGGGAGGAGGGAATGAAGGAACAGAGATGAAGAAAGACGAGGGGAGAAGAGGAGGGGGAGGAGAAGATGGAGCTGACGGAAGGCGGGTGAAACTCCCCGAGCACCCCGCTCAACCCCTCGCATACCACCCTCAGGTTACCGCCCCGTCCTCTCAGATCTTCGTCCTACTACTACTACTACTACTACTACTACTACTACTACTACTACTACTAACTACTATACTACTACTACTACTACTACTACTACTACTACTACTACTACGACTACTACTATTACTACTACTCCTACGACTACTACTACGATTACGACTACGACTACACCTACGACTACGACAACGACTACGACTATTACCACTTCTACTACTACTACTACTACTACTACTACTACTACTACTACTACCACTACTACTACTACTACTACTACTACTACTACTACTACTACTACTACTACTACCAACTACTACTACTACTACTACTACTACTAC
>CAUYUJ010001814.1:483994-506494 GCA_963575745.1 Prorocentrum cordatum
ACGACTACTACTAAAACGACACGACTACTACTACTACTACTATTACGACTACTACTACTACTACTACTACTACTACTACTACTACTACTACTACTACTACTACTACTACTACTACTACTACTACTACTACTACTACTACTACTACTACTACTACTACTACTAAAAATGCGAATAATACGAAAAACAAAAATCATAATAATACCACATATATAATACTGATCATACACATACATAGTTTTTAAAAAAAAAAAAAAAAAAAAAAAAAAAAAAAAAAAAAAAAAAAAAAAAAAACGAATACGGATACGAATGCGAATACGACGACGACGACATTGATGATGACGGCGATTCGTCCTCCTGATCCTCCTTCTCCTCCTTTCCCTCTTCCTCCTCCTTCTCCTCCTCCTCCTCTTCCTGCTCCTCCTTCTCCTCCTCTTCCCCTTCCTCCTTCTCCTCCTCCTCCTCGACCTCTTCCTCATCCTCCTCCTCCTGATCCTCATCCTCATCCTCATCCTAATCCTCATGCTCATCATCCGTCTCCTGAGTATTCCTCCTCTTCCTCCACCTACCTTCCTCCCTTCCTCCCTCCCTCCTTCCTTCCTTGCATCCTCCTCCTCCTCCTCCTCCTCCTCCTCCTCCTCCTCCTCCTCCTCGTCCTCCTCCGTTTCCCAAAACCACCCTCCCGATCCTGCCACCATCGCGGCAATCGCGGAGGGCGGCGGCGGGCGGGGGAAGGGCGAAGCGCTCCTGCCCCGGTGCGGCGGCGGCGGCTGTGACGCGGCTGTCCCCCGGATCCTGGCGGGCGCGGAGGGCGCGGGGAGGGCGGGGGAGTGGCGAGGAGGAGAAGGAGGACGAGGAGGAGGAGGAGGAGGAAGAGGTGGAGGAGGAGGAGGAGGAGGAGGAAGGCCGAACTGGAGGAACTGCCTGCGCCTCCCCCCCCCCCGCCCGAGGAACGGCGAGGGGACGACCATCCTGATGTCTATGGCCACCAAATGGCTGCCATGGGCGGGGGGGCGCGGGGAGGGCGGAGGGAGGGGGGGGGTCAGGGAAAGGAGGTAGGGGTGAGGGCAGAGAAGAGAAGGGCGGAAGGAGAACGAGAGGGGGGGGACAGGCACAGGAGGGGGACCGAGGGAACGGGGAAGGGGGAGAGAGCGTGGGGGGAGAACCTCTTGAGATGGGCTCCGATCTGCTGGCGAGGCCCCGCGAAGCGACCGAGGAGGCCCCAAGGTGCCCCTATGAAATCGTCCCCGCCCCGCCCGCCCGCCCGCCCGCCCCCCGTCTTGGCCGTCCGCCCACCGCCGCCCTCCACGAAGCACCAACCAGCCACTCGGCGGCGGCGCGATTCTCCACGGTGGTGTTCGATGAGCTGCACTCTGCGCGGTCTGCGCTGCGGGGGCCCCCCGCGGGCTCACTACCTGGGCCCGCGGGCCTTGCGCGGGACCCGCTGGGGATCTCATCGAGCAAACGCTGGGCTGCTGCTTGGCGCAGCGACCGATGGCTCCGCGGGGCTCGCGGGAAGACGCGCGGCCCCCCGGAGGCCGCGCGGCGGGCAAGGGCGGGCCAGGCGTCGCCGTCAGCGGCAGATCCTCCGACGCGCGACTGCGGGCAGAACGTCTTGATGTCGGCCCCCGAGAACCGGCGCAGAGCCCGCCGCCCAGATGTGCCTCGCCGCCCCGAGCGAGCACTCCGGCTGCACCCCGGCGCCCTCTTGCGAGTCCTTCCGCGGAGCGCCAGCGAGCGATGCCCCCGCCCTGGCCTCACCAGGCCCGTGAGGCTCGCAGACCTCGGGCCTCGGTAGGCCGCCAGGCAGGCTCGCGAAGCGGGCCTGGGGACGGAGTGCATGCCGCAGCGCTGCTGCAGAAGTCTCGGCTGGACGGTCTCGCAAGCCCTGGCCAGGTCCCACAGCGCCGCACAAGCAGCCCCCTTTGCCTGGACCTGGTCGAGATTTCGGCTTTGACGGCCTGCCTCCAGACCACGTCGGCCGCTCCAGTGAAGGCCCCAGCCGCTAAGCAGAGTCTCCGGTGAGAGCTTCCCCAATCAGTAGCCCAGCTTCTCTTTGAACGTCCCCAAAGCCCAAAGGGGGAAGAGAAAAGCCCGATAGGCCGCCATCCCCCAGTTGATTTCGGCAAAAGATACACCATCACAACATCCCAATTGGTCGGGGAACACGGCGGTGGCTTCCATGAAACTGAACATGGACAGGAGGGCGACCAACGCTCCGTCTAAGACGGCTGTCCACGCTACCAAGCTCCGAAGGGTCTCTGGCCATCAGCGGATGCAACGTCCGCTCTTTCAAGAACGCAGTGCTTGCACCACTTGCACCATGACATATAATTGCCGCATCCGCAATCAGGGTGAGAGCACGTCCAATGGTCCGACTTGAGGCCGTCCTTGCTCCATGAACCACTGCGATGCGACGGGGCCGCAGGGGCCTCGCGAAAAGAAGGAACTGAGTGCCGAGCAAAAGGTTCGGAAGCGTCGGAAGCAGAAAGCTCAAAAATCCGAGCCAGACCGCCTGGGAGGAGGAAGAGGAGAAGGAAGAGAGAAAAAAGAGGAGGAGGAGGAGGAGGAGGAGGAGGAGCGCACGTAACCTCGGAGGAGGAGGAGGAGGAGAAAAATGAGGTGGAGGAGAAATAGCAACAGAAGCAACGGCAGCATCAGCACTTTGCAGGGGATGGCAACTGGTGAGGAAAGGAGATGGGGGATGTGGTAATGGTGAAGGGACCTCCCAAACCACTTTGGACCCCACCCCCAGAATCATACCCCCCCTCTCGGCTCATGTGAAGCCTCTTGGTGCCTTCAAAATCATTGCTCCTAGCGCTTCCCTTTTTTCTCCCTCCTCCTCGTCCTCCCTCCTCCTCCTCTCCTCTTCCTTCCTCCCCCACCCATCCTCTT
This sequence comes from Prorocentrum cordatum, assembly GCA_963575745.1. Classification (NCBI taxonomy): domain Eukaryota; class Dinophyceae; order Prorocentrales; family Prorocentraceae; genus Prorocentrum; species Prorocentrum cordatum. The sequence goes on from CAUYUJ010001814.1 coordinate 486,887, forward strand.
CCATCCTGCCCCCTCCCCCCTCCCTCCGCCCTCCCTCCTCCACACACCCCTCCCCTTCCCGCTCCTCTCTCCCTCCCTCTCCCCCTCCCTCCCTCATCCCTCGTCGCCGCCGAGGCCAGAGCAGAATGGGGAGGGGGGCAGGGGATGCTCCTGGTCTAGGTGTCATGTCCGGGCTCATTCTGGGGGGAGGCCTGGCCGACCTGCAGGCAGGAGAGCCAACAGTGGTGCGACGACGACGGCGGCCAGAGGGAGGGGGATCCAAGATCTAGGATCGAGATCTCGTGGCACTTTCTGCCTTTCTGCAGTCTCCAGGGACTTCTGCCATTTCTCTCTCTCTCTCTCTCTCGCTCTCTTCTCTCTCTATCTCTCTCTCTCTCTCTCTTTCATATTATCCCTCTCTCTCTCTTTCTTAACCTTGCCATCTGCACATGTACAGAAGTATGTTGTGTACGTGCGAAGGGGTCACATCGGAGGTGGAGGAAGGGGTAGGACCGTCATTCTGGCTGACACAACTGAAACACGGAGGTGGAGGAGGCGGAGGAGGAGAAGGACGACAACGAGAAGGAGACGCCGCTCTCCTCGGGCGGAGCGTTGCCAGGGGCAGCGCGATCGCCGCCATGCCCTGGCTCTGGTGCCTGGAGACGTCCACGACGACGACCAGAACGACGAAACCGACGACGACAAGGACGAGGTCGACAACCAGACGAAGGTCGACGACGAGGTCGACGACGACATCGCCGCGACTGTCAACGACGAGGAGAACTATCACGAGGACGAGTACGAGTCGATACGACCAACTCCCTGGCGAACCCCCGTTTCCGAAACCCTCCAGAGGACATCCGAACCCACCGAAAGATACGTAGACCCTCCAGAGCCACACCAGAAACCCCTCCTGTCGACGACGATGACAAACAGCGGTTGTTCCTTCGTAACTCTGCTTACCCTGCGGAGGCCATCATGCAGAGAAGGTGTGCTAGCCCGAATCTGACGTCAGAAGATGAAGGCGCCGAGGTAGCCAAAGGCATGTGAGATCTGCCCACCGCTCTTGGTCCACATCTGCCAGTCGTCGCAAAAGAATGTTCAAACCAATGTGCTCGCAACGCCACGTGCACTGCTGGATACAAAATTGTTCAAACTGTCGTGAAAACGTAATGCCCAAGCATTGCAAAAAGTGCCAGGCGACCACGTCTTGCGCAGACTTGCTCATGCACGCCGCATGTCCAGCCCACTTAAGAACTCTCCCTCATAACGATGACCACGAGGTTCAATGACGACAACGACGACGACGCTCGACGGCATTCGACGGTTAGGCTTTCGACGACGACGGCAACGTTCGACGGCACTCGACGGACACGGCGACGACGGACGACGACGTTCGACGGCTAGGCTTTCGACGACAACGACGACGACAATGACGACGACAACGATGACGACGACGACGACGACGAGGTTCGACGACGTTCGACGACATTCGACGGCGACGACGACGACGACGACGACGACGACGACGGCAGGGTCGACGGCGACGACGACGACGACGACGACGACGACGACGACGACGACGACGACGGTGACGACGGTGGCGACGGCGACGGCGACGACGGCGCCATTCGACACTCGACGTTCGACTCGGCGGCGAGCGAGGAGGGGAAGTGAGAAGGAGCAGGCCTTCTCAGAAGGCGGCGGAGCTTCTCAGGAGTCCTCGCGCCTTGTGGAAAGTTTTCTGTGTCTCCAAGAGAGGCTTTAAAGAGCTCTCAGGAGGCCACATTCCATCAGAGCCTTCTGAGAAGACCCGCCCCCTCTCGCTTCCCCCCTTGACGCGCCGCCGCTGAACGGAGAGGTCCACCACGACGACGACGACAACGACGACGACGACGACGACGACGACGACGACGACGACGACCACGATCGGCGACGTTTGACGGCTAGGCGTTCGACGACGATGAGGGTCTCCGACATTCGACGACGACGACGACGGAGTCGCCGTCGTCGTCGAATGACGTCGAACGTCGTCGTCGTCGTCGTCGAACGTCGTCGTCGCTGTCGTCGTCGAACGTCTTCGAACGTCGTCGTCGTCGTCGTCGCTTCGTCGAAAGCCTGGCCGTCGAACGTCGTCGAGCGTCGACGTTCGATGCTCGACGGAGAGGCCCACGACGACGACGACGACGACGCCCGACGAGATCTCGCGGCCGCTGCGGCGGCGGCGCAGCCCCCGCGCCTCGGGCGGCGCCTCCCGGCGCAGCTCTGCGGGCTCTGCGGGGCCCCCGCCCTGCGCGGCAGCGACGAGCGGCCGATCACGCCGTCCAACTCGCGTCCGGCACGGTCGGACCCGGGGCAGAGGAGCACCCTTCTAGAGCATGAGACCCTCCGCTGGCCAAAACACCCCACAGCACAAGATCACTCGAGGGTACCCAGGGTGCCCTCTCCGAGCCGACCTCGATCTCATACTTCGGTCTGACCGTGCGCTTCCCGAGCATGGGTAGGCCAAGCGAGCTAGTCTATTGTGGTGCCAGCGTGCGGGGACGGGGAGTGGGCCGACCTGTGAAGTCGCCCGATGAGACCTCCTGCAGGTCAGCCAGCCGAAGCAGGTCCGCATTGGCGGCTCCTCAGAGGCAGCCCGCCGCCTCTGCGGACCCCCCCGTCGAGGGAGATCCGTGCGGGGGAGGTCCGCAAAAAGGCCTCTGGTGCGGGGGGCGACAGGCCCCTTGGGGCGAGGTCACCCCCTCGATGGTGGGGGGTGGGAGGGGAGGCCAGACCCAGACCCTCCGCATGTTTTTCCTATACCCCTCCTCCTCCTTCTCCTCCTCCTCCTCCTCCTCCTCCTCCTCCTCCTCCTCTTCTTCTTCTGCTTCTTCTCCTCCTCCTCCTCCTCCCTCCTCTCCTCCTCCTCCTCCTCCCCTCCTCCTCCTCCTCCTCCTCCTCCTCCTCCTCCTCCTAGTCCTTTTCCTGTACCACCAGACCTGCCCGTAGGCGGGGCCAGATGTTGCGCTTAATACTTCCTTGAAACTCACCACACAGTAGATAAGCAATTCCAGGAGTTACATGGATGAAGGGCCCAGGCCCCCTCGGGTCGAGGCAAAAACACGACGGAGGGCTTCGGCAATCTTCAGTGTCCAAGCGAGGGCATTTGCCAGGCGCCAGGGCCGCGGGAAAACAAACACTTTCGACGTAAAGCAAGACGGGAGGGGGCCCAGACCTCCAGGTAGCAACAAACAGCACGACGAAAGGGGGGCCTTAAGAACACGCGACCATGGACCTGGAGTCGACGATAAGGAGGAGGGAGGAGGAGGAGGAGGAGGAGGAGGAGGAGGAGGAGGAGGAGGAGGAGGAGGAAGGGGAGGAGGAGGAGGAGGAGGAGGAGGAGGAGGAGGAGGAGGAGGAGGAGCAGGTGAGGTACGAGGAGGTAGAAGGAAAACAGGGAGGAAGGAAAGAAGAGGATGAATGAGGAGTGGGAGGAGAATCGACGACAAGGAGGGAGGAGGGAGGAGGGACACGGGAGGAAGGAGGAGGGTGTTGATGCGCTCCTTCTCAACGGCCAAAACGAGAGCGACATACAGGAAACGAAGGGCTGCTTAGAATGAGACTCGCACCAGCAGGATTCGAAGCACCTGAGCAAACTACATATCAGCCACAAAGAACTCCAGGCGGATGGGGGGGAGGAGGAGCTTGAGCATGACGCCAACGGAAGTTGGCAGCGGCAGCAGCAGGAGAGCGCAGCAATGACGTTCACAGAACATGGACTCTGCTGCTGGGATCCATCTCCACTTCCAAATCGAAGACGACTTACGGGAAATGCCGGGCTGCTTGGAAGGAGACTCGCACAGACATGCCAGCAGGATTGTAATGCCCCATCACTTTATTTGCTGAGCCCACAACACCACAGCCCATACTGGACGCCTGTCCGCAAAAAATGGACATCTCTTCCAAACAAGCGCGCAAGATTAGACCAGCAACGCGGAGAGCTTGCTGATGAGACGATTCTGCCGTGCGCTCTCGACGCTGGCCGCACTCCTTGTGAGTCAGCGGCTGGCCACTCGCTTGACGCCGGTGGAGTGGGGAGAGGCGATGGCGGTCCAGCGGGCGCCGCCAGGCGCGCCACCCTCCAGCAAAACGCGACGGGGGGCCGAAGCAGAGCAACGGCCCTGTCGGCCCTGGGGTGGCAGCTGACAGAAGGCAGAGGGTGGCAGCCGACAGCTCCATGAAGCGAAACCCGTGCTCTGGCGCCAGCGGACGCCGCGCTGGCAAAAGTCTGCGACTGCGAGCCCGGCCGCGGAAGTGACGCCAGCTGTGCCATCATGGGCTCGCCCCACATCAGAGATGACTGCGGGTTCTCAAGGATAGCGGGCACCCCGTGCCGAACGCATGCTTCGACGACGCGCCGGGCACATTTGAGAATCCGATTTCCGACCAACGCGCGCCCAGCGGCCGCGGCATCTAGCGACGGGCGGCCGTAAATGTGCTCGGCAGCGCGGAGTTGGCCTCGACTGGCCATGCTCCAGGTCGAGCACGGCGGCGCAAGGAAGACGACCCGACCACGGATGAGACCAGCACCAATCCACCCAGTCAGCAGATCGCCCACAATAGAGGAGGAGAGGTCAAAGCCAGGATCGACAGTGATCAATGATGCCCAGCGAAAGCGATCGAGACCTGTCTCGCGGCGTCCGATCTTCGACGAACATGAGCACGGCCCGCTGCACCGCAAGCCGCAGGCGCCGCTGGACGGCCTTCTTGCTCGGAGCCCCCTTCGCTTGGCCGGCGTCGCCCGCGAGCCGGGCGCGGCCCCGGGCGGCATTGGCGGCGCGTAGTGGGCGCTCAGCAGGGCGGCCAGGCGGCGCTCGGCCATCTCGCCGTACTCCACCAGCGGCTTGGACGCGTTGGCCAGCTCGGCGAAGAACCGGGCGTGCCGGGCCTACCGTCGAATAGACGAGTCGGTCTGATGCCGAAGCCGTACCTGCACCTCGGCCGTGCCCCGTCGCCCTTCGGCCGCGTCGGCACTGGCCGCGCCGCGCCGCAGGCTCAGCTGGTAGGGGTGGACGCCAGGCAAGCCGAGCGAGATGGACATCTGCATGAATGCCCTCTGAAACTGGCCCGCGCCGAACGTCCACAGCCGCCCAGTTGGTGCACGCATCGCCCGCAGGCGGCTCAGAGACTCTCCTGCCGCCCTGGACATTGCGTTGCTGAGCAGCACGCCCCCGTCGAAGGGGCGATGCACACATAGTATTCGTATGGTGGGGTGCCGCCGATGGAGGGCGGCTCTATTCCAAAATGTTGGTCTCGCCTTAGCGCCGCGCACACTCATCTTGGAAGTTCGCAACAGCTTCAAGGATGGAGGGCAGATGGTGTTCACAAAATGTGGCTCTCGCCTTGGCGCCGCGCCTTCTTTAAAGTTTACAGCGGCTTCGAGGATAGAGGGCACCTCCTTTTCAAAATGTGGCTCTCGCCTGAGCGCCGCGCACATACGTCTTACATGTTTACAGAAAACTGACGATTCGCATGGTTGAGGTCCCAGGAATGGTGTTCTTGCGCGATTTAGGACCGCCAGGACGCAACATGTACAGTCCTCCACGATTGAGTTCTGGCACGATTTAGGAACGGCGTTCTGGCACGATTTAGGACTACCAGGACGCAGCAGTCACGTTGATTCGCGACGTCGAGGCACAAGCAGTGCAACAAGCATCACATCTGTGTGCAGCACGCCTGGGACCAGCACCTCCACACCGCGCAGCATTACGAGATCGAACACCACGACGCTGAGCCAGCGCGACGGGACCCAGCCCCAGCAGCCTCACACCTACGAGCGAGACGAAGAATGCATCGAACACCACGTCTTGCAAGCAGCACGTCCGTGACCAGCACGTCGGCGCTGAGCAGCGCGACGGAGCGGAGCAGCACGACGTCTAGCAGTGCGACGGGACCCCGCACCAGGGGCCTCCGTTTACCAGTGAGACGAGCAGTGCAACGAGTTCCGCATATTTGAGCAGCACGCCAGGGACCAGCACTCCGACGCTGGGCAGTACGAAGGGATCCAGCATCTCGACGCTGCGCATCCAGAGGGAATCCAGCAATCGCAACCTCACACGCACAAGCGAGACGAGCAGGGTAACGAACATCGCGTCGTTGTGCAGCACGTCCGGGACCAGCACCTCCACACTACGCAGCACGTCGAAAAAGAGCGCTACAACGTTGAGCAGCACGACGGGATCCAGCACAAGAAGCTTCACAGTTACCAGTGAGACGAGCAGAACATGGAACACCACGTCTTTCAGCAGCACGTCTGTGACCAGCACCTCGGCACTGCGCAACGCGACGGAGTTGAGCACCACTGTGTTGAGCAGCACGCACGACGGGATCCAGCACCAACAGCCTCACATTAACGAGTGGGACAAACAGTGCAAGTAGCATCACATCTCTGAGCAGCACGTCATGGACAAGCACCCCGACACTGAGCAGTACGCCAGGATCAAGCATCTCGACGTTGCGCATCACGACGGGACCAATCACCAGCAGGCTCACATCTACGAGCGAGGTGATAAGTGCAATAAGCACCACGTCTGTGAGCGACACGTCTGGGACCAGCACCTCGCCACTGAGCAGCATCAGCGAAATGAGCACCACGACGTTGAGCAGCGCGACGGGACTCAGCACTATCAGCCTCACAGTTACGAGCAAGACGAGAAGCGCAACGAGCACCACGTCTTTGAGCAGCACGTCGGGGTCCAGCACGTTGGCGCTGGGCTGCACGATGGAGTCGAGCTCAATAGCGTTGAGAAGCACGACGAGATCCAATACCAGCTGCCTCACATCTGCGAGAGAGACGAACAGTGCTGCGAGCACCACTTCTTCCAGCAGCACGTCCAGGACCAGGACCTCTCTCACTGAACGGCACGACGGAGTGGAGCAGCACGTCCAGGAGCAGCTCCTCGACATTGGGCAGCACGACGGGACTGAGGATCACACCTACGAGTGAGACGAGCAGTGCGAGCAGTGCACCTAACATTACGTCTACGTCTATTAGTAGCACGCCTGGGAGCAGCACCGTGATTACGAGCAGCACGGCGGAGTCGGTTCCCCTCCTTGGCGGTTCTGGCCACGCCACGCCTTGGAGAGGTCTCTTAGGCTCGTCCAGGCGGCCGCTGGGAGGTCGCCAGCCGCTCGGCGCCTCCGGCGGAACCCCTGCCAGAACGAGAGGGAGTGGGGGCCTCCGGGGCACAGCGACCCCTTGGCTCAAACCCCGCCACTAGCCTTAGGTCGGGCGTGTCCTCCTACAGGCGGATTTTGGACGAAACGTTACAAATACTGTTTTTGACTATTTGGCGATATTCCTCCTGAAGAGGGGCACGCCCGACTTAAGGGTGGGGGCCTCCGGGGCACCGCGACCCCTTGGGTCAAACCCCGTCACGGGCGATGTCCGCAAACTTGCGGCCCCGCGCTGCGCGGAGGACGGCTGGGCTCCTCTCGGGGCGGCCCCCCGGGGGCCTGACGGAGGAGCGGGCGGGGGGGCTGGTACGGCAGCGCGACCTCCCGCGATGCACGGTCGGCGTCGGGGCGTACACCGTGACGCACACGCGCACCACGCTTCGCACCACGATGAAGCGCGTTGCTTCATTTTCGGCGAAAGTGGGCATTCTAGGGGGGGGCAGGAGGGGGGTATAACGTAACGCCTCTCCCCCGCCGTGTGTCCGATGCGCACGGCGGCAGTGCCCGGAGCGCACTGGGGGGGGGGAGGGCGTTACGTTATAGGGAGGGGGGGGAGGGGGGGAGGGGGCTATAATGCCCATAATGCCCGTCCACCATGATGTCCACTCGCTACAACGGCGCGGATGAGCAAGGCCCTCGTGAACCAGCCCCGGCGACCCAACCCGCAGGGCTGGCGAACGCTGGCAGATTCCACCCTCCAGAGACGGGCCCACATGCAGCGCCCCCTCGCTCTGTCCGTGCCCGAGAAGGCACAGGACGACGATGCCTCTGGAGGCGGGGGGGCACCAGGACCCCGCCCCAGGAGCCAGGCCGCCTACCACGCATGTTACATGGGGGTTCGTCCACACGGAACGTAGGTCAGACCCTTACAGTCGTTCCTGCTGCTATTATCCACACGCCTGACACTAGCTGCGCCCCCAACGCAAACGGCCTGAGAGAGGACCTGCGTGGGGCTGGCGAGGAGTCGCGGCCTGGACCCCAGGGGTGGGCCAGTGCCGTCGCCACAACCCGATGGGCTGGACAGTGCTGCCGCACACCCAGGCCCTCAAAGCAGCGCACCCTGACGTGAGGACGCTGACCCGTCCAACCAGGGCACGGGGGCCAACGGCGTCAGCACCACTCGCCAGAGTGTAGGCATCCGTGTGACCCCAGTGCAAGTCAACCATCGGATATGTGCCTTCACGCAACGCCTCACGGTAGCCAGTCAACCCGCCGACCTCGATCGCGAGACTGCCCTCACCACTAGAATCACGACGCTGCAACAGTGTACTACCAGCCGTGCTCATATCATGCGTCGCATCCAGAAACGGTCAGGACCCCGTCTTGACAAATTCCAAAAAGCACAGTCCGCCTGAAACGGCCGAACGGCCTTCATTGGGCCTGCCGATCGCCTGCTCACCTAGGGGCCCCCAGGAAAGCCTCCAGGCGCGCCCCGATGCTCACCCCGAGCACACCAATTCTGGCCTTCCCATATTCCTGAGCGCGCTGCGAGAACTGCTGGCAACTTTTTGCGCAGCCCTGGCGCTGGGCCGCTGAGGGGGATTCTCAAAGGCGGCGCCTTGGTTCACTGAGGTACCGAGGCGCGCAGGCCAACGCGCGCTTGAAGCCGGCGCCTTTTGCTCGGGTGTGCAGACGGGGAGTGCCGCTCCATGATCGCCACAGACCCGCCATGGTTTCCAGTCGGGGTCGCTTGCAGACCGCGCCAGGGGTAGGGTGTTGTCCCTACCCCACAGTGCATTACGCGGCGCCTCCCGTTTCGAGAGGCCGGCCGGAGCGGCAAAAAAAGTAAAGCCCTGCTCGGCCGGGACGGAGACACTTGTCCGAACTGTTGCGCTCTCTCCTCCTGAGGAGGAGAGATTCGAACCGCCATGCAGCATGCGCGCCATCCTGAAGGTCAGCAGACCACACGACGGATGGATCTTCAAGGTGCAGGTGCCCATGTGGATTTCACCCTGCGCCTGCCACCCAAAGAAAACGCTCGGCCCTCCCTGCCCCTCCTCCGCCTCTGCCCCCTCCCCTCCCACCCTCGCTCCCCTCCTCCCCTCAACCTCCCCTCCTCCCCTCAACCTCCCCTCCTCCGCCTCTGCCCCCTCCTTTCCCCCCTCCTCCTCGCTCCCCTCCTCCCCTCAGCCTCCCTCCGGCCTCCCTCCCCCCCTTGGCCGCGGCGATGCCTCGGCCGGGGCCGACGCCTCGACCGCGGCGGGGGCGGCCGCCTCCGCGACGGCGGCCTGCGGCGCGGAGGCCCCCGGGGAGGGGGGGAGGCCCAGCAGCCCTCTGGGCGCGAGCGGCCGAGGGAGCGCCCTCTGCCAAAACCCTCCGTCCTTTCCCCCCCCCCAGGGAGGGGTTGACCACCCCTCCTCTTCTGCTGCGCCCACGCCGAAGCCGACGCCGACGCCGACGCCGACGACAAAGGACGCCAACGCCGACGCCGACGCCGACGCAGTCGACGCCGACGGACGACGACGACGACGACGACGACGACGACGACGACGACGACGACGACGACGACGACAACGAACCGCCCCACAAGGGGGGGTCATTGAGGGGGCAAACCTGGATCATACACAAACACACTCCCGTCCACAACCCGACCGACGACAAACCCGGGACCATGCGGCCCCACCCCCCCCCCGCCATTCCCGTCAATAAAAAATGCAGAGTACACTTTGCGGCAAAAGCTGGGGTCGTGTTCGGGGGCCCCGTGAGCACTTTGTAACTACTGTTTGTTGACAGGGACGGCGGGGGTGCCAGATACGACCTGTAGCACGCAAGGCCACCACCCCCGTCAAAACGACGATTAAAACTGCACTTCGCGGCCAGATCTGGATCGTGCGCGGGCACCCTTGTTTTTGGACAGGGACGCAGCAGGGGGTGCCGGCCTGCTGTGCGCAGGCCCACCACACATCATATGGCCACTCCGCCGCGGTTGCGCGTTGGCGTTGGGTCAGGCATGTCCCCGTACCGATGTTCGACGAAAACTCGAAAAATCCTTTAAAAAGATTCCGAACTTGTCAAAAATACTAGAAACATCGTCCCCTGACTATTTTTTAGCTACTTTTGAATATTCCTCCTGTAGGGGGACAGGCCCGACTTGCGTTCAACAAGGACGGTGGGGGCCCGCGTGGCGCACCTCGCCCCAGCGTCGCTCACTTGGGTCCGTACTGGTTACTGGTGGCTCCCCTTCCTCAGACGACCGCTGAACGTGCTGAAGCTCGGGTACTGCGTGTACACATGTTGGGAGGGCGTGCTGGAGTGGGCTAAACACTTCGTGCTTGGGACCAGCGTCTTCGTCACTGCTCCGTTTTGACATACGGTCCCTCCCCCACCCGACCAGCGACAAGCCCGGGACCATGACGACCCCCCCCCCACACCCCCTCACCATCCCTCGCAATCAACAATAACAATACCACATGCATTTTGCACCACAATCTGCGTCACGCGCGGGCGCACAGCGACCACTCCGCATTGGTTTTTGACAGGGGCGGCGTGGGGGCCGACACATCGCCTCCAGTGTGCACTGTCAACAACCCCACCAACCCTTACAGCAAAACAGTACGGCGGGGACGGCGGACGGCGCCCCGCGATCATTCTGCGTTGGCTGTTGACAGGGACGGCTGAGGGGGGGGCGGCATCTTGCCTGCTGCAAGCAGTGCCAATACCCCCCAACCATCCCTGCTGAAACAACAGCATGGAAAGTGCACGTTGAAGCAACATCTGGACCACGCGAGTGCACAACACGATCACGCTGCACTGTGTCCGACAGGGACGAAGGGGGTGCCGGCACATTGCCTGCCGCGCGCAGGCCCCCCTTCCGGTCAGAAAACCATGCCAAATATACCTCCTAGCAACGATCATGCGCGGAAGCCCCGCGATCACGTTGCGATACTACCTGGGAAGGAGAATGGGGTGCCCTCACACGCGCGGCGCAACTCGCGGGCGTCGCGCACCTTATCTATTGGCGTCTGCGTTGGTTCACGATCGTGGTCGATGGCGGTCCCTGCCCATGCTGAGACTCGAGAGCTACGTATGCGGTGGAAGGGCGGGTGGGAGTCCTTCGGGGGGGAAGCGTAACCCCTTCCCCTGCCCCCCTCACCTGGACCTGGACGGGGGGGCGGCGAGCGCCCAAGATGGCCCGAGGTGGCTCCGAGAGGGCCTCAGGGAGCCCAAGATGACCTCCAAGATGGTTCAAGACAGCTCAAGATGATTTCCAACATGCTCCAAGAGGCCTCAAGACCTCCCTGAGACGGCTCCAAGCGGCCACGAAGCCTGGACAGGAAGCCACCAAGGGGCCCAAATCCTTCACACAGCTAAAAGACGATCACTGTTGGTTGCCGTGTCGCCTGTTCGCTTTCGACGGCCCTCTGGGGCCTCCAGGTGGCTCCAGGAGAGCCCAAGCGAGCCCCAGGAGGAGCCCACGAGGCTCCCAAGACGGCTCCCAGAGCGCCCAAGAGCGCTCCAAGAAGGGCCCAAGAGGCAAGTCTAGGAGCTGCGGACGGGGGGCCCTAATTAAGAGGCCCCCCTTCTTCGTTGATCTGGACTGGACTCTTCCAAACTGGCCCTAGGATGACCCCCCAAGACTCCAAAGAGTGCCCCAAGAGTGCCCCAAGAGTGCCCTGCCCCAAGAGGCGCCCAGGAGACCCCCAAGAGGCTTCCCCAAGGCACCCAAGACGTTCCAAGAGGGGCCCTCTGGGACCGCCGAGAGGGCTCAAGAGATATCCGAAGAGACTCCGAGAGGCATCCAAGAGGCCCCTGGCCTTTTCTGCTCCTCCTCCTCCTCCTCCCTCCTCCCAAATCGCCTGGGCATCGGTTCTGAATCGGCTGGCGGGGTTACGCAAAACGTCTGAATTAAGGAGGGAAGGGAAGCTGAGGAGGGGGATAGGGGAAGGGGGGAGGAGGAGGAGGAGGAGGAGGAGGAGGAGGAGGAGGAGGAGGAGGAGGAGGAGGAGGAAGAAGAAAACGATTCAAGGGGAGTGGGGGAGGCGGAGGAGAAGGAGGATTGGAATAGATGCCTCATGGGTCATGCGGGGGGAGGAGAACGAGGAGGAAGAGGAGGAGGAGGAGGAGGAGGAGGAGGGGGAGGAGGAGGAGGAGGAGGAGGAGGAAGATAACGAGGAGGAGGAGGAGGAGGAGGAGGAGGAGGAGGAGGACGATGATATCACTCGACCATGCACGCGGCGATTAATGGGACTGACGCGACCCTGATTCAACACGAAAACAAGGCCCCAGGGCCCCAGGCGACCCAAAACCTTATCATGAAATGGCACACGTACATGCAGCGGCGAACGGTGGCGGCAAAGAGACGGCCAGGAGCCAGCGAAGAGGGAACTGCGGGCGAGCCGAGACAGAGCCAAGAAGAAAGCCGAGAAGGCCAAAGGGAGACAAAGGTGGAACTTAGCCTGACCTCTTCAAGCACACGACTCCTGGCAAAGGCATCGGCATCGCTCAGCTCACGGTCTTGGCCTTTAAGAACATCACACCTGTACGATGTCATTATGTGCAACTGTGTGTCTCACGGTCTTGGCCATTTACAACATCACACCTGTACGATGTTATTCTGTGTAGGTGTAGCACGAGGGCTCCTACGTCGCTCGATACCCCCGGGCGGGCCGCACGAGCAGAGCATCCTCGAGGAGGAGCTGCTTGGCAAACATTGAGGCGAGATATGGACTCGGATTTTCTCGACGGCACAGCTCCAGGCGTGCGCCGCGCGGGAAGGGGCGCGGGCCTCCAGAGCGACAGCCAGCGGAGGAGGCGGCGAGATGTCCGACATGGTTTTGCACTGCGCACAAAGCCACAGATATGGTCAAAAGAAATATCATGTGAGAAGCCTGGGCCAGCTTCCGAGACATTTCTTCCAACAAACCTGGGCCAACTTTCTTGTTCCTGCTGGAGGGGTGAGCATGCTCAAGAAGCTGGGACAGCGTTCCGGCAAGCTGGTCAAGAAACGTTGGCACAGCTGTTCGGGAGGACTTCATGTACTCGACCGTACTTATGCTCAGCACGTTGCGCCTCGAGAGCACGAAGCCACTCGTGTAACTCCTCCGATCCATCAGGCAAGTGTGGCAAGCTGGGTAGCGCGGTGGCCGGCACGAAGTATGCGACCTCGGGGTGAATGCTGGCGAACACATCGTCCGTGTACATCGCGGTGAGATGGCGGACACACTTGTAGGCATTACTCAACCTGTTGATCTTGCTGTGAGGTGTGGGCGTGAACAACTCCCTGTTGTCCAGTACGGCCTGGTTGAACGCATCGTACTGTCGGGCCTTGCTCGTCGCCAAGCCGTCCAAAGCAGTCGGGTAGAACTCAGCAAGAATGGCGAGCGGAGATCTCTCACTTGATTTTTCTGTTTTTTCCTGAACCCGGCGGCGGTCATAATTGTTCATCTGTTTCTCCGCCGTCAGCATCGCCGGCTGTGCGCAGATGCGGGGCCATGGAACTCCAAATTCATGTCTGCTCGCATGCTGAGCGTCGCGCGGACACAAACTATTGAGCCAAATGGCTACAGAGGGGGAGAAAGAGGAGGGGTAGGAAGAGGAGGAAAAGGGAAATGAGGAGAGGTAGGGGGAGGATCCAGGAGGGAGGAGAAAGGAGAAGGGGACGCAGAGAAGGAGAAAGAGGGGGAGAGGACAGGGGAGGAGGGAGCGAGGAGAGTGGCTGGGAAGCGGGAGAACGAGGTGGATGACAGAAGGGATGACCAGGAGCGGGATGACAACAAGGAGGGGGGAGAGGACTAGAACAAGAAGCAATTACGTTCACGCTGTGGGTATCCTCCTCCTTCTTCTCCTCCTCCTTATCCTTCTCCTCCTCCTTCGCCTCCTCCTTCTCCTCCTCCTCCTCCTCCTCCTCCTCCTCCTCCTCCTCCTCCTCCTCCTCCTCCTCCTCCCCTGCGCACCTACCCCCTCCTCCCTCAACAAGGATCCAGCAGCGGCGACGAGAAGCATGCCCGAGGCACAAAAGCTTCGTTACAGAACGTAACCCCGATCCTCGAACCTCGACCCTCGACCCTCGAGGACGAGGACGATGGCGACGCTGACAACGACAGCGACGACGGCGAGGCCCAAAACGACCACCACGCTCAACGACGAAGACGACGTCGACGACGACGACGACGTCCGATCCTCGACCCTCGATGCCGGGTGGGGGAACGGAACGTGAGTAGACGAAGAAAAAACACTTTAACCTAAACTTTTGGCGCTCCGCGCGGACTTCTTAGATCTGCGCCGGACCCCCCTCTCTCCGGCGCGCGGAGCGCGCCAGGGGCGGCTCCGGAGGCGCCGCCCGGGGGGGCCCAGCGCGGGTCCAAGAAATCCGGCGCGGAGCGCCGAAAGTGTATGTTTATGGCGTTTTTTCTGCTTCGAGTGAGGGGGGCCGGCTCATATCGCCGACAGGTCGGCGGCAGGCCCCCGATAGTGAGCGAGGCCGCGCGCGTTCTCCTGCACGAGGCGAGATGTCGGTCCCCCCCTCGGCGCCTGGAGCCCCCCCGCCCCCGACTTGGACGCCCGGAATGCGCACGACGAAGAGGGGCACGATGCCCAACAGCAAAGTTTGCTGGGCCCGTTTTCCACCACCACCGCCGCCGTAAGTTGGAGGGGGGAAGGAGGGGGAGGGGGAGGATCGGGCCGGGCGAAAGGGGGGATAACAAAGGGGGGGGTGAGAATCAGCTCACGTAGCTGATTTTCCCGGCGCCTCCCGGCGCCGGAGGCGGCTATGTATCAAGGAATGGGCCCCTCGGTGGGGCCGAAACCAGCTGCATGCAGCAGATTTCGTACCCCCCCCTTTCCCAATCTCCCCCTTTCGTCCGGCCCGAGAGGAGGAGGAGGAGGAGGAGGAGGAGGAGGAGAAGGAGGAGGAGGAGGAGGAGGAGGAGGAGGAGGAGGGAGGAGGAGGAGGAGGAGGAGAGAGGAGGAGGAGGAGGAGGAGGAGGAGGAGGAGGAGGACCCCCTCCCCCTCCAACTTATGGTGGTGGTGGTGGTGGAAAACAGCCCACTCAAAGTTTGTCGAACACCGACAGCGGCCGCTGTGGGCAGGCGGCCGTCTGTCTCGGATGGACAGCGGCCGCGGCGACGCCGGCAACAAGCACTGCTCAGAATGAACAGGAGCTGTTGTTGGACTCTGTGCCCACTGTTTCCGCATCCCTTTCGGTGGTCCCGACCTGACGTTGCCCCCCGAGACCCTCAAGGCTCGGGCCGCGGAAGCCTCGTCGGCGCCGCCCGCGGCAGCGGCGCCCTCGGGGGCACCCGCCGGCGCGGCCGCGGCCTCGGGGGCCGCCCCGTCGCGGAGGTGCCCGTCGCCGGCACCCGGCCAGCCCGCCCTGCCCCCTGCCAGAGGCCTGGCCGAACCAGCCCTCCCCTGGACAGGGCCGCCCTCCGAAGCGAAGGCGCACTGACGATCTCAAAGCAGCGCGCAGGCCAAAGCGAGCGTGCAATCCGTCCCCACATCGAGCAATCCGTGCTCCTTGTCGAGCTAGCGCGGGTTCGCCCTGGAGGTACTCTGGCTTCGCGCTGGAACGCTGCAGTGGCAAGCAGATCGATGGAATCCCTCCTCCCTCCCACCGAGGGCAGGGGATCGGGCAAGCAGCTGGGGAGGCGCAGGGGATCGGGCCCGCCCCTCCACCCCTCCCCCTCCCACATGCCCGGACCTCCAACGTCAGGACTCTTGTCTCAACATTCACCCGCAGAGATCTCGACCTACTCCCCAGGACCGGTGTTGCATCCCGCGTCGTTTTGCTGACGGCCCGCGGGCCCGGCGAGGGCCCCTGGAGGCCCAAGACAGCGACACACCTCCCGTCGCGATGTTTGCTTCGCGACCCGAGGGGGTTCGGCTCCGCCCCTCCCCCGTGGTGCCGCCCCGCCGACGCCGCCCCGCCGGCGCTGGCGGGCCCGCTCCTGGACGAGGCGGGCGCTCGGTCCCCCCTCGGTTCCCGGAGCCCACCCGCTCCTGGCTGGGGGCAACGACAAGGGGGGGATTGGCACGGGGGGGATGCATCGACCTGGAAGCGGCGATACATCGCCGATAGATCGGCGACAGGCCCCCGATGGTGAATCCGCACCTTCCTGTGCTTGTTGGGGCCATCGGGCCCCTATCGGCGATCAATGGGCGGTTGGGGGTCGATGCGTCCCCCCCCTGTGTGCCTATCCCCCCCTATCGTTGCCCCCGACCTGGCGCTGCCACCCGAGACCCTCGAGGCCCAGGCCGCGAAAGCCTCGTCGGTGCCACCCGCAGCAGCGGCGCCCTCGGGGGCACCCGCCGGCGTGGCCGCGGCGACGCCGG
Source organism: Prorocentrum cordatum (assembly GCA_963575745.1). Classification (NCBI taxonomy): domain Eukaryota; class Dinophyceae; order Prorocentrales; family Prorocentraceae; genus Prorocentrum; species Prorocentrum cordatum. The sequence goes on from CAUYUJ010001814.1 coordinate 503,355, forward strand.
CAACAAGCACTGCTCAGAATGAACAGGAGCTGGTGTGGGACTGTGCCCACTGTTTCCGTACCCCTGTCGATGGTCCCGACCTGACGTTGCCCCCCGAGACCCTCAAGGCTCGGGCCGCGGAAGCCTCGTCGGCGCCGCCCGCGGCAGCGGCGCCCTCGGGGGCACCCGCCGGCGCGGCCGCGGCCTCGGGGGCCGCCCCGTCGGGGCGCGGCGCCGCCGCCGACGCCTCGGCCGCGGAGGGGGCGGTGGCCGCCGCGCGCGGTCGCTGCCGCCGTCGCCGCAGGCCTCGAGCAAGGGGTCGTAGAGGCTTCGAAGAATGCCCGAGCTTCATGTGCGAAAAATGCCCAGAATGCTCCGTACATCTACGAAGCACTCTATGCATGGTTCGCAGACTCGACCGCAAAAAAAAAATTGGGGGGGATCACTTCGGCACTCGAGTCGCTACTCGAAAGCAATCGGGGGCAGGAGGGTCTGCAGATCGCCTCCAGGCCTCCTGGCCTCCCAGACTCCCCCAGTGCTGGCAAAATCGCGACGGGAGTTGTTTCGCTAGTTTCGGCCTCTGGGAGTTGTTTCACTATTTTCCGCCTCTGGGGGCCCTCGCCAGGCCCCTGGGGCTGTCCACAAAACACCACCGCGGGATGCGAAGCCGGGGAATGGTTCGAGACTTTTGAGGGCCGGCGCTGTTGCGAGGGGCCCAGGCACACGCCAATAAACAGACGCAGATCCCAGAACTCCCCATCTGCACGCTCGTCTTCCCCACCCTTCCCAGATTTTCCATGCCCTCCGGGGAGTCGACGATGCTTTGTGTCTGTGTGCTGCTCCCCCCCCCTCGAATTGATTGCGAAAGAGATCCTGGCGTCTGGGAGGGTCTGGGCTCGCCCTGGGGCCTGCTGGCTGCGAGCGCAGCCCTCGATCTACAGGACACAGCCTGTGCTCTTGAAGGGGCCCCAGGACACACAAATAAATACACACGGTTAAAAGGATTCACCATATTTTCATATATATATATATATATATATATATATATTCTGGCTTTTTCGTCTTCCCCCCCACTTCCCATATTTTCCTATATTTTCCGGGGGGTCGACGATTAATTGTGTCTGTGTGTTTTTTCCCCTCCTGTGCTCTGCTGGGTCGCCCGTGGTCCCTTCTCCTGCCTTTTTGGGGCAGCTTCGAAATTGGCAGCAGCACCAAAGCAGGGGGGTGCGCCCACCGGGGGAGCAGGATCATAGGTTTCGGCGTTGGTGGCAGTATTTCGGCCGCCTACGGAGCCAGAGTATTACTACCATCGCCGAGATCGGGATCATCTCTCCTCGGTGGAAGCACACCGCCGATTTTGGTGTTGGTGCCAACCTCTGGGCCTGCCATTTCTGCCACCTCTTGGGTCGGGCGTTGGCTGAACTGAGTTCAGTGAGACCTGCGTCAATGATGTGTGTTTGGGGACGCGTCCCCCGCTCGACTCCACTAACCGGAGCTGCCGTCACCCGAAAGCCGACAACCTACGGCAGACCTGGTCTAGCGATTCTGGTATTTGTTTTGGGCTTCGTGGCCCTATCACTAACCGGTTCCCCTTGTCCGGGGCCTTGGCTATACCCGATAGCATTTGCGGGGGCGCCTTTGCGCGGTGTCAGCGTTAATGTGATGATTCTTGTGGCGGCCAACCATGTTGCCAGAGTGTCCCGCCGCAGGGGTCGTTCGGCCGTTCGCGCCAGGGAGCCCAGCTCCGCAGATGAAAACGCTGGGCGCGCAAAAACCGATAACTTTGTCGGGGCTCGGCCGTGGCATCTTGTCGTCGTCTCGTCGATGTCGCGTCTGTCTTCCGTAGGTGGCATGCCGTCTGTCTGTCTGTCCGCCGGTAGCCTCTGTGCGTCCGTGCTGCGCGAGCGCCAGGGTCTGGCGAGCGAGAGCACGGGCGCTGGAAGCCGCAAGCGGCGCAAGGGGGCCGGGGATCGTGGCCTCCCAGGGAGCTCAGCGCGCCTCTCCGTGCCCGCCCCGCGGCGCGCAGCAACTGAGCATCGGTTGACCGACCCCCTATCCCCATTGGCGTGGCCTGGAGACTACTGGCCGATTCCCCCCCCCCCCAGATGGGGATGTGAGCTGTTCCCTGTGACTCTCGGGGGGCGTATCCCCAACTGGGGCGGTGGGATGGTGGGGATATCGGGACGGGGATTGAGATGGGGGCAGGGATCGGCGGAACGGTACTGAGCAACGTGAAGAGATGCCACGGCCTTGCGCTGCACGCAGCTACACCAGAGCCGGGTCCCATGCGGGGCCGGCTCCAGGAGCAGCCTCGGGGCCGGCTCCGCGTCCGATGCGCGGGCGGCCCCGCTGGCCACAAAGACTGCGCGCCAACGGGGGAGGGGGGGGGGGGGGCGGGGCTCGCGCGGAGGCGGGTCGCTCCTCCGTCTGATCCGTTGGGTGTTCCGCAGGGTGTTCTGCGGGTTCCTTCGGGGCGTCGTCGTTGCCGTCGCTGTTGCTATCCCCCTCCGCCTCACTCCTCCCGCCCAGTCACCCTATCCATCCCCTTCGCACACTCTCACACTCCTCCTCTTCCTCCTCGCCATGTCCCCTTCCTATTCCTCCTGGTCCTCTTCCTTTTTCTTCCCCAGGCTCCTCTCTCCTCATCCTAATACCCCTGCTACCCAAAAAAAATCCTCCTCCTCCTCCTCCTCCTCCTTCTCCTCCTTCTCCTCCTCCTCCTTCTCCTCCTCCTCCTCCTCCTCCTCCTCCTCCTCCTGATCATCCGTCTTCTCCTCGTTTCCTCTTTCTCCCCCACAGCCATACCCATCCTGGTCGCCTTCCTTATAGTGTTCCTCCTCCCTTCTTCCCCTGACCACCCATCCCGAGTCCTCATAGAAAACTCATTCTGCCGAACCCTCAGCGGTGTCGGTCGGGCGGGCTGGGCGTTTCGCACGAGACTAACTCACACCGTTGACCCTGAAACTAGGACGTATCTACTCAGGAGCTTGCGGCAATTATAAGGATGGAAGGCGGCTTCTGTTCAACATACGGCTCGCGATTTAGCGCCGCGCATATTCAAAACGTGCACAATTACATAGATGTGCCTTACAATGTTGAACCACTTACAAGGATAGAGCACAGGCCGCTTTCAAAATGTAGTTCCACTGCTAGCGCGGCGC
>CAUYUJ010001814.1:520103-537603 GCA_963575745.1 Prorocentrum cordatum
CTCCTCCTCCTCCTCCTCCTCCTCCTCCTCCTCCTTCTCCTGCTCCTGCTCCTGCTCCTCTCGTGCCCTGGGGGGGACATGAGAAGGAGAAGGACTTCTCAGCAGGCGGCGGGACTTCTCAGAAGCCCTCGCGCCTTCTAAGAAGTTTTCTGCGGATTTTTGTGCGTGGATTTCTGCGTGGATCTCTGCCAATGCAGAACCCCGAAACGGCGAGCGGGACACGAAGTGAACGTCGCGTGGATGTTGTTTAGTCTTCATTCCTGGCCCAAGAAATCCGCACGAAATTCACCTCGAAATCCGGAACGAAATTCTCCATGACACTCCGGGCCCATCCTATAGTTTGCCGAAAGAAATCCGCTCTGCAATGCTGACGCCATGAGAAGAGGGGGGAAGGGGGGCTCGGTCGGCCGAACTCGGCGCTGCAGCAATCTGAGACTCTGCGCGCTGTCTTGCTGAAGGCTCTCGCCCCGAGGGCCAAGGTGGTATACTTTCACCTACCGTTAGGTCGGGCATGTCCTCGTACAGGCGGATCAAACAAAATCGTTCCCTGACTTGTTTTACTATTTTCGGATCTTCCTCCCGTAGAGGCCCGATTCAAACCTACCGCCACCCTGCCCAGCGAGCAGCGAAGGGAAGCCCAACGCTGAGCCCCAGGCGGCCCAACCGGAGGTGGGGAGGAAGGGCCGAGGAGGAGGAAGGGAGGGGAGACCTTTTCCACACCAGCTGCGGGCAAGTGAGACATTCCTCCCATGTCATTCCCAAGCTGTAAACAAAGCTCCATCATACAGTCGGAGCGCATACGAGAGGACACGCGACAGGACACGAGGCTCTTCCGACAGTAACATGGCCTCCAGCAACACCCCCAGTCCGAACACGCGGAGGACATGAGACGGGATGGCCAGGACACATGAGTACCCTTGATCTTGCAGGGTCGTCCTGACAATGCACGCCAACTGTAGATGGCAGTCTCCTTTCCTTCGGACAGGTGAGCCTGCCTCGGCGAGGTGCCCGCGTTCGTCTTGGTGAGCTCATCCGTAGAAGCGACACGGACTGTCTTCGGAACGATGTACGCATGCTGTGTACAACTTCTCCTTCGGGCGACTCGGGCGATTCAGTGGCTTCGTACTGTGTCGGAGGGACCGTTTTGGCCAACGATGACTCCAAGATGACCCACGATAACCCAAGACGACCTTATATCCCCTCGGGCGCGACTTGAGAGATCTGACCTTCCCTTGCCTCCATATACCGGTCGGCCCTCTGCGCTCATATCTGCACGGGGCTGGAGATCAGATGTGCAGTCGTCGTGCCCTGGTCGTGAATCTCTTCTCCTCCCCCTCCTGTAGGAGCAAGCTGTGGAGTCAGGGTGGAAAGTGGGAAGAGGAGCAAGAGGAGGAGATCTGGTCTACAGTCGCGTCCTGTCTCGGCGAAGACGAGAGGCGGGTTTAGTGAAGGCCAGGGCCATGCGAACGCAGCCACTGGGGCCCTCGGTGGAGCTCCCCATGGGGCCACGAAACGTGTGAGGGGTGTGCCGAAATGGGTGCGGTGCCGCCATGCGAACGCAGCCAGTGGGGCCTTCGGTGGAGCTCCCTATGGGGCCACGAAGCGTGTGAGGGGTGTGCCGACATGGGCGCGGTGGCGCCATGCGGACGCAGCCACTGGGGCCCTCGGTGGAGCTCCCTATGGGGCCACGAAACGTGTGAGGGGTGTCCCGAAATGGGCGCGGTGCCGCCATGCGAACGCAGCCACTGGGGCCCTCGGTGGAGCTCCCTATGGGGCCACGAAACGTGTGAGGGGTGTGCCGAAATGGGCGCGGTGCCGCCATGCGAACGCAGCCATTAGAGCCCTCGGTGGAGCTCCATATGGAGCCACGAAGCGTGTGAGGGGTGTCCCGAAATGGGCGCGGTGCCGCAATGCGAACGCAACCACTGGGGCCCTCAATGGTGTTCCCTATGGGGCCGCGAACCGTGTGAGGGGTGTGCCGAAATGGGTGCGGTGCCGCCATGCGAACGCAGCCATTGGAGCCCTCGGTGGGGCTCCCTATGGGGCCACGAAACGTGTGAGGGGTGTGCCGAAATGGGTGCGGTGCCGCCATGCGAACGCAGCCACGGGGGCCCTCGGTGGAGCTCCCTCAGGGGCCACGAAACGTGTGAGGGGTGTGCCGAAATGAGCGCGGTGCCGCCATGCGAACGCAGCCAGTGGGGCCTTCGGTAAGCTCCCTATGGGGCCACGAAACGTGTGAGGGGTGTGCCGACATGGGTGCGGTGCCGCCATGCGAACGCCACGCCCTCGTGGAGCTCCCTATGGGGCCACGAAACGTGTGAGTGGAGCTCCTTATGGGGCCACGAAACGTGTGAGGGGTGTGCCGAAATGGGTGCGGTGCCGCCATGCGAACGCAGCCAGTGGGGCCCTCGGTGGAGCTCCCTATGGGGCCTCGAAACGTGTGAGGGGTGTGCCGCAAGGGGTGCGGTGCCGCCATGCGAACGCAGCCACTGGGGCCCTCGGTGGAGCTCCCGATGGGGCCACGAAACGTGTGAGGGGTGTGCCGAAGTGGGTGCGGTGCCGCCATGCGAACGCGGCCACCGGGGCCTTCGGTGGGTCTCCTTATGGGGCCACGAAACGTGTGAGGGGTGTGCCGACATGGGTGCGGTGCCGCCATGCGAACGCAGCCAGTGGGGCCCTCGGTGGAGCTCCCTATGGGGCCACGAAACGTGTGAGGGGTGTGCCGAAATGGGTGCGGTGCCGCCATGCGAACGCAGCCGTTGGGGCCTTCGGTGGAGCTCCCTATGGGGCCACGAAACGTGTGAGGGGTGTGCCGAAAGGGGTGCGGTGCCGCCATGCGAACGCAGCCACTGGGGCCTTCGGTGGAGCTCCCTATGGGGCCACGAAGCGTGTGAGGGGTGTGCCGAAATGGGTGCGGTGCCGCCATGCGAACGCAGCCACTGGAGCCTTCGGTGGAGCTCCCTATGGGGCCACGAAGCGTGTGAGGGGTGTGCCGACATGGGTGCGGTGCCGCCATGCGAATGCAGCCACGGGGGCCCTCGGTGGAGCTCCTTATGGGGCCACGAAACGTGTGAGGGGTGTGCCGACATGGGTGCGGTGCCGCCATGCGAACGCAGCCACTGGGGCCCTCGGTGGAGCTCCCGATGGGGCCACGAAACGTGTGAGGGGTGTGCCGAAATGACTGCGGTGCCGCCATGCGAACGCAGCCATTGGGGCCTTCGGTGGAGCTCCCTATGGGGCCACGGAACGTGTGAGGGGTGTGCCGAAATGGGTGCGGTGCCGCCATGCGAACGCAGCCACTGGGGCCTTCGGTGGAGCTCCCTATGGGGCCACGAAGCGTGTGAGGGGTGTGCCGAAATGGGCGCGGTGCCGCCATGCGAACGCAGCCACTGGGGCCCTCGGTGGAGCTCCCTATGGGGCCACGAAACGTGTGAGGGGTGTGCCGAAATGGGCGCGGTGCCGCCATACGAACGCAGCCACTGGAGCCCTCCGTGGAGCTTCTTATGGGGCCACGAAACGTGTGAGGGGTGTGCCGAAGTGGGTGTGGCTGACGCGGAGGGGGAGGAGGGAGGAGGAGAGGAGAGGAGAAGAGAGGAGAGGAGAACGCGGGGACCGTTTCTTCAAAACGAGGACCCAACACCACAGGATGGTTGGGAAAAATACCCACAAGTGGCCAAAGATAGTTGAAAAATCGTCCCCAGACTGTTTTTGGACTATTCTTGAATACTCCTCCTGTAGAGGGACAGGCCCGACTTGAAGCTACTGAGAGCACTGGAGCAGCATCGCCCAGGATCCGAGGCCGTCGATGATCGGGCGGTGGCAGGACTGGGTCTAGCGGGACCTGGTTTAGCGATGAGCACTGGGGGACGCCGCCCCCCGCCCCGTTCCACTGTAACCGGGACTGCCGTCACCCGGAAAAGAGCACCAGCTGCGGCAGACCTGGTTGAGTGATTCTGGCCGGTCTCGGGGCTCCGGGGGCCCCACCACTGACCCGGCCCCCTGACCCGGGGTCCTGGCTGTACCCGATCCTGAGAGCACGGGAGGCAGCACCGCCCAGGACCCGGGGCCGAGGACGAGGGGAGGCGCAGCCCCGGGGGGAGGGAGCGAGAGCGCGGAGCCGCTCTGTGCGGGCCAGCCGGGCGACCTCTGCACGCGGCAGTTCTTTCGTGATCCCGCTGTTTGTCCGAGGCCCCCCTCTCGTAGAATAAGTACATAGACACACAGGAATCCCACAAATAAATCCATGCACGCACGCAAAGCCCACAAAACAATACACACGAAATCCCACACACTAAATAGATAGATAACAAATAAGGGGCTCAGGGGCACACAAATAAGTACACAGATCCCAGGATACTCCATACTTTTTCACATCTTTGGGATCTTCGTCTTCCCCCCCACACTTCCCATATTTTTCCATATTCTCTGGGGAATCGACGGGCAATTGGGTCTCTGTGTGTTTCTTCCCCTTCTGACCAATGGCAGTTGCCGAGAGCAAAAGTCAGGCTGCGAGAATCGCCGGGGCCCACGGAGGCCGTGGAGGACAGAGGGCAGCAGATGGGGGAGGCGGGAGGAGGATGGAGGAGTGGTGGTGGAGCAGAGGAGAGGAGGGGAGGGAGGAGAAGCGTGAAACGCTCTGCGGTCGAGCGACGGCTCACCAGGGGCGTCCGCCCCTCTGGGAGGCTTCTCGCATCAGGCCGCCACGCTGACGGCAATGGCGATGAGAAAGCCGAGCAGAGCCGACATTCCCGTCACGTTGCCGCCCTGCTCGAACGCCTCTGGCAGGACGGTGTTGGCGATCATGCAGAGCATGGCGCCTCCGCACATCCCCTCAATGGCGGCGATGATCTTCTGAATGGAAGGATCGTCCTCACTGCCCGGGGGGAAGGCCATGGATCCTACCATCGCCCCGATGCCTGTTAAAACCGTGATGGAGGACCACATCGGAAGGATGATCTCCCTCCGCATCCCGTGCTGCTTCATGACACCCGCGGAGGACATCGCCTCCGGGAAGTTGGCCAGAAACACCCCGACCACGAAGGCGAGCAACTGGCCCATGGACGCGGTGTTCACCAGGATGCCCATGACGACGCTCTCGGGCACTGCGTCGATCAAGATGCCGAGCCAGATCATCAGCGCGGCTTGCTTGCTGCCCCCGTCGTGGGCGTGGCCGCCCTCCTTGCCGCCGCCCGGGTGCGCGGTGGCCTGGTGGTTGGCCCACAGGTCCGGCAGCGCGTGGCCGGTTGGGAGCGACAGGAAGGCGTCCTCCTCGGGGAGCTCGTCGGAGGCCTCGTCGGCCTCGCGCGCGACCGGCGCGTCCGCGCTCCGGGGCACCTCGTGATGGACCAGCAAACGAACGACACCACCCCAACTACGGCCCCACGGGCCGTAGCGTATACCAGGACATCTGGCGTGGGTTTTTGCATGGTATACGCTAGGGCCCCCGATGGGCCGTAGCGCAACATGGAGGGCCATAGGTGGGGTGGTGTCGCTGGTTTTTTGGCCGACGTGAGCCTGGGCCGAGGCAGCGCCCGTGCAGGCCGGTGGAGCCTCCGTGCGCTCCCAGCCGAACTCCTCCTCGAATGCTCCGCGGCCGAGCTTCGTCGGCGGCGCAGCCCCCTCCGGGGGCTCCAGCTCCAGGGTGGGCGCGTGGGCGCTCGGAGCGCTCGCGACCAGCGCCTGCCGGAACCGCTCGTCACGCTCGCAGAGCTTGTCGACGTCGCCTCGCTGGATGACCAGCACGGTCGTCCGCTCCAGCGCGACCGCTGTGGCGGTCACGGCGCGCGCATGCACCAGGTGCTCCGTGCCAAGGAGCCCGTTCGCGCGAACCACGTGGCGAGCGCGGCCCTCTGCGGCCAGACAACCCTCGCCGTGCAGGCTGCCAGCAGAAACCTCAACCGATCCGAGCACCACGAAGTATATAGGGCACAGTGCGTCCACGTCGTAAAACAGCGTGTCGCCGGCTTCGAATTCCGCTTGCCGCATGAAGCTGACGAGCCGTGCCACTGTACTCGGAGTGCAGCGGGCGAAGACTTCTGTCTCCCGCAGCCTGTCGATGGCCGTCATGGTGACAAAGTCCTGAAGTCTCCTGTTCGAAGCCAGCATCTTGTGCACCGCGGAGCTCGGGATCCTGAGCACGGTGGAACGCTCCACGGCCACCGCCTGCGCCTGGAGCGTCTCGCTAGAGAACAGCGACATATCGCCGAAAATATCGTTCGGCCGGAGGCGGAAGTGGTCGGTCACCTCCTCGTGGCCTGGCGGCAGGAACGCAACGTCGTCTGCTTGCACGCCGCCGCCAGCCTCGGCCCCTGGGCGAAGCCCGCCGCTCGCATATTTCGTGGTCACGGCGAGCTCCACGGAGCCGCTGAGCAAGAAAAAGATGGATGAATTCGCCTTGAGCTCCTGGAAGATCACCGACCCGGCAGCGTAGCGCTCTTTCACTGTCGACCGTGCGAGGCGCTCCAACTCCGCCGGCGAGAGTACCTCGAACATAGGCACCTGCCGCAAGCGCCCGATCAGCCGAGTCATGAGGGCACGCCTCAGCCTGCCGACGTAGGCCTGAACGGTGGAGGCCTTCCGCAGGAAGGCGCCGTGGTTGCTCAGCATGTGGTCCAGCCACGCGAACAGCAGGCCACCGCACACCGCGCTGCCCAGGGCTATGAATACGAGGCCGCGGTCGACCTCGGCGGCCCCCGCCAGGCGCCTGTCCTGCGTGGCAGACAGCCGCCTGTGGCCACCCCTGGCCACGTCCAGGATGTGGGCGAAGAGCTCGATGCTCAGCGCCTCGATCAGCGCCCCGCCGCCGAAGGCCATCATGGCCGCGCGCACCTTCTTGGACGGCAGCTTCCACACCCCGATCGCCGCGCCCAGCACGAGGGACACGGCGCTGTCGGGGAGCCGAACAGCGGGCACCGAGCACACAGGCTTTCGGACGTCCTCCGGGACGGCTCCTCCGCGAGCGCCGAGCTCCCTGCCCCCCGGATGGCCCCAGCGGCGGCGCCCTTGATCGACGCGCCCCCACGGAAGGGCTTGCAAAGGGGCGGGGCTTGGGGAGCCTGGCGCCAGCGAGAGAAGCCTCCCCGGCGGGCTGCCGGCGGGCCAGGATGCCCGAGCGGCCTTTCGGAGCTCCCCGGGGCTGAGCAACCCCCATCCCAGGGCCTCGAGCGCCAGGCCCGGCCCCGCCGCCGCCTCTTCCCCGTCGACCGCAGCCAGTCCGCGCGGCAGGGCCATGTGGCCCGCCCGCCACGGCTGGGAAGAGAAGGCTACATTATCGGGCAGCGGGCGGGGGAGGAGCCTCGGGCCGAAGCGAGCACGGCCAGGGGCAGGCAGCAGCAGGGGCACGCACGGGAGGCCGCGGCTGCAACGGCAAGGCGCCGCCCCTGACCTGCGCGCGCGGAGCGTCTCTTCCGTCTCCCCCATCGCACTCTTCCCCTCCCTCCCGCTTCTTACATTACTCGACGCGGAGATCCCTAGATGTGCATCTCACACTCCTGCCACCTTCCGCTGAGGAGCTCTGCATATGAGCATCTGGCTGTGAGAGCGGATCCGCGTAGACGCCCAAGCGCGGCATAAAGACGACAGCGACGACTTCAGTGACGCCCTCCTCCTCCTCCTCCTCCTCCTCCTCCTCCTCCTCCTCCTCCTCCTCCTCCTTCTCCTTCTCCTTCTCTGGAAATCTACAGGAGAGACGACGGAAACACAAGTGGAAGAGCGAGGGGCAAATTCCTCTTGCCGTTCTCCCCCAGGCAACTCTGGCAAGCGCGCACGGCGTTTCGACGCCCGTTCTTTGGCGTGCTACTCGCGGCGCCTGCTGGCACTTGGGGTGCCCAAGTGCCACGCCAGCTGCATCGCGTAAGTCATTTGTGTATGTGAGCCTTGTCCCGAGTGAATTCGAACGTGAGTAATCTCAGAGTGAGCGAGTCGGAGTGTGAGTGGATCCAGGTACTATTGAGCCTGAGTCTGATAGTCAGTGTGCGTACGAGGGGGTCTGAGTATGAGTAAGTCTGAGTGCGAGCGAGTCTAAGTGCGAGTGGGTCTGAGTGCGAGTGCGTCTGAATGTGGGTGAGTTTGAGTTTGGCTGTGACGGATACAAGTCTGAGAGAGAGTGGGCCAGGATGCGAGGTAGTCTAAGGGCTGGTGAGTCTGAGTGTGAGTGGGTCTGAGTGTAAGTTTGCCTGGGCTTGAGTGAACCAGAGTTTGAGCGAGTCTGAATATGAGCGAGTGAGTATGTGCGGGTGTGAACACGACCGAATCAATAGATGAGCGAGTCTGAAGGTGATGAGCGAGAAAGAGTGAGGAAGAGGTGCGGGTGAGTAAGGCCGAGTGCGAATGAGTGCGTCCGAGTTGGGAAAAAGGGAAGGAGGTGACTGAGTAAATGAGAAGCACACAAATCTAAAGAAAAGTCTGGGGGACAGAGACAAGCAAAGCACCTGAGACATCCCCCCAATCTGAGCGCGAATCCTGAAATGTCCCCACCCCTGACCGCTCCGCCTTGGGGGGGGGGGGGTGCCAAATGCCACGCCTGCTATATCGGGGTGAGCATTGGACTACAAAAAAGTTCTTGCGGGGGGGTGGGGAAAACAGGCAGGCCAACCGCCTGAGACATCCCCACAAGCTGCACGCGAACACTGGAATGTCCCTACCCCTGGCGGCTCCCGCTTGGGAGGTCCAAGTACTACGCCTGCCTGCTATACTGCGGTGAACACTGAACCACAAAAAAAGGTGAACAAAAACCGGCAAACGGCATAAAAAAACCCTCACGATCTGGACGCGAACCCTGGAGCGTCCCCACCCCCGGCGGCTCCGCCTTGGTGTGCCCAAGTGCCACGCCTGCAATATCGCTGTGAACAATGGACCACAAAAAAATCTAGGGGAAACAGGAAAACCGCCTGAGCCATCCTCACCATGTGTTTCGAAAATAGAGGATGCTGGGCATGCGAACAAGCAGACCGCCTGAGACACCCCCAACATCTGGACACGAGTCCTTGAATGTCCTGACCCCTGGCGCCGCCCCTGAGGAGCGCTGAGAAAGCTAAAGGCGTTGGGCATGCAAACAGGCAAACCGCCTGAGACATCCCCACAATCTAGACGCGAATCTTGGAGTGCCCTGACCCCTGGAGCCGCCCCGTCGAAGTCCTGAAACCAGCGCCTCGCCTCATCCTCAGAATCTGCTTCGAAAGCAAAGGATATTGGGAATGCAAACCGGCAAACCGCGTGAGACATTCCCATTATCTGAACGCGAATCTTGGAGTGTCCCCACCCCTGGCGGCTCCACCTTAGGGTGCCACGTACCAAAATTATGCTGGCGAAGGACCCAACCATATGCAATTGTGAATAACGCTTTGTGGGTGCCACTTTCGGTGGGGCTCCTTATGGGGCCACAAAAGGCGTGCCACGAAACGCTGTCCTGGGCATACGGGACGCATGAGGGCGGTAGCACTGGGGACTTTCGGTGGAGCTCCCTATGGGGCCACGACACGTGTGAGGGGTGTGCCAAATTAGGTGCGGCGCCGCCATGCCAACGCAGCCACTGGGGCCCTCGGTGGAGCTCCCTATGGGGCCACGAAACGTGTGAGGGGTGTGCCGACATGGGTGCGGTGCCGCCATGCGAACGCAGCCACTGGGGCCCTCGGTGGAGCTCCCAATGGGGCCACGAAACGTGTGAGGGGTGTGCCGAAATGTGTGCGGTGCCGCCATGCGAACGCAGCCACTAGGGCCCTCGGTGGAGCTCCCTATGGGGCCACGAAACGTGTGAGGGGTGTGCCGAAATGGGTGCGGTGCCGCCATGCGAACGCAGCCACGGGGCCTTCGGTGGAGCTCCCTATGGGGCCACGAAGCGTGTGAGGGGTGTGCCGAAATGGGTGGTGGAGGCATGCGAACGCAGCCACTGGGGCCTTCGGTGGAGCTCCCTATGGGGCCACGAAACGTGTGAGGGGTGTGCCGAAATGGGTGCGGTGCCGCCATGCGAACGCAGCCACTGGGGCCCTCGGTGGAGCTCCCTCTGGGGCCACGAAACGTGTGAGGGGTGTGCCGAAATGGGCGCGGTGCCGCCATGCGCAACGCAGCCACTGGGGCCTTCGGTGGAGCTCCCTATGGTGTGAGTCCCCGCATGGGGCGCACCACTGGGCCTTCGGTGGAGCTCCCTATGGGGCCACGAAACGTGTGAGGGGTGTGCCGAAATGGGTGCGGTGCCGCCATGCGAACGCAGCCACTGGGGCCCTCGGTGGAGCTCCCTATGGGGCCACGAAGCGTGTGAGGGGTGTGCCGAAATGGTGTGCGAAATGGGGCCGCCATGGTGCCGCCATGCCAACCCAGCCCCTGGGGCCCTCGGTGGAGCTCCCTATGGGGCCACGAAACGTGTGAGGGGTGTGCCGAAATGGGTGCGGTGCCGCCATGCCAACGCAGCCACTGGGGCCTTCGGTGGAGCTCCCTATGGGGCCACGAAACGTGTGAGGGGTGTGCCGAAATGGGCGCGGTGCCGCCATGCGAACGCAGCCACTGGAGCCCTCGGTGGAGCTCCCTATGGGGCCACGAAACGTGTGAGGGGTGTGCCGAAATGGGTGCGGTGCCGCCATGCGAACGCAGCCACGGGGCCCTCGGTGGAGCTCCCTATGGGGCCACGAAACGTGTGAGGGGTGTGCCGAAATGGTGCGGTGCCGCCATGCGCAACGCAGCCACTGGGCCCTCGGTGGAGCTCCCTATGGGGCCACGAAACGTGTGAGGGGTGTGCCGAAATGGGTGCGGTGCCGCCATGCCAACGCAGCCACTGGGGCCCTCGGTGGAGCTCCCTATGGGGCCACGAAACGTGTGAGGGGTGTGCCGAAATGGGTGCGGTGCCGCCATGCCAACGCAGCCACTGGGGCCTTCGGTGGAGCTCCCTATGGGGCCACGAAGCGTGTGAGGGGTGTGCCGAAATGGGTGCGGTGCCGCCATGCGAACGCAGCCACTGGGGCCCTCGGTGGAGCTCCCTATGGGGCCACGAAACGTGTGAGGGGTGTGCCGAAATGGGTGCGGTGCCGCCATGCGAACGCAGCCACTGGGGCCCTCGGTGGAGCTCCCTATGGGGCCACGAAGCGTGTGAGGGGTGTGCCGTGATAGTGGGAGGAGGGAGGAGGGAGGGGGGAGGAGGCGGAGGAGGAAGGAGAGGAGACGCGGGGCACTGTCTCTTCCACACGAAGACCGAACACCACAGGATGATTGGGAAAAAGACAAGTCTGGAGGCAGACACAGGCGAACCGCCTGAGACATCCTCACAATGCGCTTCGAAAGCAGAAGATGTCGGGCATGCAAACAGGCAAACCGCATGAGACATTCCAAACATCTGGACGCGAATCCTAGGGTGTCCTGACCCCTGGCGCCCCCTGCAGGAGTACTGAAACCAGCGCCTTGCCTGAGACATCCTCAGAATCTGCTCCGAAAGCACAGGGTATTGGGCATGCAAAAAACCAAACAAGATACCGCGTCAGGCATCCCCACAATCTGGGTGCGAATTCTCAATGTCCTGACCCCTGGATCCCCCTCCTTGGGGTGCCCAAGTGTTACGCCTGCTATATCGCGGTGAGCATTGGACCACCAATGATTATGAGTGAGTCTGAGTCTGGATATGAGAGGACTAGAATGTGAGTTAGTCTGAATGTGATTGAGCCCGAGAGTGAGTGAGTGAGTGAGTCTGAGTGTGAGTGGGTCTGGGCGTGCTGAGTCTGAGTATGCGTGAGTCTGAGTATGAGTGAGTCTGACTGCGAATGAGCCTGGGCGTGAGTGTGTCTGAGTATGAATGAGTCTGAGTGTGAGTGAATCGAGTGCGAACAAAAGAACAGGAGGACGAAGAAATGATGAGGAGATACCCTCGGAGCCGGCTACGCCATCTGATGACATGGGGAACAATACGAATACTACTCCCCCCCCCTCCCCTGAAGATGCCTGGAACATATCCTGCCACCTCCGCGCGCTGTTCTCCTTACACACACGATTGAAAACAATAAAATTCGTGTGGTTTGTTACGATCTGTCCTGGTGTTTCAAAATGGTATTCCAGCTGCAGCGTGGGCCTCATTTTCGGATCGGCGCGTTGCTCGCGTCGTTTAGAATGGCGCTCTCGTCCCAGCGCCGGCCACTTCTTTGGATCCGAGTCGTGCTTCAGCGTGGCCCCCCCCCCCCCATCATTTCCCTTCCTCCGCCTTCCCTTGGTCCTCCTGTTCCTCCCGCTCCTTCCAATCCAGTTCCTGCTGATGCTGTTCGTCTCGCCCCAGCGCGGGCCACTTTTCTGAATCCGAGTCTGTATTCATCGTTGTCGCCCCCCGCATTTCCCCTCCACCTTCCCATGGTCCTCCTTTCCCTCACGATCCTTTCGTTTTAGTTCCTGTTGATGATGTTCGTCCTCATGCTTTTCCTCCCGCCCATAATCATGCTCACCAACCACCTCCTCCTCCTCCTCCTCCTCCTCCTCCTCCTCCTTCTCCTCCTCCTCCTCCTCCTCCTCCTCTTCCTCTTCCTCCTCCTGTGCACACAGCTCCCATGTTTCCGATTGCGCATAACACGACGTGGTCTTTCTGTGTGAGTCGCAGGTCGGCTATGACACGCGTCCGCGGATAGAGACAAATCATCGCCATGGGAAGGGGTGGGAGGGATAAAATGTCAAGCGGGGCGCGAGCGCACCTAGCTTGTCCCCTCCCCCCTCGCTTCCTCGTCCGTCTCCTCTCCGCCTCCTCGTCCTCCTCCTCCTCCTCCTCGCCCTCCTCGTCCGACAGCGGCGGCGGCGGCAACGACGACGAGCAGCCTGGCGGGCGCGCGGCCGCGAGCGGTCCGGCGGCGCAGGCGCCGGGGTGGCGTCCAGGCCCGTCCTGGGAAGGAAGGCGGCCGCTGGGAACGTCCACCACTCGGCCGCGCTCGCAGAAAGGCAGCCACGGCGTCGTCGACGGCTGCAGCGACGACGCCGGCGACGGCGGCGACCGCGTCGACGGCGGCGGCGATGGCATCCTCGGCATGAACGGCGGCGGACCTGCTCCTCTTCCTCATCCTTCTCCTCCTGTTCCTCATCCTCCTTCCGCCACCCTCCCTCCCTCCCCCGCCTCCTTGCCTCCCCCCTCTCCTTGCAAGCATCCCCGAAGTCGTCCTTCATTTCCCGCAATCCTCGAATTACTCCTCCTCCCCATCCCCATCATTATCTCCATCATCATCCGCCCTACTGGACGAGAAGGGAGGACGATCACTGGAAGTGTTCAGGAAGATCTGACAAATTATCCAGGTCCGCCCTTGGAGCGGCAAACAGAGTATCCTGCGTTCCTTCTCTATCCTCCGCTCTCCTCGGCTCTCCTCCTGTCTCCTTCTTTTCCTCATCATCACAGTCATAGTATCCATCATAGTATTATCCATCCGATGTTGTAATGGTAGTACCCCTACGATATTGAAAAGGTACATATATAGATGTGTGCGTGTGAGTCTCTCGCTCTCTCGCTCTCTCCCCCCATCTCTCGGTGCACATGTACATCGCATATGTGCGTAAAGGCCCGGGCCTCTACACACATTCATACATGCAGGTGTAGCTGTAGATATGTGTATATATATATATATGTTTACAGGCATGGCATGGTCTGTATCGATCGATGTACATATGTTTGTGTGGCTACATGTGAACGTCATCCACTGTACACGCACATCCCCCTATATATATATATATATATATATTCATCTGTATGTATGCACACATACATACATACATACATACATGCATGCATGCATGCATGCATGCATACATGCATACATACACATACACATACACATACACATACACATACACATACACATACACATACACATACACATACACATACACATACACATACACATACACATACACATACACATACACATACACATACACATACACATACATACATACATGCATGCATGCATGCATGCATGCATACATACATACATACATACACCTATACATATATGTACTCAGACATCCCTTTCTCTCTCTGCCTCTATCTCTCTCTCTCTCTCTCGCTCTGTGTCCTTCTCTCTTCCAGCCAGGATGGTACGGGCAACGTGCATTATGACGAATAATGGAGCTGAACCACCCTCAGCAATAGTCAACACGGTGTGGCCGTAAATTGCTGTCCCTGGGGGCGCGACACTTTCGTCACAATTTGCAGCGAGAGAGCGTGTACGAAGCGCGTTGCCATGACTTGGCGCAATCATCGGTGGTGTTGTATTACATCTCGGTCCCATGTGTTCCAGGCGAGTGCCGCCGATTGCGATTCCGAAGGCGCGCCCAGAACTACTTCCTCATTTCGGCGGCGCCCATATATTCGGAAGGCCGACGTGCGATACGAACAACTCCATCGCGTGACGATGGCAATCCCTCCGATCAAAAGTCGGCATGCGCCCCGAAGCAAGCACGTGGTTTGTTGCTACACCTCCAGGACAATGGAAGTTCGACAAGGTCGACAGCTGCGCCCACATCGGCAGCCATTGTGACGGTCCTGATCTGCATGGGTGTGCTGTTGTTGGGTACGCTGGGCCTCCCGACGGCCGTCTACATCTCGACGCCGCCGATCACACCGTCATCCTCTCGATTACCATCCATGTGCTGATGAGCTTCAATCCCCCGACCTACACCTAGGTCGGGCATGTCCCCCTACAGGCGGATTTTGGACGACAAATGAGAAGTAGTCAAAAAATGCCCCCCCCCCCAAAAAAAAACAAAAATGGTTAAAAAAGGTAGGACGAAAAACTAAAAATTGTCGACACATGCTCAATCATAGTCCACAAATAATCGAAAAATCGTCCCCAGACTATTTTTCCATATGTTTGACTACTCCTCCTGTAGAGGGACGTGCCCGACTTAACTTTACCTACTTGGCGGCGCGCACAAGGGAGTGGAGAGAGGGGGAGGGCTTCTTAGAAGGAGGCTGCTTCTTAGAAGGCGCCGGCCCTACATCTATAGATAAGGCCCGCGCATTCTAAGAAGCAGGGGTGCTTCAAAGAAGCCCTCCCCCCTCCCCCCACCCCCTCTGCGCGTGGCCGAGTAGAAGGGCATGCCCGACTTAAGCTGACCTACGTCCTCCTTGTCACGAACAACCCTCGACACGCCCCTGGCCTCTGCCTCCCTCAGCAGCGGTCCTTCCTGCTCACCACCACGTGTGCTGCCAGAGGGCGAGGATGAGTTGGTCCAACTCATCCTCGCCCCCCAAAAAAATCAAACAAAACAACGCTGCAAACAACTATGTATAAAAAGAAAAAACGCCCTGGGCATATTTGAGATGAAGAACCAACTCAGTTGGATGAGGTGCAAGAGGGGAAGCTGGAGGAGGCGACGGGCAAGGCTCACGTCTCCCATAGACAGACCCATCTTCGGCATGTCCTCGGCCCCGCCTCCAGGCATCGGCCACCCCCACACCACGGTTGCGGGAGTCCGCTGACGGCCTCGTGGCCAGTCGCCCCCTGTACCCTGCCCAATGTTCACGGGCGACACCCGCATCCGCCCCTCCGGCCCTGTCAAAAAGATTGTCCGCAGACCCCGCGCCCACCGCGTCAGGCGCGCGCGTCTCGCGCCCTTGCCAGAGAGAGATCATGGGAGCAGGGCACCACGACGACCCCGACGCCCACCGCGCTCTACACCATTGCCGCTATGATTCCTCCTGCCGCCAGTACCGCTCGGCCGAAGGTGCACATCCACGATGTTGTGCCGCATTGCCGCCGCGAACGCTGCCCAAGCTGCACGCGGCTCCCATCAGCCCTTCGTGCGCAACCGCGCGAGCCTCCACGCAGCTGCCAGCGGATCGGCATCCAATTCGCCTCTCACGACCGCCGCTTTGGGCCCCACCGACGCCAATACTGCTCGGCAGGAGACGGCACACATTCACGACGCTGTGTATCGCTTGGCCGCCGCCCAAGCCACCCAAGCTGCACACAGCTTCTTCAAGCCGTTCTTGCGCCGCTATGCGAGGCTGGGGACGGGCGCGGGACCAGGACCGAGAGCGGCAGCGGGCGAAACGCGCCCAGGGCGAGATGCCGCCCGCCTGCCGCATCAAATACATGTGAACCTGAGCACCACCCTTGTCACTGCAACCACTCCCTCCCACGGCCGATCCCGCTTGGCAGGGGGGACGCGTCCCAGACAGCGCGCACCAGCTGGATGTCACTCACGCAGCTCAGGCAGCAAGAGGCTCTATTACGCAACGGTTCCGTGGCCAACACGCTGCTCTCGTCGACATGGGCGTCGCCCTCACGATGCTCTACGTCGCCTGGGACATCCGCGCCAATGCCAGCACTGCACTCGGCGTCGCCTACGAGATGGCCGTGGTGGGCTTCTCCGCCAATGTGCTGGACACAGCCTTCCGCCTCTACCACGCGGAGGCCGAGACCCCTCCCCCACTGAGGACACCACAACCCACCCCCACCCCCAGCCAGGACCCCACTCCCAAAATGGTGATACAGTGGGTCCTGGCTGTGGTTCGGGGTGCTGTGTGGAGGTTCCTGTGGACCAACAAACCACCCTCACCCCCAGCCAGGACCCCCCTGGATCACCAGGTCGGGAGTGGGGGTCCTGGCTGGAGGTGGGGATGGGCTGTGCTGTCCTCACCCACGGGAGCGCGGCAGCAACCACAACACGGACAACGCCCACGCCGACCCCGCCACGACCGCCGCGCCCAGTCGCCGTCGCCCCGCAGCGCTTGCCCGCAGCCCCGCGCATTCTCCCAGCAGCGAACGAGGCCCTACATACGCCTCGCCCACTGGCAAAGCTGCAGACCTCCCCTCTGCCCACTCCCACGGCGGGTACACCTTCCCACGCGGGAGGGCTCGAAAGGCCCCACCGCTTTGAACGTCCCCCACGAGGCGGGCGAAACGGAGGAAGGCGAGGAGAAGAAGGAGGAGGAGGAGGAGGAGCGGGAAGGGAGGATGAGAAGGCACTCCTCCGAATGAAGTGCGCAGGCAACCACCGCACACCGCCGCGCCTCCCCTTCCGCCCACTGACGGCGACGTGCTCCCTCCTCCACCGTGCCTCCACCCCCTCCACCAGGGGCCCAGGGGGACTGGGGAGGAGAAGGCCGAGGAGGAGGTGGAGGGAGGACGGAGGAGAAGGAGGGGGCGGAGGAGGGTCAAGGATCGAGGATCGAGGAGGAAGATGATGAGAAGTCCTCCTCGATCCTCGATCCTCCCCGGCCCCCTCGCGGGGTCCAGCTCAGGAAGCGCCCAGCGGCGCCCTCCAGAGAGGCCTCCAGGCTGGTGGAGCCGTCCGACACGGCCGCCTCTCGGCCTCCGGAGGGGCCCTCGCCGCCGACGCTGCCCCCCCTCGCTGTCGCCGTCACCGTCACCGCCGCCGCCATCCGCGCGCCGAGTCGCGGCAGCCGTCCCGCCGCCGCCGCCGCCGCCGCCGGGGTCGCGACCGCCACCGCCCCCTCGGCGCGCCAAGTCGCAGCAGTCGGCCCGCGGCCGCGGCGGCGCTGCCGTCCGCGTTCGGCGGCTGCTGCGCACCCGCGCCGCTCGCCTTGCAG
>CAUYUJ010001814.1:540103-622254 GCA_963575745.1 Prorocentrum cordatum
GAGGGCTGCAAGCGCCGCCCCAGGGGCCAGAGCAAGGCCTCCACGATGGCGGACAGCTCGCCCGCGTTTGTCGGGAGGCACTTTGCGCCCACGAAGCGCGGGTCGTTCGGCGTCGTCGCCACCTGGCCGCAAACCTCCAGCACCGGCGCGCCCTGGCCGCGACGCGGTAGACCGCGAACCCCCAGCCAGCAGCAGCAGCGCAGCGGTGTCGCGGCGCCCGCCGCCGTCCTCGCCGCGCAGAGCCGTCCGTGAAGAGACCCATGGCGTTCATCAGGTCGCCCTCGGTGCACATCGACGGCTCCGGCGGCGTGTAGATGATCTCCAAGGCCGCGCAGATCCTGGAGTTGTAGTCCTCGCGGCGGTCCACCTGCCACGCGACGGGCATTCGAGGCGGCCTCTCCATCTCGTCTGCCGACCCATAGTTCGCGTAGCCCTCGGCGGTGGCGATCGCGGACCCTGCATGGCATCGGAGCAGCAAGGGCAGGCGGTCGCTCCCAGCGGCGTCGCTGAAGCGCGCCTGGCAATACGTCTTGCGGAGCCAGTCGCGGCAAACCAACGAGAAGTCAATCTGGCGAGGCCCCTTGCGATTACCGAAGAAGCACGCCCCTTGGCCCCATTGCCCCTTCGAGAAGGCGTTCGTCGCAACAAGGTCCAACTCAGTCATCAGAGCATGCAGCATCTCGCCTCTCCAAGTCATAGTAGACGAATGATATGGGCCGACTGCACCTCCATCCGAACCGCCACGGCCGTCCTGGGCGTCGATGCTGGCAATGGCGCGGCAATCGAATGGCATTGAAACCAAACACTCTCGTAACTGATCGATAGCCCTGCACACTCACATCTCAGAATGCGCGAAAAGTGATGGCTCGTGATCAGCCGAACCTGGCCTAAGACAGGCAGCTGCAAGTCCAGGGCCACGGTGCGCGTGGAACTGAGGATCGGCAAGGACGGAGGGCCGAAGACATTCTGCAACTGCTATCGCGCATCTTTGCCAGGCCCCGACGGAGGCGACACGCGCACGACATTGCCGTCGCAGACTGCTCAGCTCCAGCAGCGACGCACCATTCTTGGAAAAGGACAACCCGTGGATCAAATTCGCGCGCAAGCTCTTCGAGCACGCGCTGCCGCTGTCGAGCAAGGACGCCTCTCGCATTCCAACCTAGAACTGTGAGGTCCCTGACGCCCCCAGCAAAGCGGCGACCGCGGACCCGAAATCACCGAGGTGGGTCGCTGATCTCGTCCAGTCTGTCCCTGAGCCCAGTGTCCTTCAGCTCCTGGTCCAGGAGCGCCGCTGCCAGAAGGTCTTGACCTACTTCCAGCATGTCCGAGGTCTTCGCACGGGTCAGGATGCGGATCGGCCTCTCCGTGCTGTTCTTCCTGAAGACCACCTGGCCCCTTATCCCAGTCGGCGTCGAAGGTCCGAATCGTGGCCTCCTCCGCGCACAGCCCGCTCGCGAGGCCGCACTCGCGCAGGATGCGGACCGCGAAACTGACCCTGCGCGACAACCCCACCTCGTGGGGCCCCTGGTCCACCTTGTGCCAAAGCTTGTTTTTTTTTTTTCGAGCGCCAGGGCAGGGGATCACATGACCCTTCTAGCGCGTCATGAACCCCCACATCTTCTGGATGCCCGCGGGGACAGTCTTCGCCTGATCACAGAACCTGCCCACCCCATAGATCTCCGTGGTGCCCTGGGACACCAGGGTCTCGGATTTCGCGAGCTCCGTGCGCAAGTGCATCTCCACCTCCTCCTTGTCCCGCGTCCCTGGGAAAGCCCGCCACGAACACCACGTGCTTGGTATTATTCCCGGCACCTCGTATCTGTCGGAAGCCTGGCCCAGCAGGTGGCGCGGCTCCGCCGTCGCGCTGCTGCTGCAGGTAAGCGCCCCACGGATCAGGCTGGCCGCTCGCGGCGGAAGCAGATCCCAGGCCAGGGCGAGAGGCAGCTGCCAAGCTCGCCGCCGAGGATCGACCTGCCTCGAGAGCCTCCAGCCTGGCCTCCTGCGCCCGCAGGCGTGCCTGCACCGAGGCGATGTCCTTCGCGCTGGACTCCGTCGTGCGCTTTGCGCCGCCACTCCAGTCCCGATGCTCTCGATCCTGGTCCCCATGGTGGCGCTGATCGAGCCGATGATGTACTGGGCCAAGTTCAACTGCGCAGGGTCCGTCGGCGGGGGCGGCGGCGGCATGGGAGGGCCTCTTCCCTCGCCAGGGATGCCTGCCGCCGCTGGCGCAACACGCCCCGCTGCCGCCTGCCGACCCTCGCCTCCGAGCCCCATGCCGACGTCGGTGTCAGCGTCCTCGATGCCCTCGCCATCGAGCTTCAGCTGGTCCTGGCCAGCCACGCGACGGCGATGATCGCATTCCCAGGCGAGGCCGCCTTCTGCTGCTGCGGCTTCCGAAGCAAGCGTGGAGGCCTGGGGCGCAGCAGTCGCCATCCCTGCCGCTGCAAAATGCGCGAGAGATGGCTGGAACTCAAAAAAACAACTCGAGCGAGATCGAGAAACAGGAAGCCTCAAGCCAGGTAGGGCAGCCTGACCAGGGCGTGCGATCTCCAGTGCTCCCTGGATGCCGTTATGAGCCAAAATGGCTACGACGAAGACGACGCCTTCGAGCATAACGACGAAGTCTCCGACGACGACGACGACGACGACGACGACGACGACCGAGGTTCCGACGATCAAGATTCCGACACTCAGGGCCGAGGACAGAGGACTACAACGGGCCTTGTAGTCGTCGTCGTCTTCGTCCTGGTCATCGTCGCCGCGTCGCCGCCGTCGCCGCTGCTGGTCGCCGCCGGCGCCGGGGGAGAGGGGGTGTTCGAACCCCCCTCCGTCGCGCGGGAGTGAGTCGGGGGTGGAAGGGGCAGGGGAGTCCCCCTGGTTCTGTTCGACGGCGCCGAATGTTCGCCCCCTCCCGTTCAAACGCGCCGCCGAACGTTCCCAAGGCATGCGCCCGTGAAACGCGCTCCATCCTTTTGATCAATGGCCTCCAAGATGGCCCCAAGAGGCCTCCCAGGGCTCCCCCCCTAGAGGGCTCCAAGGTGGCCCCAAGAGAGCCCCAAGGACGTCCCCAACAAAAAGCCACAAGAGGACATCAGAATCCCCTAAAGGAACCACTAGATGGCTCCAAGAGGGCATCCGATGCTGCAAGATGGCCCCCAAGATGGCTCAAGGTAGCCGACAATGATTCAAGATAGCTTCTGTTATACCTCCAAGAGGCCCGACGAGGGCCACAAGACGTTTCCAAGTGCTCTCGAGACCCCCATCAGGACACCCCCGAGAGGCCCAAATCCATCAAAAACCGGAAGAAAATCACTGGTGGTTGACTTCTCGCCTTTTCACTTCCGATGCGTAGGCCTTAAGATGGCCCCAAGATGGCCCAAGATGGCCGAAGGGAGGTCCAAGAGGCCCCCCACACGGCCCCAAGAGCGCCCAAGAGCGGCCCAAGAGCGCCCCAAGAGGGCCCCGAGAGGCAACTCTGATGGCCCAAGGGGGGTACCAAACGTTACGGCCCCCTCTCTTTTCACCGACGCCCTCCACGACAGCCTCAAGAGGTCCGCCAGGGTCCAAGAAACTCCGAAGAGGTCCCCAAGGGGCCCCCGATGCTTCAAGAAGATGGCTCAGAATAGCCGACGATGGTTCAAGATAGCTTCCAGGGCAAAGGCCACAAGACGATCCCAAGTGCTCTCGGAGCCCCTCCCAGACGGCCCCGAGAGCTCCCAAGAGCGCCCCACGAGGGCCCCAAGAGTCGATGTTGATGGCCCCAGGGGGGGTGCAACATTTAGGACCCCCCCTTTTGATCGATGGCCTCCAAGATGGCCCCAAGAGGCCCTCCAGGGCTCCCAAGGGACCCCCAAGAGGGCCCCAAAAGGGCCTCAAGGGGGCCCAAGATCCCCCAAAAGAGTCCCAAGAGGGCTCCAGGAGACGATTTTGAGGTCTCTGTCTTCGTCCTCGTCGTCTTCCTCCTTCTCCTCCTCCTCTTCGTCCTCGCCCTCATCATTGCCCTCATCATCTTCCCGTTCCTGTTCCTCCTCTTCCTCGTCGTCGTCGTCGTCGTTGTCGGAGAGGTCTTCTTCCTCCTCCTCCTCCTCCTCCTCCTCCTCGTCCTCCTCCTCCTCCTCCTCCTCGCCCTCCTCCTACCCATCCTCATCCTCATCCTCATCCTCTTCCTCCTTCCCTCGCCCCCACGCGGGCCCCAGTGATGACCCGAAGAGGCCCTCCACGGCCACCCCATTGCTTCCAAAAATCTTTCTGTTGACCCTGGTCGCCCGCTTTGTTCCACCACATGTGTCTCTTCGTCGCTTTTCCCGTCAACCCTCGGATATCCAATGGGCTGGGTGGGAATACGCGGAGCGTAGAGAATTCAAGATGGAGCCGAAAAGAGACGAAACACATGGATTGAGATAAATACCAGAACGTCGCTCCGATAATACAAACTTTGAGCGGACGCACCACCTCGTGTCAAAGCTCGAGCTTCTGCAATTGTTTGGGCTTGCTTGTCTTCTCTCGAAGAGTCGCAATCTCCACATTGAGCCAATCCGCCAGACCCCGAGCAAATTCTTCTTGCGTTATTTCGCCATCAATGTTGTCGTCGTGAAAGCCAAGGCCGCCGCCAAGGTTGTCGGCCTCGTCCGTAAGCCGTCCGTCACCAGAGCGGTCGTGAGCTCGGAGGACGTTCGCCCATGATTTGCTCACAGCTTTCACAGCGTCATCCAAAATTTCGTCGGGAGATCGGTCCAAGAGCTGCCCAGGAGGTAGAAGCCCAAGAGCCTTGAGCTGCGATTTGGCCCGTCCATCGGGTGCAAGCGTGGCAAAGGCAGCGACCCGATCCCAGCACTCATTGAAGTCACCAGTCCGGCGCATGCGAGGCCAGAGACGGCGAAACATAGATGATGCCGGTGGGTCTGCAAATTGGAAGGTTAACGAGGGGCTGCAGCCCTCAGGCTCCACGTTGAGGCTCTCGTGCACGAACGCGGGCGGTATCAGCAAAACCTCCCCCTTGGAGAGGTTGAAGCTGAAGCCTGGCTTCCAGCCGCCCTTAATGCTGTACGGCCTTCCATCGCCATAGGTGCCGTCTCGAGCGAAACTGCCATCTGGCACGTTCGGCGGCCAGGAGAGTCGCCAGCGTTTGGTGCCGTCGAGTTGGAGCGTGAGGGTGCTCTCGCAGTGGGAGTCCATGTGCGCCTTCGCGCCCGCGCCCGGGCTCGCGAACCAGAACTCCGGGCTGCCCAGGATCTCCCCCAGGTTCTCGCGGGAGCCCCGCAGGAAGGCGGGCAGCGGCTGCACGGGAGCGGCGAAGACAAGAGGGGTCCTGCGCACGGCGCCACGGCGACCTTGCGCGGTGGCCTCCGCGGGCGGAGCACGAGGCACACCGCGTGGAGAAGAGGGCGCTCGATCGCGCAACCTCACGCGGTCATCCTGCGAGCCAGCGCCGTCGCGGTCGGCGCCCGTCTTTTCTGCATCGCCCGGTGTGCTGGCGGACCTCTTTCAGCAGACTCTGACCCCCATCCCACCACTTCTCCCCCTCGTCGCCGCCCTTCACACCCCAGTACAGCGGAGCCAGCTGCGGTGCGTCGGGGTCCTTGGCGCCGCTGGGCGTCATCTCGCCCAGCTGTTGCTGAAAGTCGTTCATCCTGATCGGGTTCTCCTCACCGCCCCTGGCCTCTTGGACGTACTCTTTCTTCAGCCGCGCCTTTGGAAACCGCTGGGCGATCGACGAACAGGTCCAGGCATCGGGCGCCTTCTCGACATCCATGCCTGTTCCCTTCAGGGCACCAGCCACGATCACCGGCACACCCTGCCGCGCAAATCTTGCAAAGGCACCGGGGCCGAACGCCGCGGCCTCAAAGCGCCGATCGGGTGGACCGTCAACGGGGGGGGGGGGGCAACTGACCAGGAGGCGTACGCTTAGGTCGGGCATGTCCCCCTACAGGCGGATTTCGGACGGAGAATGACAAGTACCCAAAAATGAATCAAAAATAACGAAAAATAGTCAAAAAATCGTCCCCTGACTGTTTTTCTATAAGTTATCCCAGTGCGACCCTACCTAGGAGTTGGAACCCCTAGGAAAGCAGCATTAGTAGTAACAGTAACGCTAAGCTAAAGCTAAGCTAAAGCTAAGCTAACGCTAAGCCACAGCTAAGCTAAAGTTAAGCTAAAGCTAAGCTAAAGATAAGCTAAAGCTAAGCTGAAGCTAAGCTAAAGCTGAGCAACAGCTAAGCTAAAGCTAAGCTACAGCTAAGCTAAAGATAAGCTAAAGTTAAGCTAAAGCTAAGCTAAAGCTAAGCTAAAGCTAAGCTAAAGCTAAGCTACAGCTAAGCTCAAGCTAAGCTAAAGCTAAGCTAAAGCTAAGCTAAAGCTAAGCTAAAGCTAAGCGAAAAGCTAAGCGAAACGCTAAGCTAAAGCTAAGCTACAGCTAAGCTAAAGCTAAGCTAAAGCTAAGCTAAAGCTAAAGCTAAAGCTAAAGCTCCCAGGGGACTGGGGGGAACCGCTCCCAGGGGACTGGGGGAACCGCCCGGGGCGCTTTCCACTGCCCGGCCCCTTTAAGCTAGAGAGTAAGAACCCTTCTAGGCAGAGCCTAGGTAGGGAACAAAAACTATTTTGAACATTACTCCTGTAGAGGGACACGCCTGACTTAAGCGTACGCGACAGTTTCCCTACGTTTAAGCTGGCCCTGGAAATCTCCTGCCTTGCGAGGCCCACGCCCCAGGGCCAACGCGGCGGTGCGAGGCCAGAAGAAGGACCGGAGGGCGCCAGGGTAGGGCGGGAGGCGTCGCGGACCTGCGGCCGACAAGAGGGGCGGCGGAGTGGCCCCAGGCAGCGAAAGGGCAGAGGCCGTGCCATGAGTAGGTCGGACATGTCCCCCTACCAGGGGGATGTTGGACGAAAAAATTCAAATACCCCCCCAAAAAAAGATTCAACAATAATGTTGAAAAATTGCTCAAAAACTGGTTCCCGGAATATCTTTAACTAGTTTTGAATACTCCTCCCGTGGAGGGACATGCCCGACTTCATGCTATGTGGCTGGAACGGCGGGTGGGTGGGCGTTGGGGCAGGGGGGGAGGAGGGGAGAACTGAGTCTGGGGCGCAGCGACCGCCAAAGCCATGCCATCAGCAGTGCTGAAGACGTCCGTGCTCAGCCCGCCCCCGGTTGCCGGGCTGACGAGGAGCGCCCGAGGAATACCCTGAGGGGGGACGTGGTGATCCCAGAGCCCCCCTCCAGCGACCAGGGCGGCCCTTCCGGCGCCTCACGGCAGAACGCCTGAGCACGAGGATCGTTTCGGCTTCTCTGCGTGGCGGGGGGGCTCGAAGCGGGCCTTCCACCCCGAGCCGTCCTTGTTGCGGCCCCGGGGCCCGCCCAGGGCCGGGGACCTCTCTCGGCCGTCGCAGCGCGGCAGAGGCGGTCCGCACGCGCGCTCCGGTGCGGTGTGGGCACTGGAGAGAGGAGCCCTCGGAGGAGGAGGAGGAGTCCCAGGGGGGGTCTTGGAGGCCGGTGGAACTCCAATCGAGGCTTGGCCACGGATCTCACCGCCGCCCTCCTCGGAGAAGGAGTCCTCCAGGGCCTGGCGCCTCCTGGGACTGCTCCTCAACAAGCGCCTCCACCGTAGCACGGGGCGCACGGCATACGAGTTGACGAACCAGCAGAGAGAGGAGACAAGACGAGGAGGAGCGGCCGCGGCGGGGGAAGAGGGCACGCACCACGCAAGACCTTCCGTCATGATTTTGCCACGGCGCGAGAAATCTAGACTCCACGTCCTCGATGATTTGGACGCGAACGATGTCATCATGCGATTGGCTCGGGATACGGTTCAAGGATTCCAGGACTCCGCGCTTCTGGAAGCCGCACCGGACAGGTCGGGCATCGCAGAAGTGTTAGGAATCCTGGAAACCTTGGAACGTCTCCTTACCATGACTTCTCGCTCCTCTGACTGGCCGCCCATTTCGCTGCAGCCCACCCGAGCTGAGGCTCGAAGGGCGGCTCCGCGGCGTCGGCCCTGGGAGCCGCGCGCTCGCGGTACCTGAGGGGTAGCGACATGGGGGGGGTGGGACTGGCAACTATTTTTGACCGACTTAACGCTGGATCGGAAATGGCCCCACGATAGCGGGTCCGCACGTTCCTGGGCGGGGTGGGGCCATCGGGCCCCCATATCGGCAAGCAGTGAGCGAGTGGGGGTCGATATTCCCCACTACCCCCCCCCCTCCACCCTGTGCCCACCCCCCACCCCCCATCGCCGCCCCCGAGTGCCAGGCCACGGCCTCGGAGCCCGCATTGGCGCCCGCAGCCAGGGCGCTCCCGAGGCAGAGGCAGCCCGCCCTCGGCAGCAGCCCCCGCATGCGCTCTGCGCCAGACTGCCCGCCGGGGGCTCGGGCGCTGCGCAGGGGGGGGGGGGGGGGGGCGATTACGGTAGGGGCCCCGACCACAAAAAACCTTCCACAAGAAACCCGACCCTGAGCCCCCAGGGCGTCCATCGATGTTTGGTGTGGGTACGTCACGCTCTCCATCGCAAAACCATGAAAACCCGAGAAGCCCAAGGCACCCTGGAGGAAAGCAGGGTGTTTCTTGACCTGGGCCCCCACTGCAGCGGTAGGGGGTGAAGAAACCCGCAGATCTGGGCGTTGCATTTGTTTCGCTACCGGCGTATTCGCCCAGTTTCGGGCCCCAGGACTTTCACAGAACGATCCAGCTCGGAAAATGGCAGATGGGGTCTGGGACTGTTTGCGATGCTGTATGTTTGGTTCCTGTTGCCATTCGCTGTAGGTTTGTCTGTGTGTTTTTGCGTAGTGGGGGGGCGATGACCCAAGACCCCCTCGGGCCATGAAAAAATCACGACGGGAGTTGTTTAACGGTTTTCGGCCTCGGAGGGCCTGCAAAAGACGACTCGGGATGAAAAACCAGTCCCGGGGAATGGGTCGAGACCTCTGGGGGTCGACGTTCTAGAAGCGTCATGACGTCGGGGGTCTGGGACTGGGGGGTGAAGCAAGGCGCACCTCTCGTGTACCCGAGGGGCCCTGCAAGGGCCCAAAAGGGGCACGAGTAACTAGGTGCACGTCGTTCTTCTAGAGGCCTCCTAGATGGGGCCCGAGTGGATGGGGTCAGAGGATCGCGCTGCATCGAGGATACATCGCCGATACATCGCCGATGCATCGGCGCCGTCGGCGTGGAGAAAATCGGGCTCCACATCGAGCCGCATCGGCGATGCATCGGCGATGTGGCACGATCCTTCGACCTCATCTACTCCGACCCCATCTGGGAGGCCCAGATCTTCGCCCTTTCATTGATCGCCCCCGATGACGCCACGGCAAAGCCACGGCAAGCCCTGCGCCCCGGGCCCGAGTGGACGAGGCCGGCACCGCGGCAGGCCCACGGCGAAAACCCACCGCGCCCGAGGCGGAGCTTTTGCCCTGGTGCCAGCGAGGCCGCGCGTCGGAACAAACGGCGCGGCGACATGTAGCCGCGCGTCGGAACAAACGTTAGGTCGGGCGTATCCCCCTACAGGCCGAGTTGGGAGGGAAAATGAAAGATGATTATAAAAATCAAAAAAAAAAACACATTGAAATAGTCAACTAATCGTCCCCAGACTATGTTTTGACTATTCTAAAATGTTCCTCCTGTCCTCCTGTAGATGAACAGGCCCGACTTAAAACAAACGGCGCGGCGACATGTATCCGCGCGTTGGAACAAACGGCGCGGCGAGTCCGAACAAACGACGGATGTCCTGGACCCGCGCCGGCGCCGCCAAGGGGGGGGGGGCCAGCACGGATCCAAGAGATCCGCGCGGAGCGCCAAAAGTTCATGTTTATGGCGTTTTGTTCTTCTTCGACGTACGGTGGAGACCCATGCCAAGAAACACCCTGCTTGCCTCCAGGGTGCCCTGGGTTTCTTGGGTCTCGGTGGTTGTGCCCTGAAAAACGTCACGTTCCCACAC
The DNA here is from genome assembly GCA_963575745.1 of Prorocentrum cordatum. Taxonomy (NCBI): domain Eukaryota; class Dinophyceae; order Prorocentrales; family Prorocentraceae; genus Prorocentrum; species Prorocentrum cordatum. The sequence continues at coordinate 550,027 of CAUYUJ010001814.1, forward strand.
CAAACATCGATGGACGTTCTGGAAACTCAGGGTTGGGTTTCTTGTGGAAGGTTTCTTGTGGTCGGGACCCCAGTGCATGGCCCCCCCCCCCCCCCGTGACGCAACTCGGGAGCGGCCAAAAGGGGGGTGTCCAAGAGGGGGGGGTGCAAATCATGACCAGCGGCATGTGCGCGGCCCAGCGGGGGGGGCAGGGACGTGATGAAATAAGAAGAGGCGCCATGAAACCTGGGGGAAATATCATGGCCCATGCCGTGATATCCACCCCCCCCTAGTCATCACCCCCCTCTTTGCCGCCTCCGAGCAGCGCCCGAGAGAAGGGTCCGCGCGGGGCCTCCGCCCGGGCACCTCTGGAGGCCGCCGCGGGGCGCGCGCGCCTCTCAGGCGTGCGCGTGCGCGGTCGGCGGCCCGCCTCGCCGCGGTGTCCGCGGCCCTCCCGGCGAGGGGCGCGCGGCGGGCGGGGCGCCCGCGGCGGGCCCTCGCCGGAGGCGCCCGCTGCCGGAGCCCGCAGCGGCGCGCTGCGCCAAGATGCCTACGGCCATCGCGCTGCCCTCGGGAGCTGTGCGAGGGCTGGCAAATCCGGGGCTGCCAGCTTTCCGGGGCAGGGGGACACGAGAAACCGAAACAACACAAAAAACGGAATGAACTTCAGTTGCCTCCCGGAAGAAAAAACACAATTGCCTGGAGCTCCGTTTTAGCAGCCACGGGTTTGCCAGCCTTCGCCTGGTTTCTGATACTCTCTGGGCGACGAAAAGACATTGGCCTCACGCGAGATGACACAGCGACCTTACGCAGACATCACGCGGGCAGCTCATGCAGGACATGACGCGGCACGCTGCACTGGAAACGAAGGCGCTTACGCGCGACATTACGCGGGCAGCTTACACGCCAATGTCAGAGCAGTCCACCCATTTTTGCTTGCGTCGCCCATCTGGAAAAACGAATGAGGAACAAAGGGGCCTTTTTGGTCACGGCGAGTCTGGGCCACGAGTAGGTTCATGACCTAGACATAACAGACGGCTCGAAAAGGCCCCCTCCAAAGCCCCAAATGGTCCTTATTTCAGCGTCTTGACTGTACAGCCAAGGGGAGGCTGGTGGGCCATGCCCCCCCACACCTGATCTGCCCTCGCAACGGCCCGCCCTATTGGCCGACTTGTTCTACGCACTGGAAACCGGTCTGCACGCGCACGTCCAGCACATCGCCCACCGACCTCCTTCCACAACTCACCTGCCCGTCGGTCTGGCGGCTATGTGGTCGCCGTCGCCGCCCCGTCGTCATCTGGGCCTGCGGTACTTCGCGTAGGGGCTCTTCTTCCCCAAGCAGCGCAAGCATTTAGGAGTTCTGATTTGTTTTCTACGAAACTGGGCCTGCGAGCCGCTTTGGCCGCCATGTGGCCGCCGTCGCCGCCTCGTCGCTGCCCGCTTTGCATTGGTTCGCATTGCTTTGTACCGCGTTTCAGTGTTTTGCGTTGCTTCGCATTGTTTTGCGCTGCCGCGCATTGATTTGCATTGCTTTGTCTTGCGTTGCACTGCCGCGCGTTACTTCGCAATTCTTTGCGCCGCTCCATCGCAATCGCAATGCTTTACCACCGCATTGCCTTGCTCTGTGTTACATTGATGTTGCAGTGTTCTGCCTTGCTATGCCGTGTTTTGCACAGCTGTGCATTGCTTCGCGTTGCTTTTCGTTGCGTCGCATTGATTTGCAACGCGTTGCGTTGCTTTGCGTTGCTTTGCATTGAACCACTTCGATTGCGCACCACATAGATTTCACGACGTAGGTTGCACTGCATGGATTCTTCTTCCTGAACGAGGATCGGTTCTACCACCCTCCCCCCCCGACGTAAAGACCCCCCTTTTCGTATTGCAATTTACATATGACTCGCCCCATCGTCCATCCTAAATCTGAATATATACCATCCCAAGGGGGCCGGTGTTGCCCCCCCTCCCCCGCCATCCTCTGCAAAAAACTACTATGCTCGCGCACTCGCTGATCAAAAACCATAAGTTGTCAAGAATCCCTTGCAACAAACAAAACGAAGTGCACACGCGCGCGTCAACGCGCGCGCGCATGCCGAAATTCTTCAAAAGCCTTCGGTTTCGGAAGGATGTCAAAACCGAGTGTCGAAAAACCAAATAAAAACACATGGTTTCGCAACACGGATTTTCAAAATAAGCGTGCGTGCGTTCTTGCGACCTCTTGGGAAAACCGCTGGGTTGTCAACATGTTCATAAACTGCTACCAGACGGGCTTCGCACGCTCGCATGCCGAAATCGTTCGAACGCGTTTGCGTGCGTGCCGTCGCGAAAACCCCTTTGCCCCCCCAAAACGAACAATAAAACATTCAAACATGCACACGCGCGCGTCGTCGCGCGCGCATGCCGAAATCCTTCAAAAACCTTCGGTCCCAGAACGAATTCAAAATCGGCTGTCCAAATAACATATTAAACACATGGTTTCGCAGCACGGAATTTCAACAAATGTGTGCGCGCGCTCTTGCGAACTCTTGGGGAAACCATAAATTGTTCAACATGTCGTAAAATGCTACCAAACGGGCTTCGCGCAGGCGCAAGTCGAAATCGTTCGAAAGCCCTTGCGCGCGTGCTGGGGTGGCACGATCCGTGTCAAATAATTCCATGCGAGCCACTCTCGCGCGTCTGCCGCGCGCGCATTTCGAATTCTTTCCAAAACCTTCATCACCGACGCGAAGACGCCGTCATCGTCGTCGGCGTGATCAGCACCGGCGCCGTCACTGGCTGCCCCGTCGTCGCTGTCAGCATCGTCACCAGCCTCGCTACGATCATCATCGTGTCTACCGTTGTCGACGTTGCCATGATACCGCGCCCGCCCGAGCGGTCAGCGCCACCGCGTTCGCGTCGGTCGCGCCAAACTAGCTGGCTGCTGCGCGCGCGAGCATGCGCGGGCAAGCGCGGCCGCAAAGATGCACCAGCCAACACCCAGCACTCATCACAATCGCTCCCGCATGCGTTTTGCAAACCAAGTTGCGGGAGGGTGGGTGGTATGATTGCGCGAGCAGTGAAGTTGACAACTTCAAGTCCAGCAAGTGAATTGCAACATTTAGGTTGCACCACGTGGATTCCACCACAAAGATTGCACCGCATGGATTGCACCACATAGGTTGCACCACACACATTGCACCACCTAGGTTGCACCGCGTAGATTGAACCACATACATTGCATCACACTGTGCCCTGAAGCACGAGTTGGAGTGTCCTCATGTGAAGGGTTAAAAAGAAGCGGGCGTGCTGGGCCGTAGTCCGTGGCCTTGCCTCTGTCGGCGTGCTGGTAGCACGGAACCCGTAGTGTCCTCAGGTCCATTGCCTCACCTCTTACGTAAGTCCCAGTCCTCAATCATGAGGATCTTTAGAGTGCCCGAACCCCTAGCTCTCAAAGCTTCTAGGGCACCCCCCGTGCCCCCCTGGCCCCAGGGCGTCTTGTCGCGTGGCTTCGTCGGAGCCAAGACGGCCCCTAGACGTGCCAAGAGGGCCCCAAGAGGCCCCCAAGACGGTTCAACAGTGCCCCAAGTCGCCACACGATCAGCCCAAGACGCCCACGATAGCCTCCAGGCGGCCGAAAAAGCGCGCGACCCGTCCCAAGAGGCGTCGAAGAGACGTCCCGGAAAGGGCCCCGAGGGGCCAAGATCATGGATGCCCTTTTGGTGATTCAATATTTGCGCTTGGTTCTCCACTGTTCGAGCTTCCGGAGGGGAGGGGGAGAGGAGGGACGAGGAGGGACGAGGAGGAGGAGCAGGAGGGGCAGGAGGAGAGGGGAGGGGGGGGGAGAAGGGGGGAGGAGGGGGGAGGAGGAGGACGGGGGAGGAGGGGGGAGGAGGGAGGAGGAGGGAGGAGGAGGGGGAGGGACAAGGGGGGGGGGAGGCCTGCTGGTCCTCCCCGCCGTCGCTGTCGCCCCCCGCAGCGGGCTCGTCGAGCTCCTGGAGGGCCTGGGGCGAGCGAGGAGAGGTCAGGGAGCAGGGGGGAAAAACACACACACACACACACACACGCACACAGAATGTATCGTCGACTCCCAGGGGAAAAAAATGTGGGAAGCGGGGGGGAAGACGGAAATCCAGAAAATATTGAGACAAAAAAAGAATCCTGGGATTTGCGTGTATCTGTCTGTGTGTCCTTGGGCCCCTTGAAGGGAGCAGGAGGAGGAGGAGGAGGAGGACGACGGAGGGGGGAGGAGCCAGAGCACTCAGGGTGCATCACCGATGCTGCGATGCCATACATATACCCTCCTGCCCCCAGTAGCCTCATCACACGTCCCTACAAGCACTCGTTTTGCCTGCGCACCCGCCCCCCCTTGAACAGCGAGCGCCCCAAGGCCTGCAAGTCATGCCAGAGCCTCGTTTTGAAAAAGAATGTCCACCACCCCTATGGCTACAATAACAGCCACGGGCAGGGCTACAAAATGCAAGGGATGTCCAGCGAGAGCCTGTACTGAACATCAACCACATGGTGAAACCATGTCGCCCTCAATATTTGCAGCTGTTCGAACGTTGTGCAATTACCCAGGCGACGGATCCAACCAAAGGCAGTTGTGAGTATCTCGTTGTGGATAGCGCGTTCGGTGGAGTTCTTTTGGGGGCCACGAAGCGTGTAAGAGCTGTGTACCGAAGTGGGCGCGGTGGTGCCATGCCAACGCAACCACTGGGGCCTTCGGTGGAGCTCCCTTTTGGGCCACGACGCGTGTAAGGGGGGGGGGCCGAGATGCGCGCCCGGGGGTGCTATGCGAATGCAGCCACTGGGGCATTCGGTGGAGCTCCATACAGGGCCACGATAAGTGTGAGAGATGTGTCGAAAGTGGCGCGGCGGTGCCATGATGTGTCATGCAAACGCAGCCACTGAGGCCTTCGGTCCAGCGCCCTGTGGACGAACGAAACGTGCAAGGAATGTGCAGAATTGGGTGCGGTGGTGCCAGGCGAACGCAGACACTGGAGCCATCGGTGCAGCCCCTGTTGGGGCCACGAAACGTGAGGGTTGTGCCGAAGTGGGTGCGGTGAGAACTCCCTGTAAGGCCAAGAAACGTGTGAGAGGTGTGCCGAAACGGGCGCGGTGGTGCCATGCGAACGCAGCCACTGGGGTCTTCTGTGGGTCTCCCCAGAGGGGCCATGGCGTGTGTGAAGGGTGTGCCAAAATTGGCGCTGTGGCGCCATGCAAACACAGCCACTGGGCCTTCGGTGAAGCTCTATCTGGAGCCACGCAACGTGTGAGGGGTGTGTGCTGAAATGGGCGCGGTGGTGCCATGCCAGCGCAGTCACTGGGGCCTTCGGTGGAGATCCCGATGAGGCCACGGAGCGTGTGAGTGGTGTGCCGACATGGTTTACATGCGGAAGGCAGGGGCAGGGATGGGAGGAGGGATGGAGGGAGGAGGAGGAGGAGGAGATGGAATCGGGAGGGAGTGCAGCGCAGCGCTCTCTTCAAAACGAGGACCCAACACCACAGGATGGTTGGGAATAAAAACGAATGTGCGCAACATGAAGCCGAGAACCACATGTTTTAAACGAGTCGCCCTTCATCCGTGTAGCGATTGGAGATGTCAAACTTCAAGGTCATAGCTTGTTGGCAGTATCAGGCGAACCGCCCGTTCCGACCTATCGACACGCCTCATGGTGTGACACGGCGGAGGGACGAGGAGGAGGAAGAGGAAGACGGCGATGACGGCGACGACGGGGCAAGCAAAGATGACTGAAGTTAGTGGAGGGGTGGAGGGAGGTAGCAGAGGCGGGCAGGCTGGCTGGCTGGCCTGGGGAGGCTGTCGCATCCTGGGGCATGGATGCTTTCAGCGTAGCTTGGAAAGCCCGCGAGGGACAAGACAGAGGCCGTCCAGAGTGGGATGAGCCCAGGAAGGGGCCAACCAAAACGCTCAGATCCCTGCCTCCGTAAGGTCTATGAGAGAGAAGGAGGGGAGGGGGGATGCGACTGGGCTGGGCTCAGGCCGAAGGGCCGTCGGTCGCCCCAGAGATCCGCCGCCGTCGGAAAAGATTGGGGAGGGGGGATAAGAAGCAGAAGAAAACAACAACAACCACAACAACAACAACAACAACAACAACAAAAACAAAAACAACAACAACAACAACAACAACAACAAAAACAACAACAGCAACTATCAGTTTACAACTGTTCGCTCCTATCTGCCCACGCGCTAATCAATATGTGTATCCCAAACCCTCGGTACCCGCCCTCGTCGTCTTCGATCGTAATCCCCTTGGGGGTATATCTTCCTTACCTGTCACGTGTATTTAGTGCAGCCCCTAAAACAAGGGAAGAGAGGACGGGTGGAAGGGGGAGGGAGAACAATGGAGCACGAGAGAACTTAGCAGGAGGGGGGAAAGGAGCAGAAAACAGGTGGTAAAACGAGACGGGCAGATCGGGTGGGCAGACCCATAGCAGGCAGGTCGGGAAGGCGGGCCCAAGCGACGAGATCGAGCAGGCGGGTTGCTGCAGCGTGTGTCCTGCATGAATCGCGAGGAAGTCTCGAGCGACAGCGCGATTCCTAAGTAAATCGTGAGAGAAGCAAGCGTGGGCCACGAAGGGCGTAAAATCCGAGGCCACAGAGGGCAGCGACGGGGCCGCTGAGCGCAGCACCGGGGCCACGAAGGGCAGCGAGGGGGCCACAAAGGGCGACAGCAGGCCCACCAAGGGCATGCATATGGGGCCACGACGGGCGCGAGCGAGCGGGAGACACGAAGGGCATTCGTATACGGGGCCAGAAAGGGCGACAGCGGGGCCACAGAGGGCAGCAAATGGGCCACGAAGGGCAGCGAGGGGGCCACGAAGGGCGACAGCGGGACTATGAAGGGCATGCGTATGGGGCCACGACGGACGCGTGCGAGCGGGGGCCACGAAGGGCATATAATGCTGGGCCACAAAGGGCAGCGACGGAGCCACTGAGGGCAGCAAAGGGGCCACGAAGGGCAGCGAGCGAAGGTGACCGCGGAACCAGTGCGGGCAGCGAGGGGCAACGAAGGCGGGCGAAGGGCAGCGAGCGGCGACTGCAGTCATTAACGGGCTGGTCAGGCGGGCAGACCCAGACGGGCGGGTCGAGCGGGCGGGTGGTTGAAGCGTGAGTCCTGCTTTAACCGCCAGGCAATATGTAGCGGGAGCGCGATCCCTGAGTGTCGCGGACCGGCATCTGAATAAATTGCGAAGGAATGTCGAGCGAAGCGCTTCGGTGGCAAGTTGCGAAAAAATCCCAACCGAGAACGCGATTCTACAATACATTGTCAAGAAATATCATGCGGGAGCCGCGATTCGGTAGTAAATTGCAAGGAAATCCCAAGCAACAGCGCGATTCTTCAATAAACTGTGAAGAAGTATCAGGCGGGAGGCGCTGTTGTTGTAAACCAGGGGCCAACGACATAGTTTGAGCCTCAAGACTTTCCATTTTTTAGAATTAATAGGAAAAACAAAAAAGTGCGAGCCCTGGGAAGTGCACTTCAATCGGATAAAAGTTTAAAGTGCTCTGGGCGGGGGGATCAACAATAATTGTTCTTCAGAAGTGAGAGTTCAACAACAGCAGTTATCCTGGCGAAGGACCCAACCATATGCAAGTGTGAGAACCGCAGGGGTGCGCCAAAATGGCGCGGGGCCGCCATGCGAACCCTGCCACTGGGGCCTTCGGTGGAGCTCCCTGTGGGGCCACGAACCGTGCGCGGGGTGTGCCAAAATGGTGCGGGGCCGCCATGCGAACCCTGCCACTAGGGCCTTCGGTGGAGCTCCCTGTGGGGCCACGAACCGTGTGCGGGGTGTGCCAAAATGGGGCGGGGCCGCCATGCGAACCTTGCCACTGGGGCCTTCGGTGTAGCTCTTTATGGGGCCACGAAGCGTGTGAGCGATTCGCCAAAATGGGGCGGGGCCGCCATGCGAACCCTGCCACTGGGGCTTTCGGTGGAGCTCCCTGTAGGGCCACGAACCGTGTGCGGGGTGCGCCAAAATGGGGCGGGGCCGCCATGCGAACCCTGCCACTGGGGCCTTCGGTGGAGCTCCCCGTGGGGCCACGAACCTTGTGAGGGGTGCGCCAAAATGGCGCGGGGCCGCCATGCGAACCCTGCCACTGGGGCCTTCGGAGGAGCTCCCCATGGGGCCACGAGCCGTGTAAGGGGTGCGCGAAAATAGGGCGGGGCCGCCATGCGAACCCTGCCACTAGGGCTTTCGGTGGAGCGCCCTGTGGGGCCACGAACCGTGTGAGGGGTGCGCCAAATGAGGCGGGGCCGCCACGCGAACCCTGCCGCTGGGTCCTTCGGCGGAGCTCCCTATGGGGCCACGAACCCTGTGAGAGGTTGGTCAAAATGGCGCGGGGCCGCCATGCGAACCCTGCCATTGGGGCCTTCGGTGGAGCTCCCCGTGGGGCCACGAACCGTGTGAGGGGTGCGCCAAAATGGCGCGGGGCCGCCCTGCGAACCCTGCTACTGGGGCCTTCGGTGGAGCTCCCTATGGGGCCACGAACCGTGCGCGGGATGCGCCAAAATGCGGGGCCGCCATGCGAACCCTGCCACTGGGGCCTTCGGTGGAGCTCCCCATAGGGCCACGAAACGCTGTACTGGGTGGTTGAAACGCACGGAGGAGGGGGGAGGAGGACGGGAAGGAAAGGACGCGGGGACCGTCTCTCCAAAACGAGGACCCAACACCACAGGATGGTTGGGAACAACAACAACAACAACAACAACAACAACAACAACAACAACAACAACAACAACAACAACAACAACAATTACTAGCACGTGGGGACACTCCGTTCTCACCAGTGCCAGGGTTTTCATAGGAGGCGGGCAATACCCCCACTTTGTGGGGGGGCCGGTTCAAGCTCTACCAAATTTCCAAACGACTCTTCGCCACCACCCACACCCAGCTTCCCGCCCTATGACGTTCGGACACTTCATTACTAGCACGTGGGGACACTCCGTTCTCACCAGTGCCAGGGTTTTCATACGACGCCCGCCAATACCCCCACTTTGTGGGGGGGCCGGTTCAAGCTCTACCACATTTCCAAACGACTCTTCGCCACCACCCACACCCAGCTTCCCGCCCTATGACGTTCGGACACTTCACTTCGTGGCCTGCGGACGACCGTGGCTACTACACTGGCGCATGGGTACAGTGACTTGTTGTGGTAACATTTTCTGGACGCTAGCTTAGTATACGACTTTTCCCCCTGTTCCAACACTGGACACCTGTACTGGTTTTTGGTGGTAACGTGTTCCTGACGCTAGAATAGGAAACCACGGTAAACCAGTACGACGCCGGTCCTGTCTGTAGGTCCTACAATGGTTTTTGAAAGTTTTCGGCGTGCGCGCGCGAAGAAAAAACGAATGCGTCCCGCATTGTATTATTTTATTTGACAGGGATGATGGCCCTGGCAGGTGCGCAACCGTTGTTGGAGAAGTTCGAAGCACGTGAAAAAGTTGCTCGCAAAAGCCCGTTTGACAGAAATGTTTAAAAAGTGTTGGGTGTCCTACAAATCCGCAAGAGCGCGCGGGATGAAATTTTGACACTTTTAAAAAAAAAAAAAAAAAAAAAAAAAAAAAAAAATTGGTTTTTTGATGTTGTTATGTTAAAATCGCTACGAACACTAAGGTTTTGGAAGGATTTCGTCTTGCGCGCGCGAATGTCCACTTTACCTTGTTTTTTGCAAGGGATTCTTGAAGTTTGGTTATGTTAGAACAAGAAATGTCCACTTTGCCTTATTTGTTGTAAGGGAAAACCGCCCGTAACAAAACAACCGGATCCGGACCAACCCGTTTTGCCGGAGACTTCCTCGCGAAAATGATGAAAACATGGCTGCGGCCTAGGCGCGGCGAGGGGGCCGTGCACCAGGGGCCCCAACAATAATTATTCTTTAGAAGTAATAATGTTCAACAATTACTAGCACGTGGGGACACTCCGTTCTCACCAGTGCCAGGGTTTTCATAGGAGGCGGGCAATACCCCCACTTTGTGGGGGGGCCGGTTCAAGCTCTACCAAATTTCCAAACGACTCTTCGCCACCACCCACACCCAGCTTCCCGCCCTATGACGTTCGGACACTTCACTTCGTGGCCTGCGGACGACCGTGGCTACTACACTGGCGCATGGGTACAGTGACTTGTTGTGGTAACATTTTCTGGACGCTAGCTTAGTATACGACTTTTCCCCCTGTTCCAACACTGGAACAAAAGCCCGTTTGACAGAAATGTTTAAAAAGTGTTGGGTTTCCTACAAATCCGCAAGAGCGCGCGGGATGAAATTTTGACACTTTTTTTTTTGAAAAACCATTGGTTTTTTGATGTTTTTATGTTAAAATCGCTACGAACACTAAGGTTTTGGAAGGATTTCGTCTTGCGCGCGCGAATGTCCACTTTACCTGATTTTTTGCAAGGGATTCTTGAAGTTTGGTTATGTTAGAACAAGAAATGTCCACTTTGCCTTATTTTTTGCAAGGGAAAACCGCCCGTAACAAAACAACCGGATCCGGACCAACCCGTTTTGCCGGAGACTTCCTCACGAAAATGATGGAAACATGGCTGCGGCCTAGGCGCGGCGAGGGGGCCGTGCACCAGGGGCCCCAGCAATAATTATTCTTTAGAAGTAATAATGTTCAACAACAACAACAACAACAACAACAACAACAACAACAACAACAACAACAACAACAATAATTTTAAGACCGTTCGCCCGTATATGCTCGAGTGTCCAATAACGCGTATTTCCCAAACCCTCGATACCCGCCCTCTTCGTCTTCGATCGAACCCCTTTTGGGGGGTAGACCTTTCTTCCCTGCAGGCCGGGCCCCGGCAAGCGGCGGGGCGGCCGCGGACCGTCGGCCTGGCCAGCGGCAGCGCTGATCGACGGGGCGGCCGCGGACCGTCGACCCGACCCCAAGAGGGACGGACAGGGGACCGACCACGACGACGACGACGACGACGACGACGACGACGACGTCGAAGACAGCGGTGACGACGACGACGACGGCGACGACGAGCGAAAGCGAGAGCGAGAGAGAACGACAGCAGGGCCACGAAGGGCACGAAGTAGGCCACGAAGGGCGACAGCGGGCACACGAAGGGAATGCGTATGGGGCCACGAAGAGCGCGAACGAGCGGGGGCCACGAAGTGCAGATAATGCGGGGCCACAGAGGGCAACGACGGGGCCACTGAGGGTAGCAACTGGGCCACGTAGGACAGTGAGGGGGACACAAATTGCGACAGCGGGGCCACGAAGGGCATGCACATGGGACCACAACGGGCGCGACTCCTGGGTGCCTGGGTGTCGGGAGCGCGGCGCTTGGGCAAATTGCAAGACATTCCAACGCAAGGCCATTCTTCAGCAAGTTGCAAGCAAGTCTCCAGCGAGAGCGCGACTCCAGAGCGCCGGGAGAGCGATTCCTGAATAAGTTATAAGGAAGTCCCAAGCGAGAGCGCGATTCCTGAATAAAATGCGCGGAAGTCTCGGGCGGGAGCGGGGGTCCTGGCTAAATTGTAAGGAAGTCTCAAACGGGAGCCATTGTTGTTGTAACCTGGGGGCCAGTTTGAGCAGGAAGACTTTCCCTGACAAAAAACAGGGTGCGAGCGTCGAGGGGCACACATTGATTGAGAAAAGACAATATGCACCGGTGGGTGGGATCAACAAGAATTATTCTTCAGAAGTGAGAAAACAACAACAACAACAACAACAACAACAACAACAACAACAACAACAACAGCAGCAGCAGCAGCAGCAGCAGCAGCAACAACAACAACAATCATCTTAAGACTGATCGCTCTTATATGCGCGCGCGTCACTCAATATGTAAATCCCAAACCCTCGATACCCACCCTCTTCGTCTTCGGTCATACCCCTTTGGGGGTATATCTTTTTTACTCGCCACGTGTAGTTGGCGCAGCCCCTAAAACAGGAAGAGCAGGGGGAAGGAGGAAGGGAGAGCGAGGAGGAAAAGAGTGGGGGGAGGGAGGGAGGAGGGAAGGGGCAAGGGGGGGAGGATGGATGGAGGACGAAAGAGGTTAGCAGGAGGGGAGGGGGGCAAAAGAGGAGGTAAACAAACGGACGAACCAGACAGACGGGTCGAGCGGCGGACTCTGAGGGGCGGGTCGGGCTGGCGGGGCGGGCGGACGCCAACGGACGGGTCGGGCGGCGGACCCTCGCTGGCGGGTCGGGCGGGCGGTGGCTTAAAGCGGGCGGGCGAGATGCCAAGAGAGCGAACGGGCGGGCTGTAACAGGCGGATCGGGCGGGCGAAACCTGGCGGGCGGGTGACTAAAGGGTGAATCCTGAATGAATCACGAGGCACACCCTCGATACCCGCCCTCTTAGTATTCGAACGTACCCCCTTTAGGGGGATTATTTCTCTTTGGAAGGGCGGGCGGAGGGACGAGGGAGGAGGGAAGGGAGCAGGGAGGGACGAGGGAGGAGGGAAGATGCTAGGAGGGACGGGACGCGGAGGGGGGAGGACGATTTAGAGGAAGTCCCAGGCGGGGGCGGGGGTCCGGAGTAATTTGCGAGGAAGTCTCAGGCGGGAGCGCCTCCGCCTGAGTAAACTGCGAGGAAGTCCCAGGCGGTGACGGGGGTCCTGAGTAAATTTGGAGGAAGTATCAGGCGGGAGCCGTTGTTGTTGTTGTCCGGGAAGCCAACAACGCAGTTTGATGCCCACGACTTTCCCTGATAAAAAACCGGGTGCGAGCCCCGGAAGGGGCACTTCAATTGAAAAAAATACAATGTCCGCCGGAGGGGGGATCAACAATAATTATTCTTCAGTAATTAGAGTTCAACAACAACAACAACAACAACAACAACAACAACAACAACAACAACGACAACAACAACAACAGCAACAACAACAACAACAACAATTACTAGCACGTGAGGACACTCCGTTCTCACCAGTGCCAGGGTTTTCATACGACGCCCGCCAATACCCCCACTTTGTGGGGGGGCCGGTTCAAGCTCTACCACATTTCCAAACGACTCTTCGCCACCACCCACACCCAGCTTCCCGCCCTATGACGTTCGGACACTTCACTTCGTGGCCTGCGGACGACCGTGGCTACTACACTGGCGCATGGGTACAGTGACTTGTGTGACTACGGGTAGAAATTTTGAAAATTCGTACAGATGTTTTTCGAGGACCTACGGTGCGATTCGTATGATTTTATGTTGCGCGGTGCTAAAATTCCTAAGAAACCCAATGGTTTTTGAAGATTTCGGCGTGCGCGCGCGAAGAAAAAACGAATGTGTCCCGCATGGTATTATTTGACAGGGATGATGGCCCTGGCAGGTGCGCAACCGTTGTTGCAGAAGTTCGAAAAAGTTGCTCGCAAAAGCCCGTTTGACAGAAATGTTTAAAAAGTGTTGGGTTTCCTACGAATCCGCAAGAGCGCGCGGGATGAAATTTTGACATTTTTTTTTTGAAAAACCATTGGTTTTTTGATGTTTTTATGTTAAAATCGCTACGAACACTAAGGTTTTGGAAGGATTTCGTCTTGCGCGCGCGAATGTCCACTTTACCTTATTTTTTGCAAGGGATTCTTGAAGTTTGGTTATGTTAGAACAAGAAATGTCCACTTTGCTTATTTTTTGCAAGGGAAAACGGGGGGGAACAAAACAACCGGATCCGGACCAACCCGTTTTGCCGGAGACTTCCTCACGAAAATGATGAAAACATGGCTGCGGCCTAGGCGCGGCGAGGGGGCCGTGCACCAGGGGCCCCAACAATAATTATTCTTTAGAAGTAATAATGTTCAACAACAACAACAACAACAACAACAACAACAACAATCATTTTACCCGAACGCTCAGTGTTCTCACCAGTGCCAGGGTTTTCATGCGACGCGAGACAATACCCCCACTTCGTGGGGGGGCAGTTCAAGCTCTACCAAATATCCAAACGACTCTTCGCGACCACCCAAACCCAGCTTCCCGCCCTATGACGTTGGGACACTTCACTTCGTGGCGTGCGGACGACCGTGGCTACTACACTGGCGTGGGGTACACACCCACAGAACTTGGTCACTTATTCGGGGCGCGCGTGTGCCCAGCATCCTGCAATTGTGACATACAATACATGACACAGACAGACAGAGAGAGAGACAGAGAGCAGACAGAGAGAGAGACAGAGAGAGCGGAGTTGGTCACATTTTTGGGGCAAGTTCCTGAGATCGTCGTGTTTTTTGTTGGTCTTGCGCGCGCGAATGTCCACTTTACTTTTTTTTGCAAGGGAATATTGATTATGTTAGAACAAGAAAAAGTAGCTCGCGCGAGCTCATGTAACATAAATGTTGAAAAACCATTGGTTTTGTGGGAGTCGGACAGCGCGCGCGGGATGAAATTTGGACATTTTTTTTTGAAAAACCATTGGGTTTTTGATGTTTTTATGTTGAAATCGTTACGAAACCTAAGGTTCTGGAAGGATTTCGTCTTGCGCGCGCGAATGTCCACTTTACCTTATTTTTTGCAAGGGATTATTGAAATTTGATTATGTTAGAACAAGAAAAAGTAGCTCGCGCGAGCTCATGTAACATAAATGTTGAAAAACCATTGGTTTTGTGGGATTCGGACAGCGCGCGCGGAAGGACATTTTGACAATTTTTTCTTAAAAAACCATTGGGTTTTTGATGTTTTTATGTTAAAATCGTTACGAAACCTAAGGTTTTGGAAGGATTTCGTCTTGCGCGCACGAATGTCCACTTTACCTTATTTTTTGCAAGGGATTCTTGCAATTTGATCAAATAAGAACAAGAATTTTCATTTTATAGTGTTTTTTGCAAGGGAAAGCGGGGGGGAACAAAAAACCGGATCCGGACATAATCCACTTTTCTGAAGCTTTCGCGAAAAAATGATGAAAATGTAGCTGCGGCCTAGGTTTTGGAGGGGGGTCGTGCACCAGGGGTCCCAACAATAATTATTCTTTAGAAGTAATAATGTTCAACAGCAGCAGCAGCAGCAGCAGCAACAGCAACAACAACAACAGCAGCAGCAGCAGCAACAACAACAACAATAATAACAATAACCACAACCACAACAACAACAACAATATCAACGACAACAACAACAACAACAACAACAACAACAACAACAACAACAACCAACAACAACAATAAGAACTCGCGCACAAGCAAGACCGGGACCGTCGACCCCGTCTTTCTGCTTTACTTTCACGGGCCGCAGCGAGTCGTCCGGACTCCCTGGCGGTGCGCACAAAATGGCGGGGCGAGGGGTCGGCCGTCTGAGAAGGCAGGGGGGGCTTCTTGGAAGGGCCCAGAGGTCTCTGAGAAGGCTGCTCAGGGCGAGGGGTCGGCCTCTTGAGAAGGCAGGGGGGCAGCTCGGAAGGGCCCAGAGGCTTCTGAGAAGGCCGCTCAACGAGAGAGCATTGCGAGGAGCCGCCCGTCCTCTTAGAGGGCCAACCCCCTCGTGCCTCCCCGATCCAGATCCGTTCCAAAGAACCCCAGAATCCCCAATGGGGCCAATGTTCCGAGCCGCGTCCAGCCGTGGCGGCGAGGGCCACCAGAAGCGTCCAGGAGCCTCCAGGCTCGACTACACGCATAAGAGTGACCTTTGGTGCGCGGCTTTGGGGGGGCCGCGGGGGGACCAAAAACAAACGCGCAAGACGCCACCACTGCCTCGCGTCCCGGGATCGGGGGACCCCAGTGCGTCCGCACCCAAGGTCACTCGGGCCAAGGGTCACTCTTACGTGTAGTCGACAGGCTGGCGACGCTGCCAGCCCCCCGGCCCCTAGGAGGAGGAGGAGGAGGAGGAGGAGGAGGAGGAGGAGGAGGAGGAGGAGGAGGAGGAGGAAGAGGAGGAGGAGGAGGAGGAGGAGGAGGAGGAGGAGGAGGAGGAGGAAAAGGAGCTGCCAGACCTCGGGCCCCGAGATCACGGCGAAAACGCCCGCCGTGCCTCTCTCCACGGCGCTCGGGTCTGACGAGGCCGCTCCCGCACCCCGAGCGACGGCGCGCCCCCACCGCTTCGAGACGGCGCGGAAGCATGCGCGGGCCGCGGGCGGGCACGCACGTCCACGCCCACGGCACCCCGGCCGGGAAGCCCACGGGCGCGACCCCACGCGCAGGGAGGGCGGCTCTGCGCGGATGCCCCGCACGTGGGAAGTGCTCTCTGTCGCTCTCTTTCTTTTGTTCTCTCTCTCTCTATTTCTGCGCTCGCGGACGGGTCGGCTACACGAAAGAGTGACCCCAGGCAAGAGTGACCACCTTTGGTGCGCGGCTTCAGGGGGGCGACGTGCGGGCAGGGGAAGGGCCAAACCCAAACGCGCACCCCGCTGCTATCGCAGCGCATTCAGCGACCTGGGGACCCCAATGGGCCCGCACCAAAGGTCACTCCCGCGAAAGGTCACTCTTACGGTTGGCGCGAGAAAGATAGCGTGCAACACCGATCTCCTGAAAGCACGCCATCCTTGTAGCGATCCCCTCGTTTTGCCCCCCCCCCCCCCCCCCGTGCGCACGCCGTCCCCCTGCCCAGGCTTCTCGGGTGCACGCGATCCCCGAGGTGGGGGACAGCGTGTGCTGAGCGGACCGGCGGCGCCACATCGCACGCCGCCCTCCCAACGCCGACCGCACGCGCAGCCGCCCGAGGGCCTTTGAGCATCGCTTGACCGATCCCCATCCCCACCAGCGCGGGCTGGGCCCCACTGGCCGATCTACCCCCCCCTCGTGGAGATATGGGCTGCTCTCTCTTCGGCTTGCGAGGGGCATATCCTCCCCAGCTGGGGCGGTGAGACAGCGGAGCTCGAGATGTGGATGGGGATGGGGGACAGGATCGGTTCAAAGATACTGACTGACCCCCCCCCCCCCCCCCCGCGGGTCCTGGAAACCCTTGGAGGCGGCGCTCTTCAGGAAGTCCATGCCGCGCGGGCAGCGCGGCCGGCCCCGCGGAGGAGAGCGCGGCCGGCCCGCGGAGGCCAGCGGAGGAGGCAGAGCGAAGGCGGACAACGGAGGGGCGGAGGCAAGGAGGGGAAGGAGGAGGAGGAGGAGGAAAAGGAGGAGGAGAAAGAGGAAGAAGAAGAGGAGAAGGAGGAGGAGGAGAAAGAGGAGGAAGAGGAGGAGGAAGAGGAGGAGGAAGAGGAGGAAGAGGAGGACGAGGAGGAGGAGGAAGAGGAGAAGGAGGAGGAGGAAGAGGAGGAGGAAGAGGAGGAAGAGGAGGACGAGGAGAGGAGGAGGAGGAGGACGAGGACGAGGAGGAGGAGGAGGAGGAAAAGGAGGAGGAGGAAGAGGAAGAGGAAGAGGAGAAGGAGGAGGAGGAGGAAGAGGAGGAAGAGGAGGAGGAAGAGGAGGAGGAAGAGGAGGAAGAGGAGGAGGAGGAGGAGGAAGGAGAGGAGGAGGAGGAGGAGGACGAGAAGGAGGAGGAGGCGAGGCGAGGCGAGCGCGCGAATTCGGTCAGGCGGGACCAGCCCTCATAGGGCGGCGCGGGGGGGCCAGAGCCCTCAGGAGACGTGTTGGGGGCAGGAATCGGAGCTGGAGCCGGACTCGGAGAGATGAACGGGAACCGGAGTCGGAAAGGTGTGAACAGTTGTCGGAGAAACGACCAGAGTGGACAGAAAACGTAACACTGGAGTCGGGGAAGCATTCCAGATCCTATAGGTTGTAGTGGGCGTAGGCGAATTGTACACATTCATATCCTAGATCCCTCCATAACTGCTGATACGCTGCAGTTGGTAACCATTGGTTGTTGTGTTCCTGGTCGTCGCGGTCTTCACACATGCCCTTGGCGCGTAAGAGGTGCATGATGTCGTCTGCCCATCGCTTTCGTTAACCTCCGTGCCGCCGGTGCGCTGGGCGCGCGTCGTGTGAGCGCGGTTCCCATGAGGCAACTAAGAAAATACACCTGTCGCAATCGTGTGTCGCCACACGGGATGCCCACTTCAATTTCCGTTTGAAATATGAAACAACCCATTCTTCCAATTGGGTTCGGGAAGCATGGTCCGTGGCTTCGCGCGTGGCTCGTCGAACGTGGTCGGCCCATGGTTCCTTTCCGTCATCATTCCTCTCGTCGCTGTTGCTGGCTGTGTAGTTCGGGTTGTTTGCTGTGTCGGCGTCGGTCATGTTGTGGTGGCGGTTGTCGTCGGAGGTGTCGGGCGCGTGCTGGTGTTGTTCGTTGCGTCTCCGCGGTACTGCCGTGACAAGCCTGAGCATTTTCCGTTGGACGCGCCTGAGAATAAGAAGCAGCTCTTTTGTCAAAGCCCAGGATGAGCAGCCGTACAACACGGATGGCGCGACAGTGCCATTGGACAACCTTAATATACTATGGAGCGGGAAGCGTTTGTTGGTCAATTCGTAACGAAGCTGATTGAAACGGGCCCACGCTGCGGCAATCCTGTTGTGCAGCCCTGTGTCATGAAATTCGTGAAAATCAGTTATTTCCTAAATATTTCGTTGCGTGGCTGGAATGTACGATGATGATGCTGCGGCCGTTGATGTCGACATGGGTGATTGATTTCCCCTCTCTTCGGCTAATGTTCGTCAGGATATTCGTCTTTTCCGGATGTAATAACAGACCACACTTAATTGCGTGGGTTTGTACGTCACGAAGTATGCAACTGAGCTGTCTTAGGTTGGTGGCGTACAACAACACGTCGTCGGCGAAACGGAAATTTGTAATCCTCGCTTGTGTTGAAAAGCCAAGGTGAATCCCGAATTCCTTTCGTAACCGAACAGGCTTCACTTGTCTGAGGAAGGAGGAGGAGGAGCAGGAAAAGGAGGCAGGGGGGGGGCGAGCGAGCGTGGCGCGAGCTCGGACTCTCGATTTGCCGACGCACGCACAGCGAAGAGCATGCAGTGTTGATCATTAAAAGGGACGAAAAATAGCATAAACATAAAAACTAAGAGGTCCGCGCGAATTTCTCGGATCGGCGCTGGACCCCCCTCTCTGGCGCGCGGAGCGCGCCAGGGGCGGCGCTGGAGGCGCCGCATGGGGGGTCCGGCGCGGATCCGATAAATCCGCGCGGGCCTCCGAATTGTTATGTTTATGTCATTTTTCGTTCCCCCCAATGAATACCCGACGGTGCGGAATGATATGCGAGATGTGTGCGATCGGCCTGAGGTGGGGGAGTGCGATAGGCAGGGGCAAAGGCAAAGTCATGCACCCTGGGGGCGCGTCGGCGGCATGCAGCGCCCGGACGTTCGCGGCAGCGCCCTGCACCTGCAAGATCCTGAAGGAATTCCCGGAAACACGAAAGAGGGTGAACGTTAGGGGGGACCGGCTCGGGGGAGGGATCATCGAACTGGAATCGGCAATACATCGCCGATAGATCGGCGATAGGCTCCCGATTGCAAAACCACACGGTCCCACGTAGGGTGCGATTGGGGGTCGACGCATCTCTCCATGAAGCCATCCCCTCCGAACGTCGCCTCCAGCGGAAAAGGGGGAGTCCAGACACCTTGGCGTCGTGAAAGAATCACGACGGAATATTTGTTTATGTCTTGATACTGCATTTTTCGGGTTGACCGATAGGTTGCGTCATCAATGGGTTGCGCCACGGGTTGCGCCAGAAATTGCACGCTTGGCGGCCGAGAGCGAAGCGGCCTGCCAGTGGTTGCGCCACAGGTCGCGCATTCAGCAGCGGAGAATCGAAAACGTCCTGCTAACGTTTGCACCGTAGGTTGCGATTTCGGCGACCGAGAACAGCACGGCCTGCTATTGGTTGCGCCATAGGTTGGCTGGGAGCAGCCAGACAGTCAGTCAGTCAGTCCAGTCCTCCTCGCGAGGACAAAAAACTACGTTACCGAGAAACCCCACATACATGTATTTGTCTGGCATGATGACAGCTGAAATGAAACATGCGAGAATGATGCTGGTGGCCGTTGCCCCGCCGATACCGTTGGTGACGCTGGTCAAAAGGAGAGGAGGTCACCGAGGGCCTGCTTCCAGGGCGGCAACAGGCACTTCGGTCACGCTGGACACTTCGTAGAAAAGCCTCCGCCGGCACCCAACTCGCAAGCATCAGAAAATACCTTGGAGTGAGAATCTCTGAGCGGGGGCCGCGGGACTCTGTCAGCGGGAGCGCGCAGCGCTATGGCCTGATTGTAAGCGAGCGTTACGGTTTCACCGCACCCACGAGGTTCAGGCCTCCGCTCTGGATTCCCTGATGATATACGGATCTCCCGCGCTTGGGGACCGCGCCCAGCGCACCCCCTGTGGTGTCGAGAAGCCGCCACGACTGCCACATTTTCCGTATAGACTTTCCGAGCCTGGACCGTATAGAGACCGCGCTCAGAAACAACCCCCTGCGCACCTTCTTATGGTGTCGAGAAACCGCCACGCCTGCCGACCGTATAAAGAAAATAGAAACCGCGTTCAGGGACCACCCCCCGCGCACCCCCGATGGTGTCGAAAAATTGCCACGCGTGCCACACTTTCCAGGCCTGGACCGTATGGAGACCGAGCTCAGAGACACCCCCCCCTGCGCACCCCCTTTGATGGTGTCGAAAAACTGACACGTTTGCCACACTTTCCGAGCCTGGACCGTACAGAGACCGAGCTCAGAGACCACCCCCTGCGAACCTGTATGGTGTCGAAACACTGACACCAATGCCACACTTTCCGAGCGTGGACCGTATGGAGACCGCACTCAAAGACCACCCGCTGCGCACCCCCTTATGGTGTCGAGAAAGTGACACGCTCGTCACACGTTCCGAATCTGGACCGTACAGAGACCGCGCTCAGAGACCACCCCCGCACACCCCCGATGGTGTCGAGAAATTGAAACGCGTGCCACACTTTCCGAGACTGGACCGAATGGAGACCACGCTCAGAACCACCTCCTGCGCACCCCCTTCTGGTGTTAAGAAACTGCCACCATTTCCACACCTTCCGAGCCGGGACCGTATGGAAACCGCGTTCTGAAACCACCCCATGCGCACCCCCTTCTGGTGTCGAGAAAATGGCACGCCTGCCACATTTTACGAGTCTGGGCCGTCTAGAGACCGCGTTCAGAGACCACCCCCTGCGCACCCCCTTATGGTGCCGAGAAAGTGGCACGCCTGCCACAGTGTCCGAGCCTGGACCGTATAGAGACCGCGCTCAGAGACCAACCCTTGCGCACCCTCTATAGTGTCGAGACACTGACACAAATGCCACACGTCCCGAGCCTGGATCGTATCGAACTCAGAGACCACCCCCTGCGCCCCCCCTTATGGTGTCGAGAAAGTGACACGCCTGTCACACTTTCCGAGCCTGGAACGTATAGCGACCGCGCTCAGAGACCACCCCCCGCGCACCCTCTATGGTCGAAAAATTGCCACGCGTGCCACATTTTCCGAGCCTGGACCGTACAGAGACCGAGCTCAGAGACCACCCCCTGCGCACCCCCCATTCAATGGTGTCGAAAAACCGACACGCCTGCCACGCTTTCCGAGCCTGGACCGTACAGAGACCGAGCTCAGAGACCACCCCCTGCGCACCCCCGATGGTGTCGAGAAAGTGGTACGCCTGCCACATGTTCCGAGCCTGGACCGTGTTGAATCCGCGCTCAGAGACCACCCCCCGCGCACCCCCGATGGTGCCGAGAAATTGAAACGCGTGCCACACTTTCCGAGCCTGGACCGAATGTAGACCGCGCTCAGAGACCCCCCCCCTGCGCACCCCCTATGGTGTCGAGACACTGACACAAATGCCACACCTTCCGAGACTGGACCGTATGGAGACCGCGCTCAGGGACCACCCCCTGCGCACCCCATCTGGTGTCGAGAAAGTGACACGCCTGCTCCGAGCCTGGACCGTATAGAGACCGCGCTCAGGGACCACCCCCTGCGCACCCCCTCTGATCTCAAGAAACTGCCACGCCTGCCACACTGTCCGACCCTGGACCGAATGGAGACCGCGCTCAGAGACCACCCCCTGCGCACCCCCTATGGTGCCGAGAAAGCGACACGCCTGCCACACTTTCCGAGCCTGGACCGTATAGAGACCGCGCTCAGAGACCACCCCCGTCGCACCCTCTATGGTGTCGAGAAATTGCCACGCCTGCTATGCCCTGCACAACGGGCTCCGATACTGGCCTCGCTCAGAGACCACCTCCTGCGCACCCCATATGGTGCCGAGAAGAAGACACGCCTGCTATGCCCTACACGACCGGCTCGGATAGCGGCCGCGTTCTGAGACCGTGGGCGTGTGTCTCATGTGGATGCTCAGCATGTGGTGCACACATCTTGGGTGCATGATGCTGTGAGCACGCCAGGTGTGCACGATCACTGTATGCTATGTGCGGGTGTATGTAGACGCGTGTGTGCAAACGAGAAAGAGAAGGAGCGGGCGGAGGTGAGGAGACGCGGGTGCGACGCGGCAGAGAATAAAACCATTACCCCAGTGCGACCCTACCTAGAAGTTGGAGCCCCTAGGAAAGCAGCATTAGTTGCTATGCTATGCTATGATATGCCATGCTATGATATGCCATGCTATGCTGCGCTATGATATGCTATGCGATGCTGTCCTGCGCAAGGCTATGGTATGCTATGATATGATATGATAAACTATGATGTGTAATGCTGCGCTGTGTTATGCTATGCTAAGCGCTAAGCTATGATATGCTATGATGTGTTACGCTAAGCTGCGCTATGCTATGATATGATATGATATGATATGATATGCTATGATATGCTATGATATGCTGCGCTATGCTATGCTATGCTATGCTGGGCTATGCTATGATATGCTATGTTGCGCCATGATATGCTACGCTATGCTATGCTATGCTGTGCTCTGCTATGCTAAAGCTCAGCGAAGCTAAGATGAAGGTAAGCTCAGCTAAGATAGACCTGAGTTAAGATGAAGCTAAGCTAAGGTAAGATGAAATAAGCTAAGCTAAGATGAGATAAGCAACGCGAAGCTAAAGGAACGTCACTGGGGGAACCGCGGGGCGGATGCCAGGGGAACCGCCCGGGGCGGGCCCCACTGCCCGGCCCTTTAAGCCTCCGAGTAAGAACCCTTCTAGGCAGAGCCTATGTAGGGAATAACCCCACGAAACATGTGGGAAACTAATCCCACCAGCCATCTGGACGGAGTTAGCTCTTCCACCCCCCCTTCTCCCCCTTCGGGAAGGGGTTTACCCCTGCCCCTGCCCCGCTGCCCCCTCCCCCGTGGGGGTGGGAGGGCGCCGCGAGGTGTCAAAAGGCATTATTGGACCAATATTGTTCTAGGACGGGCCCAGATAGCCCAGTATGACCTTCAAGACGGCACAAGATAGCATAAGCTTGCCCTAGACTGCCTGCAGCATGCCCGGAACAGGCCTCGAGACCGCCCAATGACGGCTCCTGATGGCCACGGAGCCTCCCAAGGACGCTCCCAGGAGACGAACATCAGTCCAAAACCTACGGCGATCCATGACTCTTGCCTTCTGGTTGTTTCGCTTTGGACGGACTTCTGACGCCTCAAGATGGCTCCATGGTGGCCAGACCAAGCCCCAAGATGGCTCCAAGAGAACCTGTGGATCAACACTCATCTGTCAATGCACCCCCCCAATGATCAATGTTGGCGGTGAGCTGCATGAGCTCCACTTCGACCGCAGTCTTCCCTGCGCGTGCCAACTTTGAGTTTAGGGGGGCGGGGTTAGGGAACCGAGTTGTATACACCGACGCTCTATTCCGGCCCTGCACTGAAACTTGCACACGAAATTGGATCCTGGTGTATACGGGATCCTGATGTATACATTGTCCGTTATGTCCTCGGGAAACGGATCAACCAAGCATACACCACACCACCCCGACGTCGTCCCCGACCCTCAAGAAGTCCTGGGATGGAAAAACAGTCCACCACTGGTTTTATATATATATATCGATAGATAGATAGATAGATAGATAGACAGGCAGACAGATAGATAGATAGATAGATGTAGATAGATAGATAGATAGATAGATAGATAGATAGATAGATAGATAGATAGATAGATAGATATATAGATATATAGATGTTGAGAGAGCTATCCATACCCTATATGCATATACATTTACATACATACACATTTATAGATCCACATGTACAAATATACATTTACACACACACACATACATACAGATATCTATATATATATACACACACATGCATTCCAGTTTTCGACCATTTGTTCCTCCTCCGTACCCAGTCCGATCGTACCGAGCGGAGGACGGCCCCCACGCGCCACGCCTGGCCGGGGCCATCCTGGGGCCCCGGGGCACGGCTTGCACGCCGCAGTGGCGAGGCCCGCGAGGGTGTACGCACTGGCCTGCGTGCGAGGGGCAGCGACAGGGTGGGCCGGCATGGGCGGGGGGGACACCAATCGAGGGCAGAAAATCCACCCCGATAATAACCACCCCGACACGCGAGAACGTTTAGCAAACGCACCCAAATAAGGAATCAAACAGGGCAGGGCTGGTTAGTAAACGCCCAGGGCCGTTTAGTAAACGCCGATTGTCGGGTCCGGGTGGTTGTTCCTCCCTTGAATCAATATGGAATCGGCGATACATCGCCGATAGATCGGCGATGGGCCTCCGATGGTGAATCCGCAGCTTCCTGGGCAGGTGGGGGGCATCAGGCCCCCATCAGCGATCAGTGGGCGATTGGGGGTTGATGCATCCCCCCTGAGCCTCCTATCCCCCCCTATCGTTGCCCCTGTGTGTGCGGGGGGCATGGCGGCCCTGGCCAGGCATGGCGGTGGTGTTGTAGGCGCCGCCTGCGTGCCAAGAGAAAAAACAGGGAGGGGCGAGGGCGAGGGTTCGAAGATCAGGGCTGAAACTAAACGGTGTTTTCGTTTTCGTTTGTTTTCGTTGTCCCTCGCTTTTGTCTTCAATCCGCCTTTACCGCAAAACGAAGTCGAAACGAAAACGGCCCACGAAATCGCCAAAAACACCGTTTAGGTCCAGCCCTGGATCAAGGCACCAGGAAGCTTCACTCAATGGTGGGCCTCTGGGGGTCTCGTTTCGAGCTCCAGGGGCCGGTAGACATCGGAACAGGAGAAAAGGTGGCCTGGATGGAATGGGAGGGGCCCGGGGGCAAGTTCTGGACGGAGATTAGCTTCTGGGGATTTGAAGATCGAAGAGCAGGGTCTCTGGATGCACTCCGCCTTTTCTTGGGTCCTCCAAAGCGCCTCTCGTCGCTACGGCTGGATCACCCTCAGAACCCTAATCAAACCGAGCCCCAGGACAGGTACAATGGTCGATGTCCGAAGAGGGGAAGAATACACGGGTAGATGTTGGAAGAAGGGGACAGAGAGGAAGAGAAGGTGGGAAGATGAGGGAGAGAGGAGGTACGAAGGGATGGAACAGGGCTGGAAGGAAGGAGGATAGGAGGGAGGAGGCGCAAGGAGGGGGAATGAGGCGGAAGGAGGAAGGAGGAAGGATGGAGGAGGCATGGAGGGGTAGAGGAGGAGGGAAGAGAAGAAATGAGAGAGGAGTGGGCCACACCGCAGCGCATCCCCCCTCCCAAACGAAAAAGACGCGTCGCCAGAGTGGACCATGGGCTCCGCACGAGACGTCCTCACCGCTAACGGTGTCGAAGTTCGACATGGCAGAGACGATTTTACCATGGGCCCCTCGCCGCAGCGCCACGCGCGCTAGCCGTGAGCAAGCACAGCAGCTGCACACATGGAGGCAGCTCGCTTCCTGAGTGGGGCTCTAGCAATTGGCGCCGCGCACACTCGCCTTCGAAAATCACACGTCTACGAAGGTAGAACGCATGTTTGAACAAAAATGTTCTCGCCTTGGCATTGCGTACATTCGCATCAAGGCACCCCAAACAGCTACACGGATCCCGAACAGCAACACGGATGGAGGGTTACTCTTTACCGGAATAGGGCTCTCGCCCGAGACATCCTGAAACGATTACATACCAAAATAAGACCATTCCGCGAGAGACTACACCGATGGAGGGAGGCTCCTTGGCCAAGATTAGGCCTCCTTTGAGATATCGCTGGTTTCTGCGACTGGGAACTTGAAAATGTGCAACAACTACACGCGTCGAGAGCGGTTTCTTCTCAAACCGGGTCTGTCGTTGGGAAAATCCTCGAACTTGAGAACTCCTTTGTCGCATTCCCGGTATAGCCCGCAGGATGGAAAACACTGTCTTTCAAAACAAGGCTCCCGCCTGAATTGCGGAGCCCTCGCCTTTTCAAGAGGGGCGATTCGAGCAGTGAATCGAGATACTTGCAGATACGAGTACACGAACCTCACGCCCGTCCAGGGGCGCACTTACTGTAGCCCAGAACTCAAAGGGGATCCAGCCGCGGCGACAAGGGGCCCCCTAGAGACCCCCAGGAGGCCCAATAAACAAAAAAAACAACTAACATTCTTAACGCCCGAAATGGGTACGTAAAAAACATGTTGAACGCCCAACAACAAATCTTGTCAAAAACCGACAGCGGCCGCTGTTGAGCAGGTGGTCTTCTGTCTCAAATGGACAACGTCCGCGGCGACACCGACAGCAAGTCCTGTTCAAAACGAACCGGGAATGATGTCGGTCTTTGTACCCATTCTCGCCGTACCAAGTTCGATCGTGCCGATCAGATGGGATCCCGCCGCGGCGACGACGAAGGGTCTGAGACATCCCCGGGATGCCCTAAAATAAACTAACACTTTTGGAATCAGAAAACGACTGCAAAACAAAGACTGCCGACGGTCCGCAAGGATTTATTGGATCTGCGCTGGACCCCCCTCCACGGCGCGCGGACCGCGCCAGGGGCGGCGCCATAGGTGCCGCCAGGAGGGTCCAGCGTCCAAAAGATCAGCGCGGAGCTCGGAAAGTTTGTGTGTGCTGCCTTTTGTGGTTCGACGAAAAGCACGTGGAATGTTCGCAAACATATGCGAACTCGATTCACACTTGGTGGGGTGCGATGGAAATTTCCAGTTCAGAGTAAATCGGCTATGTAGTCGAATAGGAGGCGGCAGGGGAGGAGGCTGGGACGGGGCGAGCGAGAGGTGGCAGGGAGGCCCCCATCCCCGCTCGCGGCACGGCGCGCCCCTCCGCGCACCCCCCGCCGGCACCGGGGCAAGCGGCGGGACGGTGGCGGAGGACCCAACGCCACACGCGCTTGTGCGGGTCCCACTCGTAGATGACGAAGTTCTGGAGGGGGGGGAGGGAGGATATGAGGAGGGCGGAGATGAAGAGAGAAAGGACAAGGAGGAGGAGGAAGAGGAGAAAAGGGAATGATGCGGATGAGAAGAAAAGGAGGAAGACAAACATAAAAAAAACGAGGGGGGAGGAGGGAGGAGGCGGAGGAGTCAAGAAGTTACGGGTATGGCGACAGTGTTTGCTACTGAAGTAGATGCAGCTAACTACCCCGCTGCTTCCTGCTGGCCTGCTCAACTTTGCGGCAAAGCAGAGGCCACAGACCTCGGGCTATACAATCAACACAGTCCTTCCGATTACCTGTGACATACTCCCCAAACACCTTGCCGAGCTGCTTCAACTGCTGCGAAGCGAGACACCCGCATTGTGTTCAAAACCAGAGTTCGAACCCCAAGTGAAGTCTTACAACGTGTGATCCGTGAGCGAAACACAATCAGATGTGCACCCGCTGCCCTGTGGGAGGCTCACGAACGATCCCGTCCACGTTCGCTAAAGGAAAACCTGGCGTCCTGATCCACTCGCTCCTACGGGCAAAAGACGCGGACCCCTGGCGCCTGGAACAATTCCTCGAGTTCGCCTTGACACAATGCGAAATAAAAAACGTGGCGCACACACTGGCTGGTGGCGGACGAACAACGAAATTCACTGACAAACTACGCCTGCGACTACCGTCCTCCTCAGCCTCAGGACGCACTTCCGCCTGGATGGCCTCGAGCGTGCTTCGGAGGGCACGCATGCGGAATGCGAAAGCTAGTGGTTCCACTGAGTGTATGCGTGCACGTGTCGACTCAGCTAGGCGTGCGATGTCCGCCCCAGCTGCTGCAAAAATATCTGCCAATATGGTACCGAGCGCTAAGAGACGAGGTGCGACGCCTTTAGCAATCTAGGCACCCTCGAGATGAGAGCAAACGAAAAGCACTGTACGTGCAACCTCGTCCTGTCTCTGCTGCAGAACTTGCCCAACCCTCCACCAAAGGTCGGCGTCCGGACATGACGGGTTCAACCACCTACGCTGGCGCCACTCCGAGCTCGCAGTGTCGCTGTCGGTAACGCACACGCAGCAGCCCGAAGCACGCTGGAGGTATACAAGGAGGGACCCGAGACCCCCACAGGCAACGGCTTGCCAGTTTCGTGAAAGGGGGGGAGGGGCCAAGCGCCTACCGAGGGATCCAAGTTCTCATCTAAGTCCTGGACCGCTGCAAGACCGAGACCGATCCTACGGAGGAGGGGGGGGCCTCCTTCCCCCCGCTCGCATCTCCAAACACAGAAAGCGGATATTCCGAGGAGGAGCCAGCTCCGAGAGATCCGAAATCGAGACCATCAGAGGTGACCCAAAATTCAGCATCGACAAGAGACTCCACGGCTAAACTACTCCTGGGGATGAGCCCCCTCGTCCAAGAACATTCGTATGTATCAACCTGTGCGTGGGCCTTGCGAATAAGATCCTCACTAAGCTTAAACACTGGGCGATGTGAACTACTGCTGCAAGTCCACACACGTTGGAAACTGGCTTCGGGCCCACAGTTTGCACCGCGCACACAACACTGACATGGTTTGGCGGCAACGTGTCTGACGTCGCGCGCGCGGCGAAGCAGCGCCTGCGGCTGCCGCCAGTAGAAGGCCAGAGACTGATGCCCTCCAGCGCCTGTTCGAGCTGAGGGTGGAGTCTGGAGTCTCCGATACGAGTAGTTGCACACTCCGCCAGCCATGCCAGCACCGCCGACATGCACGGATGCCTGCTGCCACATCTGCCCCTCGATCGTGCTTCTGAACTCTTGGAAGAACGCCTCAGGGATGTCGAGACACGCGTGCCCCGTGAGGGGCTTGCCAAATTGAACTGCCAATGTGACACACCGCCTAGAACTTCCTAAGATGAATGGGGTCCGTGGTTCCCAGCCAGCTGCCAGAAGGTACGAAATCACTACCCCCTGTGGTCCCCGGATGCGTCGGCTCCTAGCTGCAGCAGATATGTCGGCTAACTCCTGTGCCAACTAGGGCCATGCTTACTAAGTTGGCGTTTGCGCGCAGGTCGGGATGAAGTCAACGTCGCCAGCCATATCCGCAACGCGTCGATGAGAGGTCTAAACTGCGGGCCGCCATCTGGTGCCTTGAGGTTCAGCATGGCTACTGGGCGGCGCCCATTCAGTCAAGGGCCCGAAGCGCTAGCCAGCCAGCTTGCGCCCGCCTTGCTGCATCTGACCACCCCACGCGCCATGGAGCTGGCGCGCACAGAGTCCCGCTGGTCGCGCGCCTTGCAAGTCAAGACGCCCGGGCAATCGGCAGCGTAGAAGAGCTCGTACGCAGCCGCCAAAATTCTTAGACATTGTGTCGTTCAATCCGAACCCGTCGCATCGCCCTGCCGTGTCGTCGGCATCCTGACAGGTCGCCGCCGAGGCGGCCTGGCTCGCCACCTCGATTCGAAACCCTTGCACCGCCAGTCGTCGCACCACGCGCCGAGCGTCGGGAAGGCGCGTGCAGACCGCGACCAACATGGGGGACGCTTTGACGCCGCTTTCCTCGAGAGCGCGGCAAGTGTCCGACAAACAAGCTACCAACTGATTGCGCACTGCTGTTCTGGAATCTCGCACGCTTTGGCGTAAGTCGTCAAACCAAGTAAGATAAGACATGTTGACATGGCAAAATACGATATGTTGGAGGATACGGCGCGCAGCACATGCCAAAACGCATGCCATTTTCAAGCCGTGTACTGCCGACCTGGTCGGGTCGAATGGCGCCCACCACGTCCTGGCCGGTCGCGCGCATCCTGCTGCCATACATTGTTGAAGTTCTGGGCCTAGAACTTCGGGAGGGAAATCGAATGTCGACGCTGCCTTTTCCCATGCGGCACCATCCCACAGTGTCGTAAAAAAACGCGATGTCGAGCATGCCGTTGCCTGGGAGGCCCCCAAGCGCACAGTCAACTCTCCATCAACTGACCGAAGGTGAATTTCACGAAGCGCGGCGTTGCCGCGCGCTCTGGCGCCCCAGTGTGCAACGCACTGGTCCGTCCATGCTCAGGCCTGGCTCTCGCAAACTGTCGACCACGCGCGACCAATGTGCGACAGCAATCCGACCACGCGGTCGCCGGTGCTCTTCGTCGGGAGGAGGGTGCCCAGCTGGTGCGGCCGCACCTGGTGGTAGTCGCACAGGGTCAGGATCCCCGCGAGCTCGGCGGGCGCTGCATTTGGAAGCCGCTCATAGTCGAGGCCTCTCACTCGGTCGACCCTCATGGCAGCACCTGACTTCCCTGTCTGAGTGCCTCACGACGGTAATCCACTATCAATGGTGGCGCGAGGGCTTCGCCTCGCACGCGTCAATTCGTTATCCCAGTGCTTCTCTTGGCCCCAACCTGTGGATGAACTAATGTGGCGGGCCAAACCTCCAGCATGTCCGATGTCACAGCGAGTCCTCGGGCTGCACGAGGGGGCCCACAGCAGGCGCGGTCTCGGCCCACTCACGGAACTCCTTCAGCGACTGTCGAACGGCTCGATGCTGTGGAGCACCAGCCCCACGGCGCGGGCGTGGGGGGCACAGTCCCTGCTCCTTGGGAAATGTGAACATCCAGCTGGGCTCCCTCCCGAACCCCATCGTGGGAAAACCCTTCTCTGCGTACCCCCGACCGCCGCGCGCGACCGGCGGCGCCATCTGGGGGGGCGGGGGGGGGGGGAGAGGGGGCGCGCGTCAGCCCAAGCGGGCACCGTGGTCCAGGGCAGAGGGCGGCTCGAGGGAAAGTGGCTTGAGCGGAAGGGGCTGGGGATCCGGCCTCTTCCTCGTCCCTCATTGGCCTCCCCGCTGTTGCTCGCCCCAGCGTCCCTCTCATCCTGCTCCTCCCTCCGTGTCCTCCTTCCCCTTTCTGCTGCTCCTCTCCTGTGCTTCCTCTTTGGTTTGGAGCGGGAAATCTATTTGGGAAGCCTCGGCCTCCTCCTCCTCCTCCTCCTCCTCCTCCTGCCTCCTCCTCCTCCTCCTCCTCCTCTCATCCTCCTCATCATCATCATCATCATCATCATCATCATCATCATCATCATCATCATCATCATCATCATCATCATCATCATCATCATCATCATCATCATCATCATCATCATCATCATCATCATCATCATCATCATCATCATCATCATCATCATCATCATCATTTCTCCTTCCCTCCCCTTCCCTCCCCGTTCAGAATACTGGGACGCACACGGGGGAAGAAGAAGGAAAGCGGGGGGGGTAAGGTGGAGGACGGAAGATGGGGGATGGAGGGTGGTGGATGCCTACTAAGCGGTGAGGAGATAGGAGGAAAGAAGAAGGATGTCTGACGAGAAACAACACACAAGGAGGAGGCAGAAAACAGGAGGCAGGCGTGACGAGGGATGCCGAGCAAAGTGACTTGGGGGGGAAACGAGGGGGAGCAGCAGCAGAAGCAGGAGGATGAAGACGGGAGCAGCAAGAGGAGGTGCAGCACGTGGAGCAGCGAGGTAAAGGGCAGGGAAGGCGCTGCTCCCTCTCTCTCTCTCTCGCTCTCTCTCTCCCTTGTGAACGTTTTCTTTATTCGGCGATTCGACATTGGGCGGACCTCTGCTGGGTGCGACTGTTTGCAAGAGTGCTGCCTCTGGGGGAGACTCCACCTGCTCTGCCAAAAACAGCCAAGATCTACTCCACGGGGGGAGGAGGGGGGGTGCGAGGGCCCGCGCCGATCGTCAAAACATTGAATAAACGACGATCACCTTTTCGCGTCTCCTCCTCTCGGTGTTTCAAAGATGAGGTCCTGAGGGGGGTCCTAAGGACGAGGTGCCTCAAGCAACGTAAATTCAACCTTGGATCCCTTCCTATCCTTATGACCCCATCCCTCAGGACCCCATCTTTGAACCACCGAGTCTCGCCCTTGCTCCACCACCCTCTCCCCCCCTCTTCCCTTCTCGCTCCTCCTCGTTCCTGCTAATCCCTCCTCCCCCTGCTCCTCCTCACTCCTTGCTCGTGCCGGCCCTGACTACCCCGATCCTGCTGCACACGCGGCCGCACCAGCCACACTCCTGGGGCAAACGAGTCTGCGCCCCCGCCCGTGCGATGGCCACGTTCAAGATCCAGGGTTGTGCCCTTCCAGCTCGAAGAACTCTCCCGAAAAGGCATGTTCCGAACGTCGATTGTGTTTTCGTCCCCCTCCGTTCTGGACATGTAGTCCTACATGCATTGCATGTTACGAAGACTTTCTAAAACTCGGGAAGCCCCCGCTGCATTCGCGATCCAAAACTTTCATCTCGCACGAACCTTGGCCAGATCTGGGAGACCCGAGCAGCTGTCTCGGCTACAGAACCCAGGGTCCCGAGCCATGCCCTCCCTCACACAACGTGCACCCGCGGCTCGGCATCGCGCTGCCGCGGCGACCCCGGGCGCATGCGAAGTCCCACATTGCCATCCCGCGCTCACAATCAGAAACCTCACTTGGGGGAGATATAAGACTCGGGTACGGGGGACTCGGGTTGGCCTGACGAGGGCCATCACGAAAATGGCGAGAGCCAATCTGAAATTTGACGCGAGCTCCCGCTGCAGACATGCCACGAAAACCGGGGAGCCAAATCCAGGACGCGCTCGTCAAAAAACTTCGGCAAACCCGAGTTCCGGCTTACTCGAGTCTTACGTTTCCCCGATCACTCTCGCGACCTCTGGCCACGACCACGGCCAGCCACGGTCCGAAAGATCCTGCTCCAGGCCCGACCCTGGCCGCCGCCCAGGGTCCTGGTCCTGCCTCGGCCTCTGCCGCTCCCTCCCTGTCCGAAGTCGCGACCGGCCACCCGCGACACGAATCCTGTGTGCGCGGCCCGCTGCGGACGAAGCCGACCGGGTCGTGTAATACATCCTCTGGTGCAGGGGGCCACATGCCAACCCTGCCCCTGCTCCCCGCGATTTCTGCGGGGGAGGCTGGGGTTCACTTCGCTCGGGAGCTCCCGAACGAAGTGAATCCCGGCCTCCCCCTCAGAGATCGTGGGGTTCGCATGTGGTCCCCTACTGGTGCAGAGTTTCATGCGAGGGGTCAGGCGAGGCCCAACACATCAAAGGGGCAGCCATCCACACTGAAGACTGGAAGTCACTCGCTGGTCGCAAAGCTTGCCTGCTACTCAAACGAGTTCTGTGAGGTCACCATTGTCTCTGTTGGCGGGATCTCCAGGTTGTTTTGAACGTGGCCCAATCAGGCGCTTCGTGGTAACATCTCAAGCCGCATCAACATCAAGCGCTTGTCTCCTGGTATGGCCGACATCGAGGCCAAAGAGGCTAAGCTAATGAACACCTCTGCCTCAGATTGCAAAACACAGGGATCAGTAAGCCATCATACGATATTGAATCGAGAACCGCATGTGCAATATCGTTTTCATTATGCAAATGCGAGGCTTTCAGGAATCCGCAGCAAGGTTTGCGTCTTCCCCAGTAAGAAGTGGCGACACACATACAGCCGTGGCAACCAGATAACATCACGTCCTCCGTTCGTGCACAAACGAAATGCTCAGCGCAAAGGACGCATGTCGCCGCTAGCAGAAGTCCCACTCCTTGGTGTCGCTGTGCACCAAGTTCAGCAGCATCTTCGACACGAGTGCGCATACCGATGTGCCTGCGAACGCCCGAAAGGTAACCTCCAGCGGCCATGACACCTGTCTGGAGGGAGGAGCAAGCAGGAGCCAGGAATGAGAGCAGAACTATGATGGGAATGGTGACAACGACGGCGGCAAGTTCCAAGTAGAAGGGGCGATGGGCACTGGCAGCAAGATGGGCTTGGGATCCACTGGGAGGAGGAAAACTCTGCCCCGAAGCGAGGGGCCTCCGAGGCTTCAAAAAGTAGCAGCGCTGTGATCCCAGAGGCCTCCCAGGACCTCCCAGAGGCCTCCCAGGCTGCGGCGAACGAGCATGAGCTGGCGGAGCGAGACGGTGGAGCTTGGGCGCGAGAGGCGCCGGACCCTGGCCGCCGTGCCTGTCCAGTGGAACCCCTCGCTTCTGGAGGGGGGTCGGGGAAGCGCTGCCTCCTCTGTGGGACACTGCCGTTGTCACCAACTGTCAGGCTCAAGTTGAGCATGGTTGCTTGGCGTGGCTTGGTGTGGCTTGGTGGCGAGAGCGAGGGCCCAGTCTTACCCTCTCTCTCTCTCGCGCTGAAGAAGGTGGAGCGTGGGCGGGGTGGAGAGAACGCGCCATGGACGAGGGAGAGGCGGCGGAGCGATGGATTGAGAGCGAGGCTGGTCGCACGTCGTTGCATCGGCGCTGCGCAGGAGGGAAGGGGAAGGTGGAGGGGAGGTTGAAAGCAACGAGAGGGAAGGTTGAAAACAACGAGGGGGGGAGGAAGAAGAAAAGTAAGGGACGATACGGGTGGAGCAGAGGGAGAGAGAGGAGGTTCGGGCACCTACGACCATGAGGGGCGCATCGACCCAGACAGCCTCTTGCAGGTAGCCTGACCAGGTCAACCACACGCATGGACTTTGAACTGAGATCTACCTGCTCCCACGCGGCCTCGCTTCGAGCCGCACAGATCAACCACGGACTGGTTCAGCAAAGGCAAAACTGTGGGGGCACTGCCACTTGATCCGCAAGTATGTGGCACATATACATACGCAGTCAGCTTTTGCAGCTACGCCGGGCTGGCAGGATGAGCTGCGATATATCTTTCATATGTATACCGACACAGCTGCACAGTAAAACATATGTTGCATGTACATATATCGTATACGTGCGTGTGCATGTGCTTGTACTTGTGCAGGTGCGTATGTCTGTGAATGTATCGGAGGTCAGGGGGTGAGTCCGATGTGAAAAGGAGACCCCCCCTACCGGGAAATCGATTTCGGTTTCGGGTTCGTGTCGTGCGTGCCGTGCGTGCGTGCGGGCGAGGCGAAGCTGCGTGGGGGGGCGAGAGGAAATCCTCCTGTGGCTGGGCCGCGGCCGGACCAAATGTAACTCCTCTGGCGGCTGGTGCCCCGCGGTGTCCCGCTGGTGTCCCGTGGTGTCCCGAGGTGTCCAGTTGAGTGAGATCGATCGTGAGGTCGATAGTGAGATCAAGAGGTGTCCCGTGGTGTCCCGTAGTGTCCCGCTGAGTGAAATCGATAGTCAGATCGATAGTGAGATCGACAGGTGTCCCGTGGTGTCCCGTTGAGTGAGATCGATAGTGAGATCGATAGTGAGACCCATAGTGAGATCGATGTGGTGTCCCGAGCTGTCCCGTGGTGTCCTATGGTGTCACGCTGAGTGAGATCGATAGTGAGATCGATAGTGAGACTGATAGTGAGATCGAGAGGTGTCCCGCGGTGTCCCATGGTGTCCCGTGGTAGCCTGTGGTGTCCCGTGGTGTCCCGTTGAGTGAGATCGATTGTGAGATCGATAGTGAGATCGACAAGTGTCCCGTGGTGCCCCGCCGGTGTCCCGTGGTGTCCCGTGGTGCCCCGTTGAGTGAGATCGATAGTGCGATCGATTGAGTCAGATGCGGGTTCCCCCCCTCTCCCCCCCCACAACCTCCTTATCACCCGAAGGGTGGTCGTATAGGCATGCATCGGAGGTTGGGGGGTGAGTCCGACGCGAAACGGAGACCCCCCCTACCGGGAAATCGATTTCGGTTTCGGGTTCGTGTCGTGCGTGCCGTGCGTGCGTGCGGGCGAGGCGAAGCTGCGTGGGGGGGCGAGAGGAAATCCTCCTGTGGCTGGGCCGCGGCCGGACCAAATGTAACTCCTCTGGCGGCTGGTGTCCCGCGGTGTCCCGCTGGTGTCCCGCCGGTGTCCCGAAATCCTCCTGTGGTTCCGGACCAAATGTAACTCTTCCGGCGGCCGGTGCCCCGCGGTGTCCCGCCGGTGTCCCGTGGTGTCCCGTGGTGTCCCGTGGTGTCCCGTGGTGTCCCGTGGTGTCCCGTTGAATGAGATCGATCGTGAGATCGATATTGAGATTGATACTGAGATCGATGTGATGCCCTGAGGTGTCCCGTGGTGTCCCGTGGTGTCCCGTTGAGTGAGATCGATAGTGAGATCGATAGTGAGATCGACAGGTGTCCCGTGGTGTCCCGTGGTGTCCCATTGAGAGAGATCGATAGTAAGGTCGATAGTGAGATCGATAGTGAGATCGATGTGGTGTCCCGAGCTGTCCCGTGGTGTCCTATGGGGCCCCGCTGAGTGAGACCGATAGTCGAGAGGTGTCCCGCGGTGTCCCGCGGTGTCCCGTGGTGTCCGGTGGTGGCCCGTAGTGTCCCGTTGAGTGAGATCGATAGTGAGATCGATAGTGAGATCGATAGTGAGATCGACAAGTGTCCCGTGGTGTCCCGTGGTGTCCCGTGGTGTCCCATTGAGTGAGATAGATAGTGAGATCGATTGAGTCAGATGTTGGTTCCCCCTTCTCCCCCCCCCCTTACACAACCTCCTTATCACCCGAAGGGTGGTCGTATAGGTACGTACGCGTGTATGTATGTGTGCGTATACATGTGTTCAGATGTGCATATGTCGATGAAATGCGAAAGGGTATGTTTATGTGCGCGTCTGCGAAGACATACACATATGCATGTGTATATGTACATGCACATGCGAGTGCATATGCATGTGAAGACGCGCGTGCATATGCTGATGTATGGCTGCACATGGGTGCATATGTATATGTGTATGGATACGCATGATCAGCGTATAATATATAACGATACATAGATAAGCATGTAATGGACAGAGTGTAAATGCCTCTGCTCGCCAGAGACAATTTTGTCCGACCGCTCAGCACCGAGGTGATCTCTTCGAACATGTAAATGATGCCACCTGGCGGCGGCGCAGCAGAGCTCGCCAGCACCCTGTCATGTTGGTTAATTTACACTGCATTCCGCCTGGTGCCCCTGCCTGGCACTGGCCCTGCGTAAAAGGCGGCAACACCGAAAATACCACCACGATGAATGAATAGGCAGGCCTGAGCTGGATGGAATCACGAAACCGGATCGGATCGGCAACGGATCGGATCGCCATCGAATCGTCCGAAGCGAATCGGAATCGGACGGCCGCGCCCAGCAACAGCTGGCCCTGGCCATGCCGGCGAACGAATCAAACCCAATCGGATCGAACCGGGATCGCGGCCCCAGGCGGCGAGTCGAATCGCATCGAATCGCATCGTGGGCGGCCCTGCACGGGCTTCTCTTGCCGCGTTCAGGAACGACGGGGCACGGGGTGGCGACTGGCGGGGGCCTCGGCGAGCGCCGATCGCGGAGCGCGTGGCGTGTCGTTGGGCGGGTCGCGGTGCGACAGCGAAAAGAAGAAAGGCACCAGCAACAGACAGCAAAGGCAACCCGTACCGCGGACCACCGCTTCAGCCACGCACCCAAGGACAGCACAAGAAGCATCCGCAAACCCACACTGTAAAGCACGAGATACTGATGTGCACCAGCTCTTTCCATTGAAGCATGAATCGTGTGAGCGCGCATGTAGACAAGGAGTATGCCCATTGTTATACGCTCGTATGCCAGGCATGTGCACGTCATGTGTATGGAGTCTTCACGCTGTCTCAGGCACGTGCCATACGTACTCACATCCCCGGCGTGACGCATCCCACATCTACACTGTACACAAGACGGCTCAAGCCAATCTTCCACGCAAGACGTGCAACACATCGGAAATGCTACGCACGCACACCGCAGAGGCGTACCTGTCGCACGTTCACGTGCGGCACATCCTTGTCCTGCGGGTGCCAATGTTCAGAAATTTCTGCGTGCCCCTCCTTTCTTCTTCGTGCGTGGCCGCCCGGTCGGCTGGGCGGGCACCGGCTGGCGGCGAGCCAGTGCTGATGTAAAACCGATATGTTATATAGGACGGACCCCACGGCATAGCTGGCTGGCTCAGCCGGGGCCGACGTCCCGCCTCGCAGCAAGGTCACGCCCTTGTCCCAGACTGGCCGCCCGTGGGGATTCTTTTCCCAGGACCCGGAGGAGGGGGGGAGGGCCCGCCCAGGCTGCGGCGAGGGGTGGGGAGGGGGCGGGGGAGGGCAAGGGAGGGGCGGCAACGGCAAGGAGGGTGACCGGGGGGAGGAAGGGGAAGGGCAGGGGAGGCTGAGGAGGGGGAACCGTCCTGCCTTCTTCTCTCTCTCATCCTTCATCCCCCCCCCGCCCTCCTCCTGATCTTCTTCCAGCGCCCGCTCCTCCCCCCTCTCCGCCGGCCCCCTGCTTCTGCTCCTCCCCTTCCTGCTCCTGGTCACCCTCCGTCCTCCACATCCTCCTCGTCCTCCTCGTCCCCCTGCTCCTGGTCCTCCTCGTCCTCCTCCTCGTCCTCCTCGTTATCTTCCCCTCGTCCTCCTCGTCCTCCTCGTCCCTCGTCACCCTCCTCCTAGTCCTCCTCGTCCTCCTCGTCCTCCTCGTCCTGGTCCTGGTCACCCTCCGTCCTCCTCGTCCTCCTGCTCCTCCCTCTCCTCCTCGTTATCTTCCCCCTCCCCCTCCCCCTCCGCCATCCCTTCTCCCTACGGATGGCTCCTCCTCGCCTGCCCACCAGACGTGTCGATAGGGCGGGCCAGGCGATTCGCCTGAGACTTCCTCCCCGCCTGTGTCCCCTTGAAAGTTCCAACCGTGACACGGATTGAATAGGAAAACTACAACATGTGGCTCTCGCCTTCGCGCCGCGCACATTCGTCTCACTACAAGTACACGGCAGCTTCACGGACGGAGAGGGTGGCTTTCAACATGTGGCTCTTGCCTTATCGCCACGCGCATTCCTTTTAAACAAGTCTCACAGTTACGCGCATGACGAGCGGATCCTTTTCAAAATGTGGCTCTCTTCTTAAGGCCGCGCACACTCGTCTTACGAATTCCCGACAGCTTCACGGATGGAGGGGATGGCTTTGAACATGCGGCTCTCGCCTCAGCGCCGCGAGCATTCCTCTTCACGACTTCCCACAGCTAGGAGAGCGGCTCATTTTAAACATGTGGCTCTCTCTGCTGCGTCGATCGCATTTCTCTTCAAAGTGTCCGACCGTTACGCGGATAGAGGGCAATTTCTTGTCAAGTGTGACTCTCACCTTAGCGCCGCACACATTCCGCATCAAAAAAATCCTACGCCGATGAGGCACACATCCTTTTCCAAATATGATCCCCGCCGTAGCGCTGTGCACATTCGTCAAAAAAAGCTTCCAACAAGTTCGCGGAAGCAGGTTGGCTCCCTTTCAAAACAGAATTGTCATCTGAGGCGTCCTCGACCCTCACGATCCGAAGTTGAAATTGTGCAACAGCTACGCGAATGGCTGGCAGCTTGGCTTAACTTCAAATCGCAGCTTTCGCTTGTGACAGTCTCCTGTTCTCTGGTCAGACGGACGCTTAAACTTTGAGACTATTTGCGCACGGCCCTGACCCGAATTGAAGGACCATGGGTTGATCGACTTTCAAGGGTGTACTTCCAGCAGTGGGAAGGACGATCCAGTAGGGACTTATGAGGAGGGAACTTGGGACGGGTGGGCGACATGCAGCATCGCTGATGCATCTTGGATTTACTCGGGTCCTACTCCTCCCCCATCTGCACTACCATTCTCATTTGGATGGTGCCGCTATCGTTGACGGGGTCGCCCCGCGCTAGGCGTTTCTGGGCAATACCATGATGGATGAGTGAGCGGAACAGATGGCGCTGGCACTGAAGATAAGACTTATCGGCGAGTTAGTGAGACAGAACGCACACAAGATCAGAGACCCCAGAGTGTACGCTTCAAAATGATGGAAGCGAAGCGTCAGCCTTTTCTACTTCGCTACCAACTTCTCCGTGCAGCGCTGGACTGCATCAAGGCCGAGGACGAACCCAGGAGAACGGAACCGCCTGTTCATCCTTTCCCTCTTCCTCATTCGAGGGTAGTGGTATCCAATTGTGACATGCACGTGCAAGAGACGATAGTGATCGAAACGGACGAGGTGTTTCGGGACAGCTCTAGGGCCACAGCAAGCCTATGGAAAGCGACCCCGTGTCTCCAATCCTCGAATCTCGATGGGGCGAGTCACGCACTCGCCGTGGAAGGCTACCTTTGTTCAGCTGGGGCTGGGGAGCACAGGAGCCGCTGTACAGTGGAGGCCAGTCCACAAGAAACATTCCACGAGAAACCCAACCCTGAGACCCCAGGAAGTCCAT
Source organism: Prorocentrum cordatum (assembly GCA_963575745.1). NCBI lineage: Eukaryota > Dinophyceae > Prorocentrales > Prorocentraceae > Prorocentrum > Prorocentrum cordatum. The sequence continues at coordinate 590,119 of CAUYUJ010001814.1, forward strand.
CGATTTTTGGGTGTGGGAACGTCGCGCAAAACCATCGAAACCCAAGAAGCCCAAGAAACCCAGAGCACCCTGGAGGCAAGCAGGGCGTTTCTTGGCATGGGTCTCCACTGTATGAATATCAGCATGAGGCTGGGCAAATGGTTTTGCGCGCGCGCGGGTCTGAACTTCAGCTCTGGGCGGTGCCACCGATCGGCGAGTCGAACAGCATCGCCATGCCGCAGGCGCCGCCCACGGTGCAGACGATGCGCTTCGCGTGCTCGAAGCGCTCCTCGCGGGAGGGGCCTCGTCGTCCTCCTCCCCCTCCTCCTCCTCCTCCTTCTTCTCCTGGCCTCGTCGTTCCCGTCGGCGTCGCTCCAAGATCGGAAATCGAGGAGCGAACGTCTGTGGCGTTTTCGGCTTGGTCTGAGGCTCCAGAGGCCGCTGGCGGCCCTTGGAGGCCTCCAGGGGCCTCTGGAGGCCTCCGGCGGCCTCTGGAGACCTCTTGAGGTCGTCGTCGTCGTGGTCGACCCTCGAGGGCGTGGACCAGGGTCGGACAACCAGTCCTGAGGCCGATCGCCGGGCGACTCGGACAGTCGATTGAAAAAAACATCAAGCATGCCCGAATGCCCGAAGCCCCTTAGAGCGTCCAATGCCGCGCCCAACGCGCTCAAAACCCAGTGCACCGGCGGATTTCAATCTGTCGGCTCCCGCTTCGCCGGAAGCTGCGGTCAATAGCCTTTGGCTAGAAGACATCAAGCAGGCCTGGACTGAGAGGGGACAAATCTGCCCTCGCGTTGGGGGGGGCCGCTGACAAGCCGTCCCAAACAGCACGGCAGACGATGAGGATGAAGGAAACCTGGTGATTGGCATGACTTGGCATGACTTGGAGGCGAGGGCGAGAGTCGAAAATTATCCCTGATGCCCAATCGGAATCCCTGTGAACGCAAATCGTGCGCCCAACACACTCATAGCCATAGCCCTTGCGCTGGCTGCATTGGAGTCTCCCGCGCCCTGTTTCGGATGACCGACGCTCCCGAGCACAAAAGAAAATCCGCCACCGTACCTCTTGCGCAAAGCGGAGTGCCCCAAGGCTCACAGCCGTGCTGCTGCTGCAGCCAAGATTGAAGTTTCTTCAGGTCCAGAGTTCCGGGCCATGTTCTGGGCCGTCCTAAGGTCTTCTGGGGTCTTCTGGGATTTCTCCTGTGATTTCTTGGGTGTTTCCTGTCGGTTCTCTGGACGCTGTGCCCGCCCAAAGCGACCTCCCGAACCCTCCGATGTGTCCAGGAAGAGCTCCGATTCGGTGAAGATTGCTCCAAGACGCCAAAGATGGCCTCAAAAAACGGCCCAAAACGCCTCCAAGACGGCCCACGAGGCCTCTAAGAGCACTCGCAAGAGGGGCCCAAGAGGCCAAAGCCATTGATTTCCCTTAGGTTCTGAAGGATTTGGGCTTTTCCGCCTTGCCTGGTTCCCGAAGCTCCAAGATGGCCCAAGACGCCACAAAGATCTCCCCAAGCCGGCCCAAGAGGCCGTCAAGCTCAAGAAGGTGCCGAGACGGTCCAAGAGGCCCCCAAGACGGCCCCAGAGGCCTCCAAGACGGTTCAAGAGGGCCCCAAGAACACCCCAAGAAGGATCCCAGAGGGCGAGCACGAACCGACATTTCGGGCTCTCCGCCCAAAGAGGCCCCCAGGAAGCCCAAGAGGCCCCCCAAGAGGCCCCCGAGAGGCCCCAAGAGACCCCCACAGCCCCCAAAGAGGCTCCCAAGAGGCGTCAAAACTGCACCCCAGAGGCCACCGAAAGCCCTCCGAAGAGACCCGAGCATCCATGAGGACCAACCCATGCACGGCGGCGCGATGGGCCGAAGACCACTGGATCCGCCGCCCCCTCTTGATTTATCACAGGGGTTCCTGGCGCGCTAGATTTCGTAAAAAAATTGTTTTAAAACTCACCCTGGGTCGGGGATCTTCTGACCCGGGTCAATCCAAACCCGGGTCAGCCAAGCCTTGCAGAATCCTGGAAAGGCCTGCAAGATCCTGCACCCAAGCCCAGGTAAACGCGAAGGATCCTGCAAGATCCTGCGGGATCCCGGGTCAGTGCGACCCTGGCCCTTCAGGATCCTGCAAGATCCGGCGATCCGGCTGACCCCCGTTTGCAGTGACCCCCGTCTCGAGGCTCCCGACTGGGGTTTCGGCTCATTGGGCCGGCCACCAGGAAGGCTCCCCGAATCCCCCTCTCATGGCCCAAATCGCCCCTCAGGACGGCCCAGGTGAGCCGACATGGCCTCCAAGATGCCTCGAAGGCGGCTCCAAGACGGCCAAGATGGCTCCAAGAGGGTCCGCTCCACATGGCGCGAGGATGCACCCAAGACGGCCCAAGATGCACCCGAGACAACCAAAGATAGCCCCAAGATGGCCCAAGACGACCCGAGAGGCCCCCAACAGACCTGGAAGATGGCCCAAGAAGCCTCCAAAAGGGCCTCCAGAAAGACCCGACGAGGCCTAAATCACTGATGATCCGAAGGTTTTTGCAAGATGTTCGCATTTGCTTCTTCAAAACGGCCTTACGAAGGGCCAAGACGGCCCAAGAGGCCCCGAATACTCGTCCAAGAGGCCTCCAAGACAGCCCCAGGACGGCCCAAGAGGCTCTCAAGACGACCCCCAAAGGGCCCCGAGACGGCCCAAGAGGCCTCCAAGACGCCCAAGATGGCGATCAAGACGGCCCCGAAGCGCCCCAAGAGGGCCCCAAGACGACCCACGGAGGCTCCGAAGACGGCATCCCACGGCGCAAGATGGGCCAGGAACGCCGTAAGACAGCCAAAGAGGCTCCCAAGTCCCAAGAAACACCCAAAGGCCCCCAGGAGGCCCAAGGAGGCCCCCAAGAGGCCTCCAAGAGGCCCCCAGGAATCTCTCAGGAGGCCCCAAGAATAACCCACAAGAACCTCCCAAGAGGTCTCATCATCCTTCTTCTCATACTCCTTTGTACTCCCTCCCTCTCATTGTCCTCTTCTTCCTCCCCCACGTGTTCCCCGAAGGGCTTCCACAACGACTGGGGGAACGCATTGTCCAATAGCGTGGCCAAACGTTGCCCGAACGTTTGGCAGCATAGGCGCATGATTCGCGGCGGTGATTCGCAGTAGGCGCCTTCAACAGAAGGGGACGCGAACCAATATCAAACAACCACCGCCTCCCAGAATCGAGGGGGGCAAATCCTCCGAGTTTCTTAATATGCGTCGGGGGGGCGCCACCCCCGCCGACAGCCCCACATCGACCCCCGTCGCAAGCAGCCACCGCGCGCCGAAGGCGCTCCGACCCCCGTCGCGGCGCGACGACGAGGCGAGGTTGACCCCCGTCTGGGGGGTACCCCCCTGCGCTTATTGAGAGACCCAGAGTACCCCCCCGCTCGCGGCAGTCCTGGCCACGCCCGGCCCTGCGCCCAGGACCGGCAGACGCGCCCTCCAGGCCCTGCCAGAGCAAGGCGGGCACGCCGATCCCAGACGGCTGGGCCTGGCCAGGACCGCTGCGGGCACGCGCGACGTGGCCCCTGTCGTGACGACTTGCGCGCTGGCCTCGGACCCCGCGGGGACCCTGGAACCTCGAAAGATCGCGGGTCTCCGACAGCACGGGGAGTTCGACGTCGGTCGATTCCAGGCCACTGGCGGCGTTCAAACTTGAACGATCGCGCCAGGGTCGCCGCCACGTCGACAGAACACGAACCCACCGTAGTTACTCCTCCTCCTCCTCCTCCGATGGATCTGAATCTGGAGGCGCGATCTCGAGTCGAGGTGGCTCGACCGGGCCCCCAGAGACCACGCCCTCGCCCACGCCATCAGAGGCCAAACTAGCCCAGGCGTCGCCGAAGCGGCCTGGCCCTGGGGCGAACTCGGTGCCGCGTCGGAGCGCCGCTGTCGATTCGGTTCCTGCCCCTCCTCGCCCCTGTTCTGCTCTTGGACCCCCCCCAGCTCTTCCTCACCGTCCTCCTCTTCCTGCTGCTGCTGCTGCTGCTGCTGCTGCTGCTGCGGCGGCGGCGGCGGCGGCTGCTGCTGCTGCGGCTGCTGCTGCTGCTGCTGCTGCTGCTGCTGCTGCTGCTGCGGCTGCTGCTGCTGCTGCTGCTGCTGCTGCTGCTGCTGCTGCTGCTGCTGCTGCTGCTCATCCTTCTCGTCCGAAATGAGGCCGCGAGGGGCCGTGCAGCAGGGGGAAGCCACGACAGCGATGCAGGAATCCCCCAGAGGTGGAGGGAAGGCTCCTCCCTGACCCCCTCGTCCCTCCTCCTCCTCCTCATCCTCCTCCTCGCCCTCCTCCTCCTCCTCCTCCTCCTCCTCCTCCTCCTCCTCCTCCTCCTCCTCCTCGCCCTCCTCGCCCTCCTCCTCCTCCTCCTCCTCCTCCTCCTCCTCCTCCTCCTCCTCCTCCTCCTCCTCCTCCTCCTCCTCCTCCTCCTCCTCCTCATGCATGCCTTCTCCCTTCATAATCCACTCTCCCTCACGCATCCTCCCTCCTGGAATCCTCTGCGGCAGCTGCGAGCTCGATTCAGGAGAAGCCGAGGAAGGTCGGCCTGGTCGGCGGGCGGGCCCGCCAGACCAGTTCGCGCAAGTTCCACCGCAGGCTCCATCAAAAATGGCCGGCGACCTACCTGGAGCGGCTGAACTCGAGAGCGACGCAGAAAAAAGGGGCCATGCGGGAGGCACGCCGATCCCCCTCTCAGACCTCGGACGTCGTGATGCGTTCACAGAGTCAGGCCCTGGAGCTCACGACCTCCTCCATTTGGGACCAGTTGCCCGTCGCGCGTCGCTCGGTCGCGATCCTAGGGCCCACAACGAATGGGCCTCCAGAGGCACTTGTTGCGAAAACCTGGCCGCCCCGACTCTTTCGTGAGATGCTGGGTGCCCGGATCTGCCCACGGAGTCCTCGTCGATCACCATGGTGCTCACCTTTAGAAAGTCCAAGGTTCGCTAGGGACTGGTTTCCTTTGAAAGCAACCGAGACCCTCCCGAAACCCTCCGAAACCCCTCCAGGAAGGGTTCTGGGAAGGTTTTTCGGAGGGCTTCGGGAAGGTTTTGGAAGGGTTTTCGTTGTTCTGGGGGGAAGCCAATACCCAGCGAACCCTGGGCTTTCTAAGGTCACCTCCAGGTGCCCTCGCACCACGACGTCCACCCCACGTGCTCGGCATGTGCGCGGCCCAGGGGGCGGGCCAGGGACGTAACGAAAGAAGGAGATGCGCCATGAAATCTGGGGAAATATCACGGCCCACGCCATGATATCCACCGCCCCCTAGAACATCACCCCCCTCTTTGCCGTCCCCGATCCTCGTCGATCACCATGGTGGTCACCTCCCGGTGCCCCCGCACCACGACGTCCACCCCCACGTGCTTCTCCACGTGCGCCTCCCCCAGGGCCTGGGTGATGAGGTAGGCGACGTTGCTCCCCATGGCGACCTCGGGCCGCCGCGCACCCGACGGTGCCCGGGCTGTTCCTCCCGGCGGCTGGCTCTCGAGCGCCAGCGTCGAAGCGGACGCCCCTCCACAGCTCCTCGAATCGAGCGCCCCCCCAGGGACCCTTCCCAGGGATCCCCCCCTCCAAGGACCTCCTCCTCCTCCTCCTCCTCCTCCTCCTCCTCCTCCTCCTCCTCCTCTGCAGCTGGCACGCTCGGCGTCCACAGAGGGAGCACAAACAAATCCTCCTCCTCCTCCTCCTCCTCCTCCTCCTCCTCCTCCTCCTCCTCGCCCTGCTCCTCCTCCTCCTCCTCCTCCTCCTCCTCCTCCTCCTCCTCCTCCTCCTCCTCCTCCTCCTCCTCCTCCTCCTCCTCCTCCTGTTACCATCACCAAGACCACCACCATCATCGCCGCCACCGCCAGCACCATCATCGCCGTCACCACCATCACCCCTGCCACCGTTCTTCAGTGCCGTACGCTCCCTGCCCCACAACTCTCCCTCTTTCGGAGCAGAAGGTGAGATGACGAGACCGCTGCTCCCTGGACCTCTCCCGGGGCGCGCTCTGACCAGGACTCCGAGGCGGATCCAGCCGTGGCAGCAAGGAGCCCCAAAAATTGCGAAAACGAGGGAAGACCTTTACATCGGCATTTGCGTCTGCCTTGCCCCCTCGTCTGCTTCTTCCCCCAATCGCGCACCTACCAATCCTGTCGAAATGCACCATGCGGTCCACGCGCGCGCGCGTCTCCGCGAGCGCACGTCGCACTCCTCCAAAAAACAATGTTTGTTGTGTGGTTGTCCCAAGCACTTCAACACATGTGTGCACGAACATCTACAACAGCCCAGTGAATCTGAAATACAAAGTTCACCTTGCTATTTGTTTCGCACGCGCGTACGCACTTCCTCATCGTCCTCATCCATACAGAATCGGTGATCAACGCCAGAGTCATCATCGTCATCATCATCCGCATCGTCATCACCATCGTCATCGCAAGCAGCCCATCAACATCATCATCACCAACAACAGCAACAACAACATCGTCGTCATCATCATCAGCACCAGCGTCGTAATCAGCGATGTCGCCGCTCTGGTCAAGGTTTTGTGTGGGTACACGTCCTCATCATCCTCTCCAGAACCATCGATCTTATCATCGCCAGACTCGTTATTGCCACCAGCATCACCACCATCATCGTCATCAAAATCACCATTACCATGGCCACCCGCGTCGCCGACATCGCCCCCACCGTCGCCATGCATATCCTCATCGTCATCGTCACGGTGGCTGTCGATACCCAATTGAGTCTTGCCAACGAGAAACAGGCGGGCGGTAGGATGAAGGCGCAAGGGCAGCCCGTGCAGGTACAGCGCATAGAGTCAACCCGTGCAGTAAGGATGCGCGATAAGGATGCAAGGGCCTTGGACGCTCAATTCGAAGCTCTTCGAGCGGGGCGCGGCCAACGAACGTGGCGAAGGATGGACCGAGGGGGCAAGGATGCAAGGAAACCCTTGGGAAGGCTGCCCATCCTTATTTCGTGAGGGCGGGTGATTTTCAGAATGTGGCTCTCGCCTTAGCGCGGCGCACATTAGTTTGAACAACTTGCTAGGGCTTCACGGATTGAGGGCAGGTGGTTTTCAAAATGTGGTTCTCGCCGCAGCGCGGCGCACATCTGATTTTAAATGTGCAAGAGTTTCACGGATTGAGGGCGGATGGTTTTCAAAACGTGGCTCTCCCCATAGCGCGGCGCACATTCGCAAAAACAAATTGCAAGGAGTTCCACGGATTGAGGGCGGCTCCTTTTCAAAATGTGGCTCTCGCCTCAGCGCGGCGCACATCCGGTTGAAAAAATGAAAAGTTTCACGGATTGAGGGCGGGTAGTTTTCAAAATGTCGCTCTCGCATTAGCGCGGCGCACATTCGCTTGAAAATGTGCCAGAGTTTCACGCATTCCCATCATCAACATGCCAGAAATGGTGTTTTCAAAGAAGTCAGGACTGTGCGGGCGCAACAATTATGTTGATGAAGTCCCAGGAATTGCGTGCTGGTACGATTGACGATCGTCAAGACGCAACTGTCAGGTCGATCCGTGGCGTTGGAATCCCGAGAACAATGTTCTGGCATGCTTCAGGGTCTTCAAACGGTTGTCTTCCAACGAGGCAGTTCCCTCAATGGAAATGAACCGTTGCAGGGGCCTATGAAGAGGGATCTTGGAGGGAGGGTGTATTCCAACATCGTTGATAATTCTTGAGTTTACCCTGGTCCTCCTCCTTCTCCTCCTCCTCCTCCTCCTCCTTCTCCGCATCCCTCCTACCCCTCCCCTCTCCTGGCCCCACCTTCCTCCTCCTTCCTCCCCCTCCGTCATCATCCCTCCGCATCCCTCCTCATCCCTCTCTCCTCCATCGCCCGCTCCTCCTCCTTCCCCCCCCCCCCTTTCCCGTCCTCCCTCCTGCTGCCTCCCCCCTCCTCCTCCCCCCTCCTCCCTCCTCCTCCTCCTCCTCCTCCTCTCTTCTTCTTCTTCTTCTTCTTCTTCTTCTCTTCTTCTTATCTCTTCCTCCTCCTCCTCCTCCTCCTCCTCCTCCTCCTCCTCCTCCTCCTCCTCCCTCCTCCTCCCTCCTCCTCCTCCCTCCTCCTCCTCCCTCCCCCTCCTCCTCCTCCTCCTCCTCCTCCCTCCTCTCTCCCTCCTCCTCCTCTTCCTCTCCTCCTCCTCCTCCTCCTCCTCCTCCTCCTCTTCTTCTTCCTCCGCCCTCCTCCTCCTCCTCCCTCCTCCACCTCCTCCTCCTCCTCCTCCTCCTCTTCCTCCTCCTCCTTCTCCCTCCTCGTCCTCCTCCTCCCTCCCTCCCTCCCTCCTCCTCTCTCTCTCTCTCTCTCTCTCTTTCTCTCTCTCTCCCTCTCCTCCCCTTTCCCCGCGCCCAGCGCTCCCGAGGCCGCGGCAGTGGGGCCCTCGCGGCCGACCGGGTAGCCCGCACTGTTCGCCAGCATGGTGGCCACGGCCCGCGCCAGCAGGGTGCGCTGCGTGAAGAGGCCGGGCATCGGGTTGCCGTTGAGCCAGCCTGGCCGGGTGTCTCGGCAGCATCGACGCGCGCCAGCAGCATCAACTGAAATAGCAGGGGGCAAGCGGCGGAAGGATCATTTTGATGCACTCTGTACGCGGTGGAAGCATGTGCACGCATTTGACGTTCAGCTTTCATTTGACTTCGGGAAAGTGAGTTGGGACCTCTACGTGAAGCCCATGTGCAAGTTTCTGTAGTACCATACACGTCTGCACACCATAGCCACGTGTTCGCTTGCCGTTGAGCCAGCCTGGCCGGGTCTCGGCTTAGGTCGGGCGCGTCCCCCTACTGGCTGATTTTTTAAAGAAAAATGAGAAAATCAAAAGATGCTCAAACATAGTCTCAACAATGGCTTTAAAAAAATGTCCCCTGACTATTGTTGGGCGATTGTCTATTGTTATAGACTCCTCCTGTAGAGGGACGTGCCCGACTTAACGGCAGCATCGACGCGCGCCATGGGGAACACACAATAACATAAGTACGGAGAAACTCGGAGGTCCGCGCGGACTCCTCGGATCGGCGCTAGCTGCGCCTCCAGCGCCGCCCCTGGCGCTCCGCGCGCCAAGGAAGGGGGGGTCCAGCGCCGGTACAAGACATCCGCACGGACCGCCAAGGTTGTACGTCTATGTCGTTGCTTGTCCCCTCGCATGATCGACAGACGTTTGACGCAGCATCGACAGACGTTCGACGCGGCATCGACGCAGCCCGTCGGCGGTGCGAGGCACACAGACACCGTGCTGCGGCAGATTCGCGTTTTGCCGACTTCGGCGTTGGTTTCCGACGCCGCGGCGTTGGCTCAACCTTGAACGATCGCGGCTTTCCGATAGTGCAGATCGCTCGACATCGGCCGATCCTGAGCCACTGGCGGCGGTTAACCTGGAACGCCCGCGCTGGGGTCGCCGCCGCACCAACGCGGCGCAGACCTGCCGCAGGGTGTTTCGGTTCAGCGTGGTTTCGGGGGGGGGGTCCCCCGAGCGAGCCTCTGCAGGCTTCCGGAGAAAAAAACAAAAACAACAAAACAACAAAAAAAACTCGGGAAAAGGAGGGCGCCAGCGTCGGGCCCCGCGCCCTCTGCGAGGGCCGCCCCCCGCCCGTTGCGCGCACGTCCCTGCAGGCGCACCGCCGATCGCGCGCCGATGCCGCGTCGCACGCAGGCCCCGATCCCCGACGAGATCCCCTCGAGCCAAGAAAAACTTTCAATGTTTTTTGTTATCTCCAATCTCCCGGGGCCCTTACCGGGCCTCGGGACCGTCAAAAACACGGCTCGGGAGGAAAAACCGGTCCCGGGGAATGGGCCGAGACCTTCGGGGGGCGACGTTGTGAGGAGAATCCTGACGTCGGGGGGAGGGAGGGTGTTCCCCGACCGACGGAGTCGAAAGATACCAGAACGTCCTCGCCTCTAGCTTTTGTGCCACACCTCGGTTCCACAGCAACTGTCAGTACTGCGTCCACGTAGTACAGGAGGAGGAGGTAGTGAATCGGGAATGGGGAGTAGGGTGAATCGGGGGAGGTCTCGAGATTGTCAACGGATGGGCGAGAAACGGCTTGAGCAAAAGTGATTGCGGCAGTACTCAACTCCCTGCTATGACGTTTCAATCGAAATGGGGGCTGTCCAGATCAATGAGCCGGAGGCGCCATTTCCAACAGTTCCCCGGAAATTGTGGACTGAACGCGGGAGAAGGTGCACGCGCAAAACCTCCGGCCCTTTCTTGAAAAACAAAAAAAACAAAAGCATAGAAAGAAGGTGACACTCGAGCTCGAGTTCTAGGACACGGCCAAGGATTCTCGCTGTCAAAAAACATATATGCTGCACATACTCTGGCCTCCTGGCGTTCTCCTGGGAAGCAATCGCCGGCACGAGCGAGCTTTAAACACAGCGCGCCAACGACGCGACTGAAAAGGCGCGCGACCTCTGTCTCCGGCATCGTGGCCAGCCGAGAGGAAAGAGAAGAGGGCGCAAAGAGAGAGAGAGAGAGAGAAAGAGAGAGGTGAAGCACGCCTATCCTAGGAGCCTTTTCGAGGCGGCCCGTGGCCGATCTCTCGAGGCGGGATCATCCTTTCGAGCCTGAAGCGGCTCGCACTCGGCTGTGAGTCGCAGGGCCCCAGACTTGAGGAGGCGGAGTTGCGCCGCATTGTTTTTGACCAGATCCGATTTCGTGAGACAGTCCACTGGCATAAATGGATGCGGCATCCATCGCATGGAAGATCCGATCCGTCCCAGGGTTTCTCCAGTGACGGTTCGACGATCTGAATTGGCCCCCGACGTGAGCTTGGATAGTGCTTCGTAGATGCCCTTGGCGCCCACCACACTCGCATTTTTACAAGTTGCGGAGGACCTGAAATGTGACACTGCTCCTTAAGAAGAGTCACGAATGGTTCCAAGTTCCCACGCCCCCAGCACAGGGAACGCCATCTTTCGTTCACCACGTTCCCACGGCTGACGTCCAGCAGGGGAATCTGGAGCCACTCTGCTTCTCCTGAGGCCCTCGATGGAGCGAGAGCCCCCCCGGCTAGCGCGGAGGGGGCCCGCCTCTTCAGCTTGCCCGATCTCCAGGCCGCGGGAGCCACTCTGGCCCGCGAACAATGAGCCATTGAATCATCGGCCATGTAGACCTGCCAGGCCTCTCGGAGGCGCTGGGGCCCCCCCTTATCTCCCGCCCCAACTCCCCAGAATCGCAAGCGGCGGCAAGCGCGAAGCCGTCAGGCTTCAAGCGCCAGACGGTGATTGGAACAGAGGCCGTCGACCGTAAATGATCGACCATCTTCTTGGCTTCTAGAAGGTCTTTCACGCTGGGCTCGTTGACTTGCGCGGCCAAAGTGAAGGCCGCCCCCGCGGCCTCGGCCCCGGTTTCCCGCCCCGCCCACCAGAGTTGCAAACCAGGGACCATAAAGCCGCCACTTCCCCTCCCACGAAAGCAGCAACACGATTTCCCCTTCGCCTCCGGGCCCAAGGGACTTTCTGGAGTTGTTCCAGGAATTGTTTTTGGGCCCACAAGGATTCGACCCCCATCAGTAGGAGTCTCCTTCCTATACCATCGACTCCCACGGAGTCCAAGCGTTTCTTTTTCCAGAGGTGAATCGTTTCTGGAAGGGCTCTACGCAGTCTTTCTCTTTCCCCCCCTCCTGGAAGGCCATGGCCCAGTCGTCGACTCCCACGAGCACCTGAGCTTTGAGTTGTCCTGGGGACCATTGAACGAACCAGCGGGGCCCCCGGCGGGCCCGCTCGAAACCCTGGGACTCCACGCAGTTCGCCGTGGCCCGGTGGAAGGCCAACGGCGCGTCATCTAGATCACGCACGGGCGCGATCAGCTCGATGAGAGACCCTGGTGGCACCGGGACTCCGTCGCACGGTTCCATAAAAACTCTGCCTCGCGCGCTCTTAAGAGGCTCGGACTGGCAGACGGCACTGTTGGATGTCCCCGGTGTATATGACGAGCCCGTACATCAGCGCAGTATAACGGATCTCATGCAGGGAGTGGGAGCGCGCAACTGAAGCTCGGCGGCATCTTCATCCTGATGTCCCCGAACACACCACCGCGAGATCGCCATGCGCCTAGAGTAGGCACCCTCCTGTGGCCCCCACCTCCTCGCCATCCTACTGGGCGCCACGTTCGGAAACGGTGCCTTCAGAATCTCAGCTCTGTCCGGAGGGTTAACTATGACCGCCTCGGTCGCCTCAGCTATCGCACTTCATTCGAAGGCATCGGACACGTCGGACTATTTCTTCTCGTCATGAGAGAGGTTCTTACACAGGATCCCTCCAGCTGAACCGCGCGACTGACTTCTCGAGGAGCATCTCCCTCCTCTCGGAGGAAAGTCCAGGGGGGCCCATCACCTCCCCTCCTTGGAGAGTGGGGCGCTCTCTCCCTGAGCCCTCGACCTCTTGGATCTACTGCCGCAATCTATTGCTGATCCCCCCGGAAAATCCCCCCAGAGCCCTCGCCGGCATTCGACCCCTTTCCCCCGTCAAGTCGTCTTAAGCCTTCCGAGTCCTGCGCGAGGCGCATGAGTCGACCGGGGTCTACTGGCTCCGCCGGACGATGCTGACTGGCGGAATCTGTCAGAGCGAGCCTGGGAGCACTGGCGGTCGGCCCCCCGACTCGCCCGCTCCCGAAGCGCAGGTGCCGGCGGATTGCCCCTATCGCGATATCCCCCCCGGCGTGGAGTCGGCTTGCTTTTCTCTGGACATCTGTCGTCATCCCCCTTCTCGGAAGCCTTCCTGCCGGTCGCCTTCGACTGACTCGATGGAGAGGACTCCCCGGAGTACCTTCCACGGAATCCAGCCTGGACGCTGGGGGGCGAGTGTCCTCTGAAGGAGCTTCCAGGGCCCCGAGTTCAGGAATCGGTGGTGGACCCGGAGGTGGGACGAGGGGAAGAGCCCCTGGTTGCCCCCGAAGGCCTCCGTCCTCGGACGAGACCCCAGGGGGGGGACAACCTCGGTCTCTTCTCCTGCCGCGATTCCCGAGTCGGCCTGCGCTTCCGGCGGCGAGGCGACTTCGACCGCGGCATCTGGAGCCCAGGCTTGGGGGGGTGGCCCTTCGCCCATCACGTTGGCCCGAGCTCGATGCGGACTGATTTGAGCTTCCCTGAGAAGGTGTTGGACCGACGTGTCTGACATGATTTCGGCCCCCGGGACTCTTCGGCGGTGGCCAGGCACACTTGTTATGTTGAGCAGTTCCACAGCCTGGATCTGATGGCGACCCATACTGAGGCACCGCTCTGCAGGAGATCTGAGCCTGGACCCACCCATCTGTCTCTTTGGAGAGCAAACGTTTTCTGCCCCCCCTTCGGAGCTCGTCGCCAAACGTAAACCCACTGGCCAGACGCGAAATAGCGGTCTCCACGGGGACGTGGGCGGCCTTGGCCAGGCGACGCTGGCTGGAGGATTCAAACAGCTCCCGTCGCGCATGCCGCCTGATAGCGTCGCGAGGGGCCAATTCCGAAGCTGCCGTGTCCTGGCCCCATGAGCCAGGAGACAGGTCGTCGGCCCCAACCACCTGCAGTGGATCATCAGACGCGAGGTCATTTGGCATCCGTGGATTGATCCCGAAAACCAACTGATGAGGGGTGCGTAGCCGCCGCGGTGTAAATATCGGTTACTGGCGGCAGTGACTCCATGCATACGCGTTTCGACCTCCGGCGCGCCAGTGACGAGGGCGCGTCAGTGACGAGGGTGGCCGGACAAGAATTGTACCATCCCCCGCGCCGTTCGGTCCCACCGTCTTTGGCTCGACCTTCTGGCAATAACTCTGCGCCGCCTTCGGATCGATGGCTGCCGGCCACGGTGGCGCCGCGCCTGCAGCCGCCCTCGACGCCGGGACGCCGGGCGGCGGCGCGGGGGCGGCCGCCGGGGCCTGCCATTCCGGGTCTGCCCCGTCCAGACGAGCGAAACCCTTTCCGCATAATGCACAGGCCGCGCACTGTCTCTTCGCGCGCGCACGCCATCTCCTTCTTGGGATTGGACTCGTCTGGCATGGTTTCCGGGCAAGCCACGCGCGTGGCACGCAGCCCACGCGCCCGCCAGCGCCCATGCCCATTGCTGCCATACTCTACGTGAATGGGCATGTGGCGGCACGCGTAGCACGGCAGTGGAATCACCCTCATGCGCCGAACAGGGTTCGCCGGCCAGAAGCGACGGTTGACCATCACCGTGCGGAACTCGTCCGCCAGCTTCGAGAGCCAGAAGATCGTGGCGCCAGCCAACGCCGCCCAAGCCCTCTCGGCCCTGGCCATGCCCAGCGGGGCCGCTGTCCCCGTCGCAGCGTAGTTGGCGGTGCTCCCCCAGTTGTTCCCACTTGGTATTTGGGCGCCACGTCCGCTTCCGCGCTTCGGTGGGCCCCTTCTTCTTCCCACGAGCGGCCTGGTTCCCCGTCGGGCCGCTCCTGCCGGCACGGCTGATTGACGGTCGCACTTGGGCATCTGAGAGTCTGGCCGAGGAGGGAGGATTCCCTCTCTCTCTCTCTCTCTCTCTCTCTCTCTCTCTCTCTCTCTCTCTCTCTAAATGTATATATATATATATGCATCTCTCTTTCTCTCTCTTTATCTTTCTCTCTCTCTCTCTCTCTTGCTCTCTCTCTCTCTCTCTCTCTGTTGTTTCTCTCTCTCTCTCTCTTTCTCATTTTTCTCTCTCTCTCTCTCTCTTTCTCTCTCTCTCTCTCTCTCTCTCTCTCTCTCTCTCTCTCTCTCTCTCTCTCTCTCTCTCTCTCTCTTCTCTCTCTCTCATCTCTCTCTCTCTATCTCCCCTCTCTCTCTCTCTTTCTCTATCTCTCTCTCTCTCTCTCTCTCTCTCTCTCTCTCTCTCTCTCTCTATATATATATATATGTTCTCTATCTCTCTCTCCATATACCTCTCTCTCTCTATCTCTGTCTCTGTCTCTCTCTCTCTCTCTCTCTCTCTCTCTATATTTATATATATGTATATATACATATATATATAAATATATATATATATATATATATGCTCAACTTCAGAGCTCGATCTCTCGAGTCGCACTGCGGAATGTTGAAGGGCACCAGAAGAGCGCAGAGATGAGGCCCCATGAATGCGCGTAGAGGCCGACCTGGGTTGCGTTCAACTCCCCGAAGTCCTCGAGCATCTCGCCCTCCCGAGTCTTCTCGCTGTTCGGCCGTGATCCTTCGAACCCCATTCCTAGATGTTCCCCTGCTCAGTAGTTCCTTAGCTTGATCGGGGAGAACGCTAGGTTCTGATGACTTCGCCGCCGCGTGGAGGGAGGTCCCGTTTCGCTTTTTTTGCCCCGGGATTCACCTGAGCTGTCAACGTGACAATGCGCGCGCGCTCTCGCTCGCTCTCTCTCTCTCTCTCTCTCTCTCTCTCTCTCTCTCATTTTCTCTCTCTCTCTCTCTCTCTCTCTCTCTCTCTCTCTCTTCCCCTCTCTCTCTCTCTCTCTCTCTCTCTCTCTCTCTCTCTCTCTCTCTCTCTCTCTCCGCCGCAGGACGGACCAGCGGTGTCGCGTGCGCAGTATTCGCGCGCGCGCTGCGCCGCTGCCGCGCCGCGCTGCCGCCGCTGGTTTGCTTTTGCTCTTGCGCTCGGCAGGATGGATCGAGGAGTCGCCTCCCTCTCCCCCTGCTGCCGTCTCACCTTTCCTCCCTCCGTCCCCCACGGTACAGGAGTGAGGAGGTTTTTTCGAGGCAGTTTTGCCGATGTTTATGAACCCCCCCCGGCGCAGCGTCGACCATGCCTTGCCTACACTTTTGGCCCGACGGCGGCTTCAGCCCCGTCCAAGCCAATCTGCTGCGACGCCATGAGCTCCTACTGTGGCCAAGCCTCCTACCTGGGTGACGGCCAGGCCGCCCTCCACCGTGCGGGGCGTGCTAACCCCAGCTCCACCGACGGAGATGGGCCAGGTCGCTCCATCCACCTCGTCAGCCTCAACATCACGAGTCTTCCAGCGAACTGGCCAACCATTACCGCCCTAGGTGTCGACCACAACGCCGCAGTCATAGCGCTGCAGGAGACCCGTCATGCCAAGCCTACCAGGCAAGCCATCGCCACCAACGCCGCCAATCCACACCACGGAGGATACCAGGCCAGTCTGGGACCTGACCTGGACCTGGCGCGTGCCCAGCGCAAAGCTGCTCACGGTGGCACGGACCACACGGTCGAGGGCAACACCGGCGCCTCGGGCGGGGTTGCCATCCTCTCTAAGGACGCCATCGTCGACTCCACCGTCGACGACATTGCGACCTGTATCGCCACCCTCAAGGCCAAGAAACGATGGCACGAGGCCTTCCTCCCGCTCTGCACCCAGCACCGCCGCAGGCGGCGACGAAACAACCACGGTCCCGCTGGGATCTACATTGCGAGCCTCTACGGGGTCGCTGGAGGGGACAGCACCGATATATTTCGGCTTGCTGATTGCGCCGCCGCGAGGGTCGGCTCAGCCCCGTATTTCATTTGTATGGACGCCAACACGAACATCGACGACAATCCACACCTGCTGCACATGATGCAGCACGGATGGTCCAACGTCGCTGAAGGCACACCAGACCACACCATGCACACATATGGCAATATCCCTGACTGGGACCGCGTCACCAAGTGCCCCCGCACTTCGCGCATCGACTATATCATCGCCAACCAAGCTGCGCGATCCCTTGTCACCGACTTCTGCTATCTGCGTGACTTGCCAGCGAAGTCCCATGTTGGCCTGCAGGTCACACTCGACCTAAGCCGCCTCGATCACACGGCCCCACGCCTTTTGGCCCCCACGCCATACCCTCCAAACGACGGAGCTCATGAGGACCACGAACTCCAGGCACTAGGGACCCACATCGCCGGACGATACCACGACCGCATGGAGCAGGCTGACGCACGCGACGATGTGGAACGCATGTTCGCCCTGGCAAACGAGGCCAGCCATGAGTACCATCTCACCCGGCTGCGGGACCTGCCGCCCCCACCGCCAGACCACCCAAAAAAGAAGGCCCCTACCATGCACGGGCTCACACCCACGTTCGAGGAGCGACCCGCCGTCCCCCGCGCCTTTCCCACCTACGGAGCTTCCACGATTCACATGAACCGCCTTCGCAAGCTCCATCGGCAACTTTGCGAGCTTCGCTTCATCGGACTGCACCATCATATAGACTGCCGTGCTATCCCGCCGCACCTGGCGCAACGCATCGACTGCACGTGGGCCGCGGCCCGCCTTCTCTGCCACAAGCTGCGCCCCACGGCCCTCCTGGCCTTTCCTGACGCCTGGACCCCCGACGTGCCAGCGCCACGCGGAGAGCAGCTCGATCGTCTGATCCAAAATCTAGACTCGGAGCTGGCGCGACGTGCAAACCGAGCCAAAGCTGAACGCATCAAGATCTGGTCTGAGGGCGTCCGCGAGCCAAGCGGGCGAAAGGCGGCCATATACGCACGGGCTGCCGACTGCTCGCCCACGGCGTATCTCCGCACGCCTACCACTCCCGACGATGCACAGCTCCACTGCGACATCACCGCCTTCAACCCTGACCAAGCTAGCACGGACGACAGTGACGCCGACACCGACGCCGGCGGCTTCAGCCCCGGCGACGGTAGCTCGCCCGACACGGACAACGACGACGGCCCCATTCGTGGCCCACTACCAGCCCAGGTTCCCGACGCCCTCCCCGCCAACGCTATCGTTGCCAACACCAAAGACATGCTCAAGCTCATGGTCGACACCTGGGAGCCCATCCTGGGCACGTACCGCGCTCGCGCGGGCCATGACGCCGAAGCTATGCCGACGTGGGCGGACTTCTACGACGAATACCGCCAAGAGCTGCCTACGCCATCACCAGCAGCCCCCTTCCACCTTACCGACGACCAACTCATCCACTTCATTCGCACCCGTTCACCGCGCCGCGCGGGGGGACTCGACGGCTGGACGACCAAGGAGGCAAAGGAGTTACCCGACGACATCCTTCGCCTCTTCGCCAGCGTCTTACGTGCTATGCAACGCACTGGCACCATCCCCGAGCCCCTCCTGCACGTGCCAAACCCGTGCCTCCGAAAAGGCCGAGGGGAACTCCCGACGGACCAACGGCTTCTCTCGGTTCTTTCCGTGTGATGTATGCGTGGGAGGCGCCGGCCTACCGTAGCCTCACGACCTGGCGGCAAGGATGGACTCATGCCACGAGCTTCGGCGCCGTTCCCAAAGCCACCATTGGGGATGGGGATGTCAGCACTTCTCTCGCCCTGCGCATCGAACACGCCAGGACTTTACTCCTCCCCTTAGCTGGAGCAGCCCTTGACCGACAGAAGTGCTTCGACTACCTCATCACGGACATCTGTCTAAACCTTGCGCTGCACGCGGGGTGCCCACAAGACATCGTTACTGTCCGCCGAAACTTCTACAGACACCACAAACGCTACATCCGCATGAACGGAGCGTACTCCAGGGACCTGGCCAGGACAAACGGTCACCTCCAGGGCAGCTCGTGGTCCCTGGATGACATCAAGCTGCTCATGTGCGTGTGGACAAAGAGGCAGCACCGATACGTTCCTCGATCACTCAGCACTACCTTCGTTGACGACAGCAACTCCACTACCCACACCGCTCCTGAGCTGCAGAAATCTCTCGACGAAACCGCCAAGTTTGACCGATTCTCCGGTCAACGCATTCACCCTGGCAAAGTGGCAGGGTGGGCGCTCACCGATGAGCTGCACGCCGCCGTCACCCAGCTCACACTGCGGATCGCCCCCTCCGAGTGGTCGATTCCTTCAAGCTCGTCGGGAGTTACATCAACGCCGAGGCAGCGCCGGCTCCAGCCGCGCTTAACCTCACGGCCACCGCAGACGCCCGTGTGCGGAGGGCGACTATCCGCCTGCCGCGCATTGGCAAGCTCCCGTCGCCGATGCTTATCAAGGCGCGGCACGCCCGATCCCTGGCCGCCAGCGTCTGCACCACGGGCACCGACATCCAAGCACCATCAGGCCCAGCCAAGACTGCCTACAACCACGCCCTCAAGGCGGCTATCCGCCCCAAGGGGAACAAGTGGGTCGAGTTCTGGACTCTCATGGCCGTGTGCGTGCCGGGACACGCCCTTGAGATCGACGCCATCACGCAGCGTGAAGCATTCCTGTGCCTGCGGCGTCAGGTTAACCGCGACGTCACACTCTGCGGGCTCGCCAGAGACCTCCAACACCACGTCCAGACCCTGTTTGGTGGAGGACCCGTCGGGCGACTCGTCCAGTCGCTCCAGCAGCTCCGATGGACCTGGCCCACATTTGGCATCATGTACGATGACTGGGGCTGCCCGATCAGCTGGCTGAATCTACCCCAAAACGCCTTCCTGCACATGCTGCGGGCCTCACAACGCAGGGCATTTCTGCGGAAGATCAAGCCACGGCGACACGACCTTGGCTACCTCGCCTCGGTCAGACAGGGCCTTGACCTCTTCGCCAGCACGTGGCTCGCGCGAACTAAAGGAGCAGCCAAATGCACTGCCTTGCAGCTGGCGCTCCTCCTGAACTACCTGTCGGGCGGGGGGGGGGAGGCGGGGGGGGGGGGGAGGGGGAGGGGGGGGGAGGGTGGGGGAGGGGGGAGAGGGGGGAGGGGGGGCGGGAGGGGGGGGGGGGGGGGGGGGGGGGAGTGGGGGGGGGGGGGAGGGGGGGGAGGAGGGGGGCGGGGACCACACCCAACAGCGACGATCCCGATCAAACACGTCGGCAGACCCCAGCCCCATGTGCCGCTACTGTGACGAGGAAAAGGAAACTCAGGAGCACACTGTCCGCGACTGTAAGTGCTGGGCCCGAGAAAGACTCCCTCTCACCACCCTCATCAGTGACGACCAGTGGGCCCGTCTTCCGCCGCACACAAGACACTGCGGGCTCTTCGACGAAGACCCAGCCCTCCTCGACCTGCAGGCCGACCTCGCGAGGGACCCGCTGCCACAGCCCATCCCGCGGCCCCCCCCTGAGGGTGATCCTGCGGCTTCAGCCCAGGACGCCTACACCACCTACCTTGACAACGACACTGGATGGACATGGGTCTATGTTGCCACGGACGGTGCGTGCACCAACCAAGCCATCCCACTCCTAGCACGAGCGGGCTACGGCGTCTACTACGGCATCGACCACCGCATGAACTACAGTGCACGCGTTCACGGCCTAACGCAGAACGCCCAGGTTGCGGAGACCCTTGCCATCGTCCACCTACGGCGTGTGCCGAACGGCCCGTGCACGTCTTCGTGGACAACCAGGCGGTGGTCGATGGGTTCCAAAGCATCATCGACGGACATCCAGCGCCGCAGGGCACGCACGCGGAGCTCTGGGCAATGATTCACCGATGTGTCATGGCCAAGCCCGACATGTTTCGCGTCGAAAAAGTCGCCAGCCACCTGGAGACCTGGGCATCGACCTTGGGCTCATCGGGCCCATCGCGGAGGAGTTCAACCGTCAGGCCGACGCCCTTGCCACAGCGGCGGCACGCACGCACAACCTCCCCGACGACATCGTTGAAGCTGCCAAAACACGACAGCGCCAAGCGACCGTGCTTCACGGGGTCGCTGTCGCCATCTACGAGCGCAGACACCGTACTCTGCCGCTCCCACACCGCAGGGCTGGGTTTACAGCGGCTGAACTCAGCAAAATGGAACCAAACCCCCTGCTGTCGGACCAGGCACCACCTGCGGCTGGACCAGACAACCCGCAGAACCCTGACGAGCTCTGGGCCGAGGCACAACGGGCGATGTACGACGATCAGGAGGACGACCCGTTCGGCTTCGGCGGGGGACTAGACTTCCTGGACGACGGGCCAGCCAGCGCCAACCCTGCCCCGTCGGGCATCCGCACGACGCCCACCTCGACTCCGCCACCGAGAGCGGCACCGCACCCACATGATGACGTCGCTCACCTCCAAGACGCCGACGAGGACTTTTATGATCCCCTCGGATTGGGTGGCAGCATGGACGACGTCCCGCCGACGCCCCACGCTGCCGACGATGCCGCTTCATCGAATCGCCACCCGGTCACGCGGCCGACCTCTGAGCCCTCGCACGGCATCATGATTGGTCCCTCCGTGCCACCAACCCCGTCCCCCCACCAGCGCCAGCCCGCGGGGGCGGCTTCAGCCCCCCCGCAGGGCACTGAGCCAGTCAGGCCGTCGCGCCCCGTCCACGCTCCTACTGTTGCAGGCTGCGAGGCTGCGGCTCCTCCGTCCTCATGGGCGTGGCCCCAGCGGCTTCAGCCCTGGGACCGCGCGACACCCTCCAGTCGCCTCGCCACGGCGACGGCCGCCAGCGCACGGACCGCCGCACTGCGCTGGTCCACCACCTGGCCAGGCGCACCGATGACCTCGCCCCCGCCGCGAGGCCTGCGGCCGCGGGCACAGAGCAGCCGCCCCGCACCGACCGCGAAGCCGAGCTGTCCCAGTCTAAGGCCGCTCTCCAGCAGAGGTGCGCAGCTCTCGCCGCCGACCTTGCCGCTGCCCAAGCCCGTCAAGGCCCTTTGCTCCAGCGCCTCCACCGCGCCGGTCGTGCCTTCGCCGAGCTGCTTACACCCCCGCCCGATGGTGCTGCGCCGCCACTCACCCTCATGCTATGCTGTCATCGCTCCGCGACGCTCCGCCTGGAGCCCCGCGCTAATCTCCGCCATTCTGCCTGCCCGTGTGCACGCGTGGCCCCGCGTCCACGGTGTCAGGGCGTGGGGGCGGGGGGTGCCCCGTCCCTGCGCGCCGCGCTGCGGCCAAGCGCCCAACTGGCGGTCTGCCAAGCCGCCGAGCCACGTGTCCGCACGTCGCCTTTCTTGTTGGGGCCTTCTTCGTCACGCGGTCTGACACGTGAGATCTTCACAGTCTGTCCGCCGTCCGTAGCTTCAGACGCAAAGCGCCGGGGGAGGGGGTCTCTGCCCGCCCTCGTATCCTAAGGCTGCACCGCCGCCAATAGTGTTTTGCGGGTTGTCGCTCCGCAGTGCGCCTCGCGGACGGACCCTGGTCCGCCTACTTGTCCGGTCTCTCTCTCTCTCTCTCTCTCTCTCTCTCTCTCTCTCTCTCTCTCTCTCTCTCTCTCTCTCTCTCTCTCTCTCTCTCTCTCTCTCTCTCTCTCTCTCTCTCTCTCTCTCTCTCTCTCTCTCTCTCTCTCTCTCTAGTCTCGGCTCGAGAGTGCCCTGCACTCAGACCGCAGCCGCGACGCGAAGCGCCCCGCCTCTGAGTCAGACTCCCAGGCCTCGCGAGACCGGAGGGGTCCCAGCAGGACCCTACTGATTCGCGTCACCTCTCTCCCCACCAGAGCGCCCGCCGCAATGGCCCCCGGTAAGCCGGAGCGCCGTCGCTCTGCCAAGCAGCCGCCGAGCTCACGTCCTGCTGCCGAAGGGTCTCTCCTCCAACGCAAGCAGGACTGCATCGCAGCTTTCAAGCAAGCGGGGTCCGACCGCCCCACGGCCGCATACAACGGGCTAGCCGAGCTGAACGCGGACGAGCTTCAGGCCACGTACGACATGCACAAGACCAACACAAAGAAGCTCGGCAGTGCCTTGATCCGCATGTGTGCCGCCAACCAGATCAGCTACACGCTGGATCACCACCAGCGCAGCAAGCCTAAGCGCATTGGTGGTGACACATCACACCCACCAGCTGCGTCCGCGCGTCTTCAGGCTGCGGACGCCCAATTCATCGCCTTGGACCCGGCCTTCTGGAAGGTCCCAGTCCTCGCCGAACCCACATCACTTGACGACGGCAAGACGTACAAGCCCAGTATCAGCCTCCACGACTACGAGAGCGGAGAACGGCTGCTGCAACACCACCTCGTGCAGGGTAAGCGTACCACGGGTCAGCTTGCGATTGCTGTCATGGGCCCAAAAAAAACGATAACTACGTCGGTACCGAGCTCGCCGTCCCCGTGCTGAAGCGTCACCCCAAGGAGCCCAAAGTGGTCCACACGCACGTCCCCGTGACCGTGTACCAGCTGGGCACCAAGGAAGTCGCCTGCACGGAAAAAGTAGCCGTCGCCACCATCGATCCTGCCGACCACGTATGCTGGATTCGGGTGACCATACATGAAACCGAGGCCATCGCAGCAGTCCCGTCCATGCATCAGGCCTTCGAGGATCAGTTCTCGGGAGGTGCCCCCGCGAACGGTGGTCCACGCGCCAAGGGTCCTTTCCGAAGGGACTCCGCCCCACAGGACAAGGCGCGCCAAAACCAAAAGCACAGGGAGTCCAAGAAAGACGCTCGCCGTCAGGAGCTTGATAGTCAGCTCCAGGACACCTTCAAGGCCCTTTTCCACGGCAACTTTAAAGCCGTCACCATCCTCGAACCCTGCAAAAGCCTAAGCAGGTATGGATCGGGCGTCGGAAAGAGGTCCCTGGCTGCCACCTTCGGCGTCAGTCTTCAAGCGGTTGACAAGGTCTTGGCGGGTTCAGGGCAACTCGGCGCCACCTACGACCTCAGCAACGTAGGTGCTGACGAGCCCACTGCAGACAATTACCAGACCGTGTGGTTCCCTGAGGACCAGCCCATCACGATGGCAGATGCGTTCCAGAATCAATATTAAATAAATACAACAAAAAATGGAAATAATGTAAGTATAAATAATAAAAAAAAAATTAAATAAAATATAAAGAATAAAAAAAAGAAAAAAAAGGAAAAAAAAAACACAAAAAAATAAAAAAATTAAAAGTCGGTGGACTTCAAGGCCCTAGTAGTCGTCAGGCATGGCAAGTCAGGCTTACTGGGGATCCGTGTTGCACGAGGGTCAGACGCCGCCAAGGCTGCTGCCGTCAGCATCCGTGGCTGTGAAGCCACTCTCGCCAAGACGCGATACCGCATCACTGGCATTGCGGCACGCCACGCCACGCTGACCCAGCTTGCTAAGACTCTCACGGGCCCGTCCGTCAAATGGGACTGTGAGGTCTACCACACCGCCTGGGACCCAGCCACTTCAGCTCAGTTTGCCTTAGTGCGCGCTCATCGTCCCCCACCCACATATACGGTACAGGTCGCAGGGTGCCCCATCCCGTGGAGCATCACCGAGGCCCCGTTGGCTGAGGTGGTGCCGAAGAGGGACAACGTTACATTGTCACCCCTACCACTATCACAGAGCCTGTGACGCCGCCAGCCCGTGGTGGCGGCTTCAGCCCCGCCACGGGCACACTCCTAACCAAAGCGGCCCAGAGTCCTTACCTCCACGACCTCATGACTGCCACGCCCAAAGGCAAGGGCGTCTCACCGCTCCCGATCCCCAAGGAGGAGCCTCTAGCCAAGCGCCACCGATCCTCCAGTGGGAAACGCGACGCCACGCCGCACGCAAGACCACACGGCGCCCCAGGCCGCAGCTCCTCTGCACCCCCGCACGGCACGGATGGAGCTGCCGAGCAGACGGCCGTCCAAGGACCAGGTGGTCATGACCCGCACCTTGGCACGGTGGCGGCTGAAGGCGGGGGCCACACGGAAGGGGACGCTGCCACAGCCGCCGAGGTACCAGGCGACGCTGACGACGTTGAGATCCTCTCATCAGGGGATGAATTCAGCGTGGCATCTCGCGAACTGAACACCCTCGGCGAACGCTTCGCAACGCCCCCTAAACTGTCAGATGCCGCCACGACCCGCATCCAACACATGGAACAACAGCACGAGCTGCTTGCCAACACGGTGGATAACATGCAGGTACAGCTTGCGGGCGTTCTCTCATCCCAGGCCACACTCACGGAGCACGTTTCAGGTTTGGAACGAGGGCTTGCCACCGTCGTCACACAGCAACAGACGGCAACTACCGAAGCTGCTGCACTGCGTGGCGACATCCAGGCCCTCCTCGGGCACCTCACGGGGGGCACCATCCACCTGCCACAGGTGGCCACTCTCGAAACAAAAAAGGAGGAAGCTGCATCAGTTGCCGATCCCGTGGCTGTCTGCGGGTGGATTGACCAGCCAAGCCAGGTCACCCCAGGGACGGGGCCCCCAGGGGCTGACAAAGGCAAAGACAAGGGACGGGCCACTCAGGAACCCTATTGACGGTGCCTCAGAGAGCCTGCCTCAGCCCTCCGAGGAAGCGCCTTCAGAGGCATCTCTTCTCTCTTCGCGTCGTACCTCTTTCTTGTCATATCATGTCAGTTTTGGCAGCAGCACGAGCAAGCTATCTGGTGTAGGGACACCTGTCATCTTGCGGTGGGTGTGTTTGTTGCTATGTACATGAGCATGCAGGGGTATCTGAGGATGCGTGCTGACATGCAGCTTTTGGCTCATCGCTCGCGCCGCCCGCCAGGCCTCGCCATCATGTGGCGCCTGGCCTGCAGCCTGGCCCTCCCCTCGCTCGCTGGAGCACACCCGTCTTCAGGCGGTGCGCCCCAGCATGGAGGTGAGGTTTTCCTGCGACACGCTGAACGTGGGACCCTTTTCTACCTCTACGATGACAGCATCTACAAGTACGATCACTGCACCATTTTGGACTCGATCGTGAACGGCACCGTTGCCGCGGGTCCGTGCGGCATAGGCCAGGCACACAGTGGCGGCTTCAGCCCCGCTGTTGTGCCCCGCTATTGCCCTACGGGTCTCACCACTCCCCTGTGCGATAGGGGCGAACCCGAGGAGGACCCTGCTTTCTGGCACCTGATGATGATCCGTGCCCGGCTCATACCGTGCGCGGCGGCGTGGGCACCAGGTGAGGACAACCAGCCAAGTTTCCCCCCCCCCCCCCCCCCCCCCCCCCCCCCCCCCCCCCCCCCCCGCCCCCCCCCCCCCCCCCCCCCCGCCCCCCCCCCCCCCCCCCCCCCCCCCCCCCCCCCCCCCCCCCCGCCCCCCCCCCCCCTGGGCATGGGCTCGAGGACTGCGTCCCGTACATCCAGCGAAGACCGCTTCATCTGCCACAGTACGATCACCTCTTTCAGGAGGAGTCCGAGGACACAACCGACGCCCTGCGTCAGCGCACCGCGGTCGACATGTGCGAGGACATCTGGCACAGAGCGGGCCCCGACAGGCAGCGCACCAACCGAAACCTCACTCGTATCCAGAGCAGCCGCGAGTACGCCACCCGCTACTTTGGCCTCCTTCTGGAATACCAGGGCGCTCGTGCCACGCTCGTCGGCCCTGAGGCTTTCATGGCACCTTTGCCGCCATACCTCTTACGGGCCCATGCTCTGCTGCCAAGAGGCCTCCCTCCACCCGACCAAGACGCCATGGCGTACCTCGCCGACGTGATTCTGCACCAACCGCCAGACATGCTGCCGCTCGTCGAGGCGGAGCTCGCCGCGGCGCCGATGGACGGCACCGATCAGGCCGCAGATGATCCCGAATCATGGCTGCTACAGCACATCGCGGCCAGCGATATCGGCAACATATCCATGGACTCGTTCCACGCGTCGGACGATAGCCAGGACGGCATCGATACCCAGGATCGAGACGGCACGACACCACCAGGCGACTCGGCCCAGCGTGACCGCGACAGCGAACCCTACTTTGGGCACACCTCGTTGCACAGCAGTCCGCCCCACAACTCAGCTCAGGCCGACCCCAGCGCACAGCTCAACGACGCTGAAGGCGTCACTGCCGCTGACGCGACAAGCCATTCCACTGCATCGCCAGCTCATGCCAGCCCGCGCAGTGGCGGCTTCAGCCCCGCTGCACCACTGGCTAGACCTGGACATCCCCAGACCGCAGGTGGCAGCACCACGCCCTTCACCTCCGTACACCGTGACAACGTGACTGACCCCAACCCCAGTGCCATTGACCACTGGCAGGCCGACATCGACAACGACCCCATCGATGATGAGTACCCAGATGCCAGCGGTTCTCACGAGCCACAGCACAGCGCAGCGGCATCACGACATTGTGGCTGCCTCATCTGCCTCTTTGTGGCCACGTACGCCATCGCGATAGCAATGCCGTACAAGGACCAGATCGATGGGTACTTGCCGACACCGAGCCGAGACCCCAGCTACCGACAACGACGACGACGCAAAGCGACGGCACCAGGCCCATCGGTGTCCACCACATCCCGACGCAAAACGACATACAATGACACGTCCACATTGTGGGCCACTCTCAAATGGACCAGCGTCAAACTCAGAGATAGCGTCTCGGGCGGAGCCACTGCAGTCGGGGTCGGCCTCGGGGGTGTCCTGAAATGGGCCAGCGGCAAGCTAGGGGCTATTGCCACGGGTGGAGTCGTGTGTGGTCTTCTACTCGTCGGTGCCAAACTTCTTGCCCAGGGAGCTGTCGGACACGTAGGAGCCCGCATCTGTGCGCGGACCCTGGACTCATCCACAGCCCAGTGGTGCCTCCGCTGTTGCCAACCGAGCAGGAGGCCGCGTGATGAGGCCGCATACAAAATGCCGTGCACGCTCGCCGACGAACACGACGACCAGCATGTGCACGCACTCCGACATCCGCTGCTGCAGGAACACTACGCCGCAGCAGTTGCCGCCGCAGTCGCCGATGTCACTACCGCCACCACCGCCGCCATCGTCGAAGTCACTGCCGCCGCATCGCGAGCCTCGTCTGTCACACCAAGATCGACCAGCCCGTCTCCACGAGACGGCTCCAAGAGCGGCGCGACATTCGGTAACCTCCCGACTAACGAGGATGCCACAGCACACGGCAGCGACACCGAGGCAAGGGAAACGCGTGAGCGCACCCACGATAGCCCGTGGTCTATCTTCCGACATGCTGACGCTCGTGGTTCCTCCCCCGACGCGGACACCCAACCACCACGACGGCGAGCGCGCTATGCATCACCCGACAGGCCCCAGGCGCCTTCAGGCCCTGGTATGCCTTACACAGCCCTCAAGCCACCGACACGAAACTTACGCAACACTATCCAGCGCGACCCAGCGGTCCCCGTGCCGCCGAAGAGCATACTTAACGCCCTGTATCAAAACGGCTTTGCGCTTGGTAACAGTGGCGTGTCTACAGAGGACATCAAAGACGCTCTGCGACTCCACGACCATCCTCGATTTACCCATGATCCAACACTCCAAGTGCTGGGGCCGTGGACGGACATCATGCAGAGGCCCCCGAACCGCCTCACTTGGGTGCTGGAAGACTCGGGCGGGAACTCAGGCGAGACAATCTTCCCATACCTCACGTGGGACCTCCGCCAACCCACCACCGACGCGCCCACTGTCTTCTGGCAAGGGACCCGCGGCGACCTTGCGGCCCGTCTTGCTGCCAGTGGAGGGCACCTCTTGCCAGGTCCCCGCCGTGAAGCGAAGGGCCGAACTGGCACCAACGTTGGCCGCACGTACGCGAGCGTGCACCCTTCGCTGGCCGCGTGGTACGCAATGCCGCCCCACCCGCCTTACAGTCTTGAAGACGACACCCTCGCGTGGGGACCCATCGCACTATGGATGTGCGAGGCCTCCCAACCACCGCGCGGGGAAAACAGGCACAACTTCGTGAAAGGGGAGGCCCACGGAGCGCGCCTCATTTACCCTCGGGTCCTGAGCCTCCTCATCCGCATGGACTGGTGTGCCCCCACAGAAGCTGCTTCCAGGTGCCGAGCCCTTCCACACGCCTATGGCATGGGCGACTGCGCGCACGCCCTCCACATCGCTGGCTACGATCATCCAGATCTCCGTGAGGCGGCTGAAGCTCACGACCAGGAAGCTAGCACCAGGCGCAGACCAGCCATCGCGGCAGCGTGGCCACCGCCGCAGGCACTATACTCGCCAGAGGCAGCGCGAGTATGGGCCAAACAGCACTACGACACTGAAGCAGCCACCAGGGAAGACCCTAACCAGCCCCGCCCACGCGTCTCGCTTCACATGCTCCAGCTGGACCCGAAACCACTCATCGACCTGGTGTACACTGGCTTGCAAGCTGTCCCCGTGCGGGGGCACCCTGACGCACGCGGGTCGCGCCCCAGCGGCTCCAGCCCTGGGGCCGCGTCGGGCCCACCACGCACGAACAAGTCAGGCACAGCCCTGGCGCACAGTCCAGACCGCTCATCGACGTCATCTGGAGCCGACGAACGCCGTACGCCTTCCCTCATCAGCGCGGCCGCCGCCCTCGCCCGAGGCCGTGCCCGCCCACGACGATCTGCCTCTCGCTCGTCACGACAGAGTGACGGGAACTCCACCTCAGACAACAATGGCATCGAGACGTGGGAGCACATTGTGACGGAAGAGGAGCCGACTGCCTACCACGTCCTCGCCTACCACGTCCGTGATGTGCGGACCCGTGTCAATGCCCCTGGCATCGAGGTCTGGCTTGACCCTGGTGATCACCACGACGGCGCCAACTTACCGTGGGGGACGACAGTCATGGGCCACCGCGTTATAGACCCTGCGGTGGCGGGGCGGGACGGCTGGGTCATCCTCCACCACGACCACGGCGACACCACTACTAAGCTCTGGGCACCGACCCAAGTCCACGTCAAAGCGGACGACACCTGGCGCACCGTCATGGCACCAGCGGACATGGGGCCCCAGTGGATCAGGTGCCATGCCGAGGACGCTCGCCTCCCCGCCGAGGTTGTCCGCACTACAGGCCAATCCTGGTTTGCTGACGTCTGGCCCTTGTGGGATCGCCCGCGACCCCACCCAGACGACCCAGGCACAAATGATCATGCGCTCCCGCCTTTACCAGGACGCTGGTCTTGCCTACAGTGTCGATTCCAATGCTGTCAGTACTGTGCGGCTCGCCGCAACACGCAGCTCGGCACCTCGGGCCAACCAACGTGCCCAGACATGACGAGCGGCCGGCAGGGGCTGACTCGTACCCATCATGGACTGGTACTCACGTTGAGTGGGACCTGTGGCAACCGTTGGACGTGTGCATACACATCCAACAACAGGACACCGACACATTTGCTCATGTCCACAGGTGCCTCTACAAATCCCCCCAGGCCACACAACCAGGGGGGGGGCTCCCCGACGTCCGTGCCACAGGGATGCCGCCGCACATCCTTGCCCGCCCATTCGGCAACGCGCCAGCCCTCCACGACCTTAAGGAACCCCCCCGAGCGCCTTCAGGCCCCGGGGGGGAACCTCCACAACCAGGGCAAGCAGGCTACCAGGGTCAATGGTACTTCCCACCGCAGCCGCGGCGCGTCCCCAGGCAGGGACTGCCTGACGGCACAAGGCGGCCACCTGGATTCACAGGAACGGGGATGCCCGAGGAACCTTCCCCTGACCAACCGCTTTGGAGGGAAGGCTACGTGCTCTTCAGTCCCCACCAAGCCCTCAAGGAGGAATTCACCTTCAACAAGACGGTCCGCCGACCCTACTCCCTAGCCATTACCAACATGTACAGGGATCGTGTCACGGTCAGGACCGTCTGCGAGTCGATCGCCGAGCGCATCCACACCACCCGCACCCGCTGGCGAGATGTGGTACTGTACTGGGACGCTGGGGGCGGTCCTGGGCCTCAAGCCCTCGACTACGACATGCGACTCTGCGACGCCATGGTGAGCCGTGCCACGACCGAAGCCGAGCTAAACCACGACCGCAGCAACCGTGGTAGTTTCTGCCTCTATGGACCAGCGCGCCAGCGAGCTGTCAACATCACGGCGATCTCCGAGCCGCAGAACATCGACTACATGGAGCATGTGCGGCGATACTCACCCGTAGGGGGGACCTACCCTGACCACGCCTTCGAGCACGTCTATCGGGGCTGGCAGCGGCCCGACGTGCCCACCATCCTACCCGACACCCGTCCCCTCTCGAGAGCCGACTGGCAGCGTCACCAACAGCACCAGCAGCGCATCCAGCAGCGGGACCAACGTGACGCAGGACAGCACGGCACGCCACGCTACTGCTCCCCCGCGCGAGTCCCGACAGGCGGTAACACGGCCTACGACGGGGTCGCCGCCTACTACCGTGGCCCCATAGGCGCCAGGCCCGCGGCTGCTGGAGCAGCCGCCTCCAGCTACGGCCACGCCCCCCACGCCAGGGTACACCAGCGGTCATCGGCTACCCGCGTGCACCCGTGCAGGCCCTAAGGGCCACCTCGCCAGTGCCAGGGTCCACGCGCGCACTCAGGCCGACATGATGGCTCCTCCAGCAACCAGCCCGCAGTGATAACCCCTGCGGCTTCAGCCCAGGGGGCTGCAACAAACCGTGGCAGGGCTGGGCGCCCCGAAGGATGGCGTGATGCGAACGAGCGCGCTTGGCAACCTCGCCAGCACACGCCCCCGCCAAACGTGGCTGCAGCACTGCGCCCTGCCCAGGCAAAACCTGCCCCACCTGAGCGGGAGAGGCAGCCGCTTACCCCGCTCGTCCTCACGCACAACCAGGCGCATCACAGCGCCTCCCCGCGGCACAGCGAGGGAAGCGCCCACCACGTCAGCCCCCGCCCCGACGCTGTCGACCCTGACCAGGCCACAGCCACGGCGGAGGGCGGCACAATCGCCTCTCGCCAGCCCAGCCCATCACCCTGCGCGGCGCCGATCCGATCCCCGAGCAGGGCGGATTCCGAGCGCGCTAATGCCCAGGCGACCTCGCCACGCGACCGCCACACAGGCGGGCGCGTCCCGCGCAGCAGGACCTGCAGCCGCCACAGTTCACGCAAGGCCCCAGGGAGCTCCACGAGCTCGCCGCCTCGCGAGACTCAGGCTGATGGCCGAGCCCCCGAAGTGGTGCCACGCTTCGGAGCCAGCGTCACCGAGCCTGGCCAGGTCGACCTCGAGCCGACGCCGTCCACGGACCACGAGCCGCCGCTGCCCACCCGCGTGATCGTCCCCATCGACGAGGCGCCAACCTTCGACCCGATCAAGAACAAGTACCGTGTCAAGAACCTTGTGGCGGGTTTCGGCGGTGGCTCACCGCTCTCACCTCAGAGTCGGGGCGGAGCCCCCGCCACCTCAGCTGCTGCCGCGGCAGCGGCGGCCCCGCGGGGAATCAGCCCTGTCCGCAACGGGGGCCTCACGGCAGCGGGCATGGACGAGGCCCAGCGCCAGGCCTCCGACCGTGCTGCTGGAGCTGTTCCACCAGATGCTGCTCATCAAGATACTGACGGGGCGGGCGCGCCACCGCAGGATGGACCAGCGGTGTCGCGTGCGCAGTATATGCGCGTGCGTTGTGCCGCCGCCGCGCCTAGCCGCCGCCGCTGGTTCGCTTTTGTTTTTGTGTTCGGCAGGACGGATCGAGGAGTCGCCTCCCTCTCCCTCTGCTGCCGTCTCACCCCTCCTCCCCTCGTCCCCTACGGTACTGGAGTGAGGGGGATTTTTCGTGACATTTTTACTGACGTTTATGAACCCCCCCTGGCGCAGTGCCGACCGCGTCCCGCCTATACTTCTGGCCTGACGGCGGCTTCAGCCCCGGTCAAGCTAATCC
>CAUYUJ010001815.1:0-60000 GCA_963575745.1 Prorocentrum cordatum
GGCTCCAAGAGAGAGCCCACATGGCTGACCCAAACGGACATTTCGATCCCGCGGCCCCGAGAGGCCCTCAGGAGGCCCCAAAAGGCCCCGAAGAGACTCCACGAAGCTCTCGAGAGGCCCCCAAGAAGCTTAAAGAGGCTCCCAACACGCTCACATAATCCCTCCAAAATGCCCCCCAAAGGCTCCCGAGAGCTCTCCGAAGAGACCGCAAGAAGCTTTCGTGAGGGGCTGACCCACAACCCAGGCACGGTGGCGGAATTGGCCGACGGCCATCCGATGACTCGAACCTCCACTTCGAGCCCTCTGGCCCAAGAAGCGAACAAGGAATGGCAACTCTAAGAAATCACAGACAGCCTCGAAGCCTGCACGCCTCTCGCACGCACCGCCGAAGTACGGAAATGTGACGCACCGAGAGCCGCCACGTGACGCCACAGCCGCTCCGCGCTTCACGCGAGAACTCCAGCGAACATTCCGAGCCCTCCGCCCCGGGAGGAGGAGGAGGAGGAGGAGGAGGAGGAGGAGGAGGAGGAGGAGGAGGAGGGGAGGCGGAGGCGAGAGGCGGAGGAGGAGGAGGAGAGGAGGAGGAGGAGGAGGAGGAGGAGGAGGAGTGGGAGGGAGGCGGGGACGAGGAGGAGCGAGGAGGAGGAAGAGGGAGGAGGAGGGAGGAGGAGGAGGAGGAGGAGGACGAGGAGGAGGAGCAGGAAGAGGAGGAGGAGGAGAAGGAGGAGGAGGAGGAGGAGGAGGAGGAGGAAGAGGAGGAGGAGGAGGAGGAGGAGGAGGAGGAGGAGGAGGAGAGGGAGGAGTAGGAAGAGGAGGAGGAGGAGGAGGAGGAGGAGGAGGAGGAGGAGGAGGAGGCGGGAAGAGGGAGGAGGAGGGAGGAGGGAGGAGGCGGCGGAGGAGGAGGAGGCGTCGGAGGAGGAGGAGGACCGCCAGCGACGCCCCAGAGACTCCCCAGAGGCTCCAGAGGCCCGAGGACGCGCCCCAGGACGCCCGCGGGAGCCCCCCCAAGACGGCCCCGGCCGTGGACCTCTCGCCCTGCTCCCGGGGGGTCGGCGGAGTGGCGCGGGCCTCTTGAAGAGCAGATCCGGCAACGCAGCGATCCCTTCCCACTCCCCTCGGACCCCTCCCTCCGCATCGTCCTCCCTCATAAGAAGTCCCCAAGAGGCCAAAAGAAACTCCCAGGAGGCCTCCAGGAGGCCCCCAAGAGGCTCCCAAGAGGCTCCGCGACGACGTGACTGTACGTGCTCCGGACGTGCACCCCGCGAAGCGAGAGGAATCCAGCAACGCAGCGATCCCTTCCCACTCCCCTCGGACCCCTCCCTCCGCACCGTCCTCCCCCATTACTGGCCATCGCTCGGACGTCCATTCCCTGTGCGTTGGTTCGGTTTCGTGCACGTTTTTCTTCGCCAGATGTCCAAGGATGCTCCTCGATGGTCCTCGCCGAGGGAAACATGCACACGTCCGAGCGATGCCAAGATTAGTGACGGGGAGGGGAGAAGCCGCGTCGTGAGGCATCCTGCTCTCATCCGTCCTGTCCTACCCCTCGTGCTCCCTCCTCTGCTGCTGTTCCTCCCTCGTCGTCCTCTTCGTCCCTGTGGTCCTCGTGATCCTCGTCGCCCTCGTCGTCGTCCTCGTCGCCGTCGTCACCGTCTTCCTCCTTCCGCTGCGACCCGCTGATGCAAGCGTCCCCTCCAGCCGGCGTTCGCCGCACGCGCCTCACGCGCGGACCACCTCTTCTTCTTCTTCCTCCTCCTCCTCCTCCTCCTCCTCCTTCCCCTCCTCCTCCTCCTCCTCCTCCTCCTCCTCCTCCTCCTTCCCCTCCTCCTCCTCCTCCTCCTCCTCCTCCTCCTCCTCCTTCCTCTTTTCCTCCCTCCTCCCTGCATCGCCGTCGTGCGTAGAAAATCATTCGAATCGAACCCCCGTCATCGTTTATCCAATTGACCCGCTTGTCACCTGTCATCCCTCTCCTCCATTCTCTTCCTCCCTCCCCAACAGCTCCCAACTTCGCGCTTCGCGCTGCGCGAAGTGCGAATAACTTCGCGCTCTCACGCCGCCTCCCAGGGGAGAAGAGGAGGATGAGGAATCGGAGCCGAACCGCGAAGCGCCCTCGAGGGCGCCCTTGCTCACCACCGCTCAGCACGCCGGGTCCTGACGAAACTCCCAAGACCAGTGATGGCGGTCGGTCGAGGACGAAGGGGCAGAAAGGGGGACGGACTAAGGGGACTGTTTGAAGCCCGTGCTCGCCCAAAGAATGGCGTACGCCCTTCCTCAACGTCGCGTTCGCAGTCTGGCAGAAGGCTGTTGCCCTTGTTGTGGCTGCAGCTCTCCCTCGAACAAGGGTCCCCGTTGTGGCTGGTGCTGTATGGCAGTCCCCTCGTTCCCCCGTCCTCCTCCCCCTCGTTCTCATATTCCCCATGTGATTTCCCCTCTCTACCTCCGCCTCCAACTGCACGGATAAGAGGAGATGGATCAGGAGCAGGAGTGATAGGAAGAGGCAAAAAGGGTTGTTGGGGACGGGCCTGAAGCCAGAGCGTCACCGACTGTTAGCCAAAGTCGGAGGCCCCCGAATCTGACTCGACGCCGCTGCGCGAGGCTCGGAGGGAGGCGGCCCCGAGGTCTTGGACCTAGGGTAGATCCGACGCGACGGGGCCGAAAGCAACCAAAACCTGCTCACGCGGGGCGAAACCACCCTCGAAGCAGCTAGCACGGAAACCTGACTCTCCCTGGGGGTCCTGGCCATCCTCCAGCAGTGTCTGAGCCAAAATCTTGCGCTCGGCGAGGCTCAGGCCCTCATCGGGCCCCCAAGGCTAAATTCTGCAGGTCCTTTTTGTAAGACGGGAACTTGCCGAGCCGAATTCTTCTCAGCTGGTCTGAAATCCCGCCCGAGACGACTTCGGCCTGCACGGCCCTCGTGCTCCAGCGTTGGGAGCCCCAGAGAAAAAACGATCCGCACCTGCTCCCGGGGGTCCCTGGAGGCTCGAAAACAAGGCATGCCAGGAACGCGAGGCCGTTAGCCCCAAAAACTTGCCGAGAGAAGGTCCCCCACTCCTCCCCCAAGTCGAACGAACCTCCACCCTCCCTTTGATCATTAGCGGCCGAAGGCCAACGCTGCCTGCGGGGGGCTGCACTAGACCAGAAGTGTCACGGGGCCCTCCCGACATGACCTCGACACTCCCGGCCCACCTGCACGCCTGGCGGGCGAGGCATCGCAAACCCCTGTACAAGGTAGCGTCGTCGTCTCTGACCCCGTGGCAAGCTGCCCCTAGCTTAGCAAAATTATCCGCGTGCCCGTTGGCCCGACGTTCCCAGTCGGTGCTTCTGCCGGCCTCAATGTCGGCGGCAGTCGCTTGGCCTAACGTCCTGTGGCGCTCGAAATCGCCGAGAGCAGCCGCGCCCCACGCGGGCCCCCAAGGATGGGCCCGAGGGGCACCAGGGCCCTCAGAGAAACCAGGCCCGCGGGCCAGCGAGTCCAGCGCGCTCTGGCAATCAATGTAACACTGAAACGGGGGAAGCCCTAGTTGCGACAGCATATGCGCAGCATAGTATTACCCGTCTTTGCTTGTCTGCTGCGGGGCCATACTCGAAGGAACAGGTCCGTAGGCCGCCGAAACCAAGTTCCCGAACCTGTCCACCGAGACAATACTCCAACCAGCTCGGGTGAGCCCGTCGAGGCCCATGTGTTTCGCCGACCCGTCCAAGAGGAGCAGCCCTGATAGCAGGCCCGTCTCGGGCCGCTGGCGCCAGTGAACCACCTGGGTGGGCTCCTCAACGACAAACAGGGACCTGGGGTGAGGGGGGATGCACCTCGCGAGCCTCTCCGCCATCAGCGGGTCTAGCTCCTTCACTTTCAGCGCGCAACCTCGTAGGCGAGCCCCCGCTAGATCTCAACGCAGAACGGCATGTGCAAGGCACTCGTGCTGACGGTGCCAGAAGGTGCCCGGCGCACCTCCGCACAACTGACAATGCCCGTCATCGTGTAGGCTGTGCTCTAACAGCCGCGCTTAAGGCCAATGCACTCCCGAGACCAATCCTCGAAGGCACCACTGGTGATGCTTGCCCCAGACCTCCGACTTCTCCCTGAATATCCTGGAGATCCCGCCCCAGAAGATGGGGTAGACAGGGGGCCCATCTGGGCCGTGCTCTGCAACTGGAGAGCACGTCGACCCGAAGCTCTCACCGCCCCCTGCCCGACGAGGGCCCTGACCTGCGTCGGGGACAGCCTGAACAGGGCATGCGCCACATTCAAATCATCTGCGATGCTGCGCTGGTCTACGAAGTCCCAGCCCAACCCTTGGAGAGTAAGAAGGGCCACGTCGCTTGGAGAGGACGCCCTCCTCCAGGGCTGGGCCGTATTCTTGAAATTACCGATCGAGGTTCGCATCGTGCAGGCGAGGGCCTGCTGGTGGGGAACCACCTCCCAGACAGCCGTCGCCCACATAAAAATGGCATGCCCCGCGTAGATCACCAGGGGGTCAACCTTGGAGCCGAGCCCGTGCGTGAACATTCCGAACCCGACCGAAGCGCCCTTGGGGAGCTTGCCGAAGGAACTCGCAGCGCCTATTCGGAGCCCAGCCATCTTCGAGGGAGACACAGCTGAGACTGACGAGCCCCAGGGGGCCGACGCCACGGGGCCCATCCTGTGAACCATCCCGATGTCCGCCCCAGCTCCTCGAAATATCTTCAACCTGCTGGCCCGAGACGGCGCCGCAGACGCCCTGGCATTGTGGGTCCCAACCCTGCGCAGGTCTCCCAGCGTCGCGTTTGTGCCTAGGTTCCTCGTAGTGTCCGTCCTGCACGAGGTAGGGAGGGACCAGGCCTGGGACAGAGCTTCTCAACCTCCTTTGAACAGAGGTCGGCGCACTTCTTAAACTCCACTGGCAGCTGCAGCTTCTCGAAGCTCTTGAAAAGAGACTCGACTGTGCCTGATAACTGAGCCGCAACCTGAGCTCTGGGTCCGCAGCTCTGCACAGTAACGTCATCAACCACGTTGCGCGCATACAATAAACTCCTGTTCTCACGAGCTTCCAAAAGGGGCCCCAACAGCAGCATATTGGCGAAGGTTGTGGCCCCCGAGCAGCCTGCGACGATCGCACCGTTCGACTCAACGACGACAGAAGCAACACCCCCATAAAGCAGCACGCGGAAGCCAGCACAGATGGAGCAGTGCCCTCTGACCAGACGCACAGAGAACCCAAAGCGTTTGGCTGCAGCGAGAAGGTGCTCAATGGTTCACATTCTCGTAGAATGTGGCCAGGTCGAAAAAGGGCCGAAGCAGATTCGAATCCTGCTTCACGACAGTGAGTCCCGAGCAAGTTGTGGACCCAACCAGCCCGCTCGCACGTCGCGTCGGGGCCCGAGCCCCAGAAATTACCCTGTGACGTACCCGACCCTTTCTATACATGTGGCAGT
Organism: Prorocentrum cordatum; assembly: GCA_963575745.1. Taxonomy (NCBI): domain Eukaryota; class Dinophyceae; order Prorocentrales; family Prorocentraceae; genus Prorocentrum; species Prorocentrum cordatum. The sequence goes on from CAUYUJ010001815.1 coordinate 5,410, forward strand.
TATACTCCGGACCACTCAATGCTGACTGGCATTCTGAAGGATCCGCAGTGCGCAAGCAGAGCACCCAACAATGATTTCAGATAGCGCAGCAAGAAGAGGAACGGCAACTACACAACATGGAACACACAAGGGCGTTGAAAGACACGCGTATGACGTACCTCCGAATGATCCACGTGGGACGCACCTCCGCCGGGCCTCCCAGGAGCCCACGAAAGTGGCGACAGTTGCGCAGATCGCAAGCCCCCCAGGGGGCGGCCAGGTCCCGAGGTGATCCGCGTGGGACCCACCTCCGCTGGGCCTCCCAGGAGCCCACGAAAGCGGCAACAGTTGCGAAAATCGCACGCCCCCCAATGGCGGCGAGGTCCCGAAGTGATTCGCAAGGGACTCACCTCCGCCGGGCCTCTCAGGAGCCCACGAACATGGCGACAATTGCGCAGATCGCAAGCCCCCCAGGGGGCGGCAACATCCCGAGGTGGTCCGCGTGGGACCCACCTCCGCCCCACAGATCTTAGCGCATCATTTTTAATGAAGCATCGTGATCTGCAACAAAAACTAACCAATTCAATTCACCAAAACCGATTCAATTCCAAGGAATTAATTCACGGGACGCTTAATTCAAAAAAATAACTCATAGGGTGTGTGAATCGATTCTTGGGGCAGGAAAAACGTATTGGGCCAGTTGGAAACTATGACCACATCACGTAAACACGACTTTCGTGGGCTCCTGGGAGGCCCAGCGCTGGGCCTCCCAGGAGCCCACGAAAGTGGCGACAGTTGCGCAGATCGCAAGCCCCCCAGGGCACCGCGAGGTCTCGAGGCGGTCCGCGTGGGACCCACCTCTGCTGGGCCTCCCAGGCGCCCACGACAATGGCAACAGTTGCACAGATCGCAAGCACCCAAAGGGGCGGCGAGGTCCCGAGGTGATCAGCGTGGGACCCACCTCCGCCGGGCCTCCCAGGAGCCCACGAAAGTGGCGATGGGCCTCCCTGGAGCCCACGAAAGTGGTGACTGCTGCGCAGATCGCAGCCCCCAGGGCGCTGCGAGGTCTCGAGGTGGTCCGCGTGGGACCCACCTCCGCCGGGCCTCCCAGGAGCCCACGAAAAGGCGACAATTGCGCAGATCGCAGCCCCCAGGGCACCGCGAGGTCTCGAGGTGGTCCGCGTGGCGCCCACCTCCGCCGGGCCTCCCAGGAGCCCACGAAAATGGCGACAATTGCGCAGATCGCAGTCCCCAGGGCACCGCGAGGTCTCGAGGTGGTCCGCGTGGGACCCACCTCCGCTGGGCCTCCCAGGAGCCCGCGACAATGGCGACAGTTGCGCAGATCGCAGCCCCCAGGGCACCGCGAGGTCTCGAGGTGGTCCGCGTGGGACCCACCTCCGCTGGGCCTCCCAGGAGCCCACGAAAGTGGCGGCAGTTGCGCAGATAGCGGCCCCGAGGGCACCGCGAGGTCTCGAGGTGGTCCGCGTGGTGCCCACCTCCGCTGGGCCTCCCAGGAGCCCACGAAAATGGCGACAATTGCGCAGATCGCAGTCCCCAGGGCACCGCGAGGTCTCGAGGTGGTCCGCGTGGGACCCACCTCCGCTGGGCCTCCCAGGAGCCCACGAAAGTGGCGGCAGTTGCGCAGATCGCGGCCCCGAGGGCACCGCGAGGTCTCGAGGTGGTCCGCGTGGTGCCCACCTCCGCTGGGCCTCCCAGGAGCCCACGAAAATGGCGACAATTGCGCAGATCGCAGTCCCCAGGGCACCGCGAGGTCTCGAGGTGGTCCGCGTGGGACCCACCTCCGCTGGGCCTCCCAGGAGCCCACGAAAGTGGCGGCAGTTGCGCAGATCGCGGCCCCGAGGGCACCGCGAGGTCTCGAGGTGGTCCGCGTGGTGCCCACCTCCGCTGGGCCTCCCAGGAGCCCACGAAAATGGCGACAATTGCGCAGATCGCAGTCCCCAGGGCACCGCGAGGTCTCGAGGTGGTCCGCGTGGGACCCACCTCCGCTGGGCCTCCCAGGAGCCCACGAAAGTGGCGGCAGTTGCGCAGATCGCGGCCCCGAGGGCACCGCGAGGTCTCGAGGTGGTCCGCGTGGTGCCCACCTCCGCTGGGCCTCCCAGGAGCCCACGAAAATGGCGACAATTGCGCAGATCGCAGTCCCCAGGGCACCGCGAGGTCTCGAGGTGGTCCGCGTGGGACCCACCTCCGCTGGGCCTCCCAGGAGCCCACGAAAGTGGCGGCAGTTGCGCAGATCGCGGCCCCGAGGGCACCGCGAGGTCTCGAGGTGGTCCGCGTGGTGCCCACCTCCGCTGGGCCTCCCAGGAGCCCACGAAAATGGCGACAATTGCGCAGATCGCAGTTCCCAGGGCACCGCGAGGTCTCGAGGTGTCCGCGTGGGACCACCTCCGCTGGGCCTCCCAGGAGCCCACGAAAGTGGCGGCAGTTGCGCAGATCGCGCCCCGAGGGCACCGCGAGGTCTCGAGGTGGTCCGCGTGGTGCCCACCTCCGCTGGGCCTCCCAGGAGCCCGCGAAAATGGCGACAATTGCGCAGATCGCAGTCCCCAGGGCACCGCGAGGTCTCGAGGTGGTCCGCGTGGGACCCACCTCCGCTGGGCCTCCCAGGAGCCCACGAAAGTGGCGACAGGGGCCTCCCAGGAGCCCACGAAAGCGGCAACACAGGGCACCGCGAGGTCTCGAGGTGGTCCGCGTGGGCCCCAGGTGGTCCGCGTGGGCCCCACCTCCGCTGGGCCTCCCAGGAGCCCACGAAAGTGGCGACAGCTGCGCAGATCGCAGCCCCCAGGGCACCGCGAGGTCTCGAGGTGGTCCGCGTGGGACCCACCTCCGCTGGGCCTCCCAGGAGCCCGCGACAATGGCAACAGTTGCGCAGATCGCAAGCCCCCAAAGGGGCGGCGAGGTCCCGAGGTGATCAGCGTGGGACCCACCTCCGCCGGGCCTCCCAGGAGCCAACGAAAATGGCGACAGTTGCGCAGATCGCAGCCCCCAGGGCACCGCGGTCTCGAGGTGGTCCGCGTGGGACCCACCTCCGCTGGGCCTCCCAAGAGCCCACGAAAGCGGCGACAGTTGCGCAGATCGCAGCCCGACGGCACGAGAGAACAGGAGAGGGGAACAAAGGAGACAGGAGAGGAGGAGGGGAGGGGGGGGGGAGAAGGAGGCTGGGGCGACCACACTGCTCTATTCAAAGCGAGTGCCCAACCATGGGAGGGGTGGGGAAAACTCGAACACGCGGGACTTTCCCATGATCGACAATGCGGCTGCCTCAGACTTCTCCGAAGCTTCATGAAGAAACACAGCCGCCCAATAGGCCTTACCCCGCCCGATGGTTTGTCCAGGAAAACCACGCTGGTGAGAAACATGACGAAAGCCCCAGGTTCCACTTCGAACAGCGCCAAAATCTCCTAGAGACGAAACTGGTGACTTTCAGGAAGCTGGAACACCCACCGCGGATGAAAGCCCTCCCAACTGAGGCCCGCCGAAGGCCCATATTTTTATACACAGCCGGCGTATGTCTTCCAAGTTTAGCGGGGAGGGGTCTGGCACCTCGGCTGGGACCTCCCAGGTGCTGGGAGCGGGGCCGCGCCCAGCTCAAAGCCACATGGGATGCCACGCGTCTAGCAGCTGCTGCAAGGCGGCCTGACCAGCCACAGGAAGCCGAGAATCATCACCGACACCTGTCTGGCAGGCGCTCGTGACCTGATGCATGGAAAAGGCGCGAGCTGCTGCGCCTCCACCAGTAACAGCTTTCTTGGCCCATTCCTTCCACTTCGCCAGTTGCAGGGCCGAGCCCAGCCGCTGGCAACGAGTGCACTCTTTGCCGATGCCTTCGTGTAACTATCTCCGCATCCCAGAGGCCCGTGTCCGAAGCTCCCTGGATCATGGCAGACAGTTGGGCCATGGTGGGCCCCTCGTCGATCAGCTCCAACTCGTCGAGGATGTTAACCAACTTGGACTTCCAGGGCCCAAGCAGTGCTCCCCCTTGGCCACAGTGTTCCCCAAGCAGATAGCTCTAGCCTTCCTGAACAGGGCCTCGAACGATATCCAGCAGACCGCTTGCTTCGAAAAACGACGGCGGTGATCCCTCTCCAGGAGGGCTGCCAGAGGTACCTTGCGAGACTGACGCCCAGCGGAGCGACCAACATATCCTTTTGAACCACTTATCCCAGGGATCTCAACCAACCTAGCCTCGGCCTCATTGAACCATTCCCGAGCCAAGGCGTCGAGGTCATGGTCTAGGGGGTCACTCCATTGGACATCCCGCTCCTGCGGCAGCGGGCCCATCAGCGTGGTGCTGAACGGCTTGAAACGCGTCCGCTGCGAGACCACTGCGGTCTGGCAGATGCTCCCCATCCGAAGCAGCACGGGGGAATGGGGAAAAAGAAGCGCTCCTTTGACAACCTGGATGTCTTTCACGCACGTGCTGATGACAAATGATGCGACGACAAAATCTGACTCCCGCCCTCCGGTATCATGCTCCTTCATCTCCTCCCCCATAGCTTCCACAGAGGCCGTCCTAGGAGCGCAGGCGGAGCAAGTCGGCTGGTCGGGCGCTGCCACTGCGCCGTGCATATGATCAGCCTGGGAGCGACAGGGCCGCGGGCGTGAAATTCCAGTCTCCTTGCGCAATCCACGGCCTTCTGCTGCGCAGAAGGATAGCGCCCAATACTTCCCAATATTTAAGTTCTCACCTGCAACGCCTAGGTCGTTGATCAAATAGACACTGTGGACCTCTAGGCCCTCGTCGAACCCAGCGTTGACGACCCGATCTGCGATCCTCCCGTCGCATTTGCCTACTCCAGCGAGCTCCAAGGGCTTCGAGGCGATCCCCCCCGCAACCAAGTCACCCGCTCCTCCCGAGCTCTGAATGGGTCCGTCTCCAGTGCTGATAGCTTTCCCAAGGGACATGTGGTACCCATTCCCGCGGGCCCACCTTTGGGCCGAGATGATCCTGCCAGGGGCCTTCAGGCGAGTCTCCTGGAGGGTGACGACCTGGAACTAATTCTGAACGAGGCCCCGCGACCCAACTTCAGGATCTCCAGCTTCAGACTGATCGCGGACCCAATTCACTGCAGTGTCTGCCGCCAACCAACTCTTGACGTCGGCGCCTGAGATGCGCACATCGGCAGATCCCTAAGCTACACCAGAGACACATTCGCCTGCAGGAAGATTACGATCAGGAGGTCCATGCCCCCTCCCGTCGGCCCCTGACTGACGCATTTCCGAAACCGCATCGAGCGCAACGCGGGGGGGGGCGCGCAGCTTGGCCAACCGCCAAGCTCCCTAAAATCTGCGCCCAGCCAACACCCTGCCCGCCCCCCATCACGCGCTGTTGCCCCCGCCTCCTGCGGAAGGGGTGCCCTGGGGGAGGGTCGGGCCGGGGGCGACTGTGAACCCGGGCGCCCCACGGGCCCCTAGGATTTGCACCCCGACGCCAACGAGCTCCAAGACGGCGGCGGGCCCGAGGGCGAGAATGGAGCCGACGTGCCCCAGGCCGCCGACGAGGGCCCAGCCGCCGAGGTCGAACCCGTAGACCCTGTCTGGCTCGCACCTGGCCCCCGCCCAGGGGAAGCGCATCCCTGGCCAGCTGGGGCAATGCTGGGAGAAGCCGCGGGCGCACATCCTGCCCCCGAACTCGAAGCACGTGGGCAGGAGGGTCTGCCGAGTGGGGCCTGAATCCCCTTCCCCCCCGCGCTTCGGGCCCGCGTCCCTCAGCCTCTGCAGCCGCCCAGCCAACCACAGATCAGGCGACGCCTGCGGGTCGAGAGCATCTGCATCGTCGGCGTTTTCGACGCCGCTCCTGACCCAGCCGAGCAGGTTGTCAAAGACGCCGTGCTCGCTTGAACCCAAGCGCTGCGACGGCTTGGGCATGCTTGCGCTTGGCCACCCCCTGAGCCTCTCCTGGGGCAGCCGCCTTAAGCTCCCCGCCAGCTTCGCGGAGCTCCTCGGCGCGCTGCTCGAAGACTCCTGCCCCCAGCAGCCCCGCGTCGATGTCGCCGCCGTCTCCGTCGTTGGCTGCTGCGCGCTCGGCGCCCCCAGCTGGGGAGGGGGCGGGGGCGCCAGCAGCTGCTGCAGCATCATCCGCAGCGAGCCTCGCGTCCTCGGCTGCGCGGTGCAACTCCTGGAGCTTCTCCAGCGCTGCCTTGCCCTCCGTGGACCCGACGACGGACGAGGCGAGGCCTGCCGACGTGGCCTGGGGTGGGTCGTCGAACTCGCTGGCGTGGGCTTTGCACATCAGCTCCTGAGCCTGCCCCAGGTCCTCGAGCCCCTTGGCAAGGGACTCGTTGACCGTCGCAAGCTCCTCGTCAAGGGATTCGCGCTGCCGCTCGATCTCGCTGACCCTCGCCTCGAGCCTGGCAAGCTTGGCCTTGGGGTTCTGGACCCGCCGACGCGCAGACTGCCCTGTGGGGGTCGACTTTTTTCCCGCCTCCGCAGCCTTCTTCTCGGCCTTTTCAACCGCCGCGATGGCCGAGCTGTCGACCCCGACCCAGCTTCTTGAGGTTGGCGGGCCCCCCCTGCCCCGAAGTGGTGGGGGAGGCCGCGCCGCCCTCGCCTCCGCCCCCGGTGGCCCGCGGCGGCGCAGACCCTGACTCGGGCCGAGAACCCCCTGTGAGCTTCGCGACCTGCTGCTGCATGTCCCCGAGCTGCTTGGGCAACTTAGCATTGGCACTTCCTGGCGGACCGTTCGCCCATTGCCCCAGGGGCTGCTTGGGTACTGCTCCAGATGGCCGCGACGCTGGCTTGGCCCGAGATGCAGCCAGCCGTGCCGCTTGGATGTGTTTCTGCGCAGCAGGGCGCCCGCGCCGCCTGCGCGAAACCCTCGACGCCCAGTTGTCCGCGTGGCCGCAGGAGCAGCCCCAGCGGGGCACGCGCGGCCCCCGCAGCACCTGGCCATCGGGCGGTGCCGTCCACCGCGGGGCCCCCCGAGGCACTCACTGGTGAGTTGGCCTTCCACGCCTAATGAAAGAAACGACCGATTGGCCCGCCAGCGCGGGCCGCTCTGAAGCACGCGCTTGCAAGCCCAGGCCCCAAGAGCCTGAGCCAGAGAGGCTAAGAGGCAGAAAGGGAGCGGGAGGGGGAGGAGGAAGAAGAGGAGAGGTGGAGGCACCCATGCGAGCAGAAAACCGACTCGGGCAAGCTGGCCAGAATGCGCTTCGCTGTGCACCCGCAGCTGAGGCCAGGGCCGAAGCTGAATCGCACAGAAAGATGGACATGGTCTACCCTGCAGGTTTGTTTGAAAACACATCGTTGGGCGGTGATTCAGCCTCTTCTGAGTACGAGCTCCCTCCCAGGATGGCACATCGGGGCCTTCGGGTCGGGTCGGGGTGGTCTGGTGGGCGGTGGTCTTCGGGGTCGCCAAGGCCCTCGACCTCGCGCGCGATCGCCGACAAGTCACCGCGCGCGAGGCGTTTCCTGCGCGGGCGGGCCGCCCGCGGGGCTGCCGCATCTTCGGCCGCCTGACAGGGGCGGTGGGGGGCCTGCAGAGGAAGCATCAGCCAGCGGCGGAAGACCAAGTCCTGGGATGGCAGTCGGGCGATCGGGGGCCCGCGTCGCGCGCGCGTCGCGGCGTCGGGGGAACAGGCAGCACGGGCCATCCCAGTGATTCGTTGAGAAAGAGAGATATGAACAACAAGAGTGATATGTATATATGGATATATATATAGAGAGAGAGGGAGAGAGAGAGAGAGAGAGAGAGAGAGAGAGTGAGAGAGAGAGGAAAACATAGAGAGAGATATATAAAACAAGATAGAGAGAGAGGCAAAAAAAAGAGAGAGAGAGAGAGAGAGAGAGAGAGAGAGAGAGAGCGAGAGCGAGAGAGAGAGAGAGAAAGAGATATAGAGAGAGAGAGAAAGAGAGAGAGAGAGAGAGAGAAAGAGAGGGAGAGAGAGGGAGAGAGAGATATGTAGAGAGAGAGAGAGAAAGGGATATATATAGAGAGAGAGAGAGAGAGAGAGAGAGAGAGAGAGAGCGAGAGAGAGAGAGAGAGAGAGAGAGAGAGGAGGAGGAGGAACAATACTAATAGCACTAAGAAGAAGAACCCGCCGACGCGCAGACTGCCCTGTGGGGGCCGACTTTTTTCCCGCCTCCGCAGCCTTCTTCTCGGCCTCCTCAACCGCCGCGATGGCCGAGCTGTCGACCCCGACCGAGCTTCTTGAGGTTGGCGGGCCCCCCCTGCCCCGAAGTGGTGGGGGAGGCCGCGCCGCCCTCGCCTCCGCCCCCGGTGGCCCGCGGCGGCGCAGACCCTGACTCGGGCCGAGAACCCCCTGTGAGCTTCGCGACCTGCTGCTGCATGTCCCCGAGCTGCTTGGGCAACTTAGCATTGGCACTTCCTGGCGGACCGTTCGCCCATTGCCCCAGGGGCTGCTTGGGTACTGCTCCAGATGGCCGCGACGCTGGCTTGGCCCGAGATGCAGCCAGCCGTGCCGCTTGGATTTGTTTCTGCGCAGCAGGGCGCCCGCGCCGCCTGCGCGAAACCCTCGACGCCCAGTTGTCCGCGTGGCCGCAGGAGCAGCCCCAGCGGGGCACGCGCGGCCCCCGCAGCACCTGGCCATCGGGCGGTGCCGTCCACCGCGGGGCCCCCCGAGGCGCTCACTGGTGAGTTGGCCTTCCACGCCTAATGAAAGAAACGACCGATTGGCCCGCCAGCGCGGGCCGCTCTGAAGCACGCGCTTGCATGCCCCGGCCCCAAGAGCCTGAGCCAGAGAGGCTAAGAGGCAGAAAGGGAGCGGGAGGGGGAGGAGGAAGAAGAGGAGAGGTGGAGGCACCCATGCGAGCAGAAAACCGACTCGGGCAAGCTGGCCAGAATGCGCTTCGCTGTGCACCCGCAGCTGAGGCCGGGGCCGAAGCTGAATCGCACAGAAAGATGGACATGGTCTACCCTGCAGGTTTGTTTGAAAAACACATCGTTGGGCGGTGTTTCAGCCTCTTCTGAGTACGAGCTCCCTCCCAGGATGGCACATCGGGGCCTTCGGGTCGGGTCGGGGCGATCTGGTGGGCGGTGGTCTTCGGGGTCGCCAAGGCCCTCGACCTCGCGCGCGATCGCCGACAAGTCACCGCGCGCGAGGCGTTTCCTGCGCGGGCGGGCCGCCCGCGGGGCTGCCGCATCTTCGGCCGCCTGACAGGGGTGGTGGGGGGCCTGCAGAGGAAGCATCAGCCAGCGGCGGAAGACCAAGTCCTGGGATGGCAGTCGGGCGATCGGGGGCCCGCGTCGCGCGCGCATCGCGGCGTGGGGGGAACAGGCAGCACGGGCCATCCCAGTGATTCGTTGAGAAAGAGAGATATGAACAACAATAATGATATGTATATATGGATATATATATAGAGAGAGAGGGAGAGAGAGAGAGAGAGTGAGAGTCAGAGAGTGAGAGAGAGAGAGGACAGAGAGAGAGAGGAGAAAACAAAAAAGAGAGAGAAAGAGAGAAGCAAAAAACAATAAGAGAGAGAGAGAGAGAGAGAGAGAGAGAAAGAGAGAGAGAGAGAGCGAGAGCGAGAGAGAGAGAGAGAAAGAGAGAGATAGAGAGAGAGAGAGAAAGAGAGAGAGAGAGGGAGAGAGAGAGGGAGAGAGAGATATGTAGAGAGAGAGAGAGAGAGAGAGAGAAAAAAAAAAGTGAATACATATATATAGAGAGAGAGAGAGAAAGACAAAGAGAAAGAGAGAGAGAGAGAGAGAGAGGAGGAGGAACAATACTAATAGCACTAAGAAGAAGAAGAAGGAAAAGTGGAAGAAGAAGAAGAAGAGAAAGACGCCTGCGCTGGTCTCAGTGATAACAGCTTGGTCGAGGCAGAGGAGGGGAACGCGGTCGACATGTCACAGCGGAAGCGGCACTGCAGAGTCAAGGGACACTGCAACAAAAGATGTAAACCGTGCGCGAGAATTGAATGTTATGTCAACACCTGATGCAGCGGCCCACAATCTGGGCGGATAGGAGAACCCGGTCGGAACGAGCGATATCATAATCGAAACCCACATGTATCAATCTGGCGGGCTGATTCGGCGGGCAGACCTTAGCGGGCGGGGCGAGAAGGCGGGCTGGCGCGGCCGGATCGAGCAGGCGGGTTGCCGAAGCGTGAGTCCTGCATGAAACGCGAGGAAGTTTCGAGCGACGACGGCGCAATTCCCGAATAAATCGCGGGGGAACTCGCAGCGAGAGCGTGATTCCTGAGTGTCGAGGGCGCGGCCTTTAAATGCATTGAAAGAGAATCCCACGCGAGAACGCGAACCCCTGTCCGCGAGAGAGCGCGATTTGGGAGTGACTTGTTCTTAATTTAAAAAAGACTATGCGGGATCCGTTGTATTTTTTCACGCCCCATGCATTGTAGAGACGCAGGCGCGTTCGCACCCGTCGCGAAAGACAAACTACCCCAAAGAGGGGGCGGAAGCGAGAGGAAGGCCACTTCGCACCTTACTCGAGAGACCTGAGGTCCCTAAGCGCGGGCCTTCCGAGGAGCGTCCAGAAATATTGACCGTCGCGAAAAAGAGCAGGGCGACTTCGCGCCCTGCTCGAGAGACCTGAGGTCCCTCAGCGCTGGCCATCCGAGGAATGGCCAGCAAGGGTCGCATTTTCGGGAAAAAAAAAAAGAGGGCGACTTCGCACCCTGCTCGAGAGGCCCGTGGCCCCTGGACGCCAGCAGACCGAGGCCAACCCGCACTGGTATGCATCCGTTCGGAGACTCTGCTGGCGCCAATAAGCTGAAAACTGGTTGCATCACGGGGGCGGCGCTGGTCGCGAAGGAGGGGGGGAAGCCTCGGAACCGCGCTGCGGAGACCAGAGATGGCAAGACGAGAGGAAGCGACTAATCATGCTTGACGATTCCGCGCGACCATTGCATTGACTATCTGTAGAAGCTAGCGGAAGCGTCCCCTTTTGCAACCGAACGGCGCACCTTCAGGATAAAGTGCGCACTGACTGGCCTCCGCACATGGTACACGAGGGGGCAATCGTTTAAAGCACCCGCTGCTTGTACCACACTGGCCGTCGTGATTGCAACCTGAGAGCGGGCCCTGGTCGCGGTTGCACCACAAATGCGCGTCAGAGGTGGCGCACATGCATGCTTCGCACTTGTCCCTGAAGTTACCCCCCAAGCAGCACTTGTCACCGTAAACCACGCTGGACGCAACGCAGAACTGCCAAGCCTGAAGACTGAGGTTCATTCGCTTGGAATCCCAATCGAATATGCTGTGGGCGTTCGTGGTAATAGTCGTGCCAGACGGGGGGTCATGCTGTGGCTGACGGCGGAATTGCTTTGCCTCGAAGTGCGTCTGCTTCGCGACAGCTGTCATCTTGGCACTGTTCTGCAACAGCCCTGTCTCGTCCTGCTCATCCAGGGGGCGCCCTTGTCCTGCCAGACAGGCGCCCCCCGATTCACTTGCCAGCGCCAGCGCGGGCAACGGAGTGGCGAGGCGGAACGCCATGTCCGGGCGCGCGAGAAATTTCCTTTTCTGGCATGCGCGAGGCGCCTGCACTTCAAACTGCCTGGGCCAAAATGCACGCGGAAGCGGGGGCCGTTGTCTTTTAAGCAAGGGGCCAGGGGCGCAGCTTGATCAGGAAGACTATCCCTGATAGCAAGGTCCTCGATCGTGCCCTCTAAATACCAGCCCCCTTCCGATCGCGCCCCCATCGGGGTATGTCATTCCCACCTGCGGCGCGCATGTCGCGCAGCAGCCAAGGCAGGGGGCGCGCGGGCGGATGGAAGGGACAAGGGAGAGGGAGGGGGATGGAGCACGACAGAAAATAGCAAGAGGGGCGCAGGAGCAGAAAATACATAGCCAAACCAAAAGGCAAATCGGCCGGATAGACCCTAACAAGCGGGTCGGGAAGGCGGGCTCTGGCGGCCAGGTCGCGCGGGCGGGTTGCTGAAGCGTGCGCCCTGCATGAATCGCAAGGAAGTTTCGAGCGATGGCGCGATTCCCGAATGAATCGCGAGGCAATCCACAGCGAGACCGTGATTCGCGAGTGTCGAGGGCGCGACGTTTTAATGAATTGTGAGAAAGTCCCATGCGAGAGCGCGATTCCAATGCAAATTGCGAGGAGGCCCCACGCGAGAGCGCGATTTTAGTATTACTTCTGAAACAGTCCAGCGCGAGAGCGCGATTTGGGAATGATTTGTGAGAACATATTAGACATGAACCATTGTTGCTGCCAACAAGTGGCCAGGGACCCAGTTTGGCGACACCTCACTTTGTCGGGTAAAAACCAAGGTACGAGCCCCAGGAGAAGCAATTCAATTGACAAATGCAATGGTTACCGGGGCGACCAACAGCAATCTTTTTTTGGGGGGGCAAATGAGAACTCATCAAAAACAATAAATTCAAGACTGTTCGCTCGGACCTGCTCGCGTGCCATTCAACGCGTATATCCCAAACCCTGGATGCCCGCCACCTTCTTTTTCGACCGCACCCCCTTAGAGTTGCATCTTTCTTAGCTGCGCCGCGCATGCCGCGCAGCCCCCAAGACGAGGGAAGAGAGGACGGAAGGAAGGGGCGAGGGACAGGTGGGTTGCTGAAGCGTGCGTCCTGCATGAATCGCAAGGAAATCTCGAGCGACGGCGCGATTGCCAGACGAATCGTGAGGAAAATCGCAGCGAGAGCGTGATTCGCGAGTGTCGAGGGCGCCGCGCCTGGCAAAATTGTAGGAAGTCCCGCGCGAGAGCGCGATTTCCGTATAAAGTGTGAAGAAGTCCCTGTGAGAAAATATTAGGCGGTGCCGTTGTTTTTGTAAACCGGGACCAGGGGCTCAGCTTAGTGACGCTTCACTTCGCTGTAATTGAAAAATCCAAGAGTTACCAGAGGTGGGGGATCAACAACAGTTACTCTTCCGAAATCTGGCGGAAGTTGCGCGGATGCGTGGGGAAAGCGTATCTTGGGGTTCTTTTTTTCCACCAACGCAGCTCGAACAAAAGGGCCTGCGGGCATGCTGCGAATTGATGGCGTCCGAATCACTCAAGATCCCGAGCACGCCGCCTGGCCGAGCGGGAGCGGGTGGTGAGCCCGTCCTCCTCGGACGCCCGTCGGGTCACCACTCCCTCCGGGGTCCTAGAAAGTGAAACTTACAACCCGCAATGCCTCGACGCGTAGTCGCGGAGGTCTAGACTCGCGCCCATGGCGCATCTAAACAGTGCACGGCTCAAGGCCCTACTCGGACCACGCACCCTGCTCTCTCGGTCCCAAAGGCTGGAAACGGGGGGCTGGTCGTCCACCAGGTGTACTTGACCTGGCTCTGGGTGGCAACCGTCCTTCTGCGGTCGCCCTTCCTGGTATTGGGCTTCACTGCTGGCTCGCTCGACCCCTCGATCAGAGCGCGCTGTGGCCTCCCGCCGTCGCCGCCGCGCGGCAGGGCCCCCGCGCGGCACCAGCTCGGCCTCGCACGCGGGCCAAACCAGCAAGTCAAGGAAAACCCTAGAAATGCAAACAGGAACCCTAGGCCCACGCCGGCCATCAGCACAGCCAGGCTCACGTAGTAGCCCACAGTCGTGACTCCTGGCATGCCCACAGAAGTCATCGCACTCCCATCCATCTCCTGGGGTGCCTCGCACCGCTCGGTCGAACTCACCTGCGCCGCCGTGGGGGGCGAGGCAGCCACTGCAAGCAACGCCTTGCGCAGGGTTGCCGGGCCCTGGAAGTCGGTCGGCATGGCCCCGACTCCAGCTACCCTCGAGGTCCCTGGCACGGGCACCTCCTTCAATCCGCAGCTCTCGCGGAACCATTCGAGGCGTGTCCTCGGCAACACCATTGCGCCGAGATCCGCCGGGTTGTCGTCGCCAGCTACGGGCTCGATGATGATCTTCTTGGCCGCCAACTGCTGGATCCAGAGCGTCTTCGTGGCAAGGTGCTTGATCCGCCCAGTGCCCTGGCGCCTAGCTAGCGCTCTCGCACTCGAGCTGTCGCGTCGCCAGCTCATGCGCACGCTGTAGCCCATGAACGTGAAGAGCGCCTTCAGCCCAAGTCCTTCGCTGAGACCTCGAGCTCCAGCATGCCACTCGGCTTCGCAGCTGCTGAGGGGCTGCGCGTCTCGACGGCAGCTGATCCCGAGCATTGGACGCCCACGCGCGGTGATGTGCGCGCTGGTCTGGCTCTTCCGCTCCTTCGCGTCACATGCCCAGTCGGAGTTTGTCCACGCGACCAGGTCGACGATGTCCCGCGGCGCGGTGGGCATGGCCATCCTCACGCCCAGGTCCATCGTGCCCTCCAGGTACCTTGCCAGCCTGTTGAGGGCTCGCATGTCCGCCTCACGGGGCGACGAGATGCACGAGGTCAGGTAGTTGATGTCGAACTGAGCATCTTCACGGTCATGAAGATAGCACATGGTCACGCTCCTGAACAGCTTAGCCTTGTCTGGGCTGAGGTCGGGCGCGTCATCCCTGCCTGTCCTGCGCGCCTCCACCCCTGGGGTGGTGCACGGGCTGCCCCATCATGGCCTAGCGCCTCTAGCGCCTTCGTGAGGTACTTCTCGTCGGGCTGAATGTAGGTGGCGTCGGCCTCTCGCACGCGCCGCCTCTTGAGAAACTCTTAGTCCGCACCGCCGCCCTGTAGGCCTGACCACTTCACCTTGATGTCACGGCCCAAGTCCAGCGCGAAGTCGGACCCGAAAACCCCAGGCGCTGTGCGGTACATGTCGTCCATGTGTAGCTCCACCACACATGGGGGCTCGGCGCGCCAGAAGAACTGGGGCGCGGTCGGTAACCGCTCGAATCCTCTGGCCACGAGCTGCTCCGACCCAGCGCTTCCCTCCGGCGCGCCGTCCTGGCAACTGCTTCGCGAGCTGCCAGGCGCAGTCCTCATTGTCGCCCTTCGCGCGGCACTCTTCCAGAACTTCGGGTGGGCACTCGACCCGCGCGCCCTCCACCTCGGGGACGTGGTAGTACGCGTCCTCCGCGTCAACAGCGAAGGTGGGCCATCCGTGCTTCAGAGCCATGTGGTCCACCACGCGGCTGTCAGCCACGCTGTTCCCTGGCGTGAAGAGGTCGTCGCGGCACTCCTGCCACTTGAATTCTCGCGCGACGTACCTGGATTTAGCGATCCTGCACCCGGGGTTCGCGTCCCACTTGTAGACGTGACCCCAGCGGGCGCTAATCCTCCTGCCGGCGGCCTCGCTCCGCTTGACGAGCTTGCCCACCCCTTGCTGCTTCAGGCCGTCGAGGGCCCGTCGGGTGGAAGCCTCTATCAACTGCGAGTCCGACGTATCATGGGGATCAGGGACATTCATGTCCCTGAAGATCTGCAGGAAATCATGACGAACGTCATCACAATGCTCTGCCGCTACTCCGCTAACTCGGGGCCTCGCAAGAGTGCCGCGGTTGTCGCCCCCCTCCGCAGGTGCCTTCGACGATCGACCTATCGGGGGAGTCTGCGGAGGTGCACTCGCTGGTGCTGCGGCCCTCGGCGTCATGGGGTTCTCGCCCCCAGCGCCGCCCCCGGCCGACGTCTGCATCGCTGGTTCCGCCTGCCTGTCCCCAGCAGGCGCCTCGGCGCCGCCCGCCGCCTCAGCCGAGGGCGCCGCCATGGGCGCGCCCGTATGGGGTGCTGGCCCACCGCCATGGGCGGCCCCAGTGGGCTGGGCAGTAGCGTTCGGGTCTGGCTGAGTCTCTGCTGCCTCCTGCGCCGCCGGGTCGGCGTCCGCTGCAGCAGGGGGCGCAACGATGGGCTCGATCCCGCGCGGGGCAGTGCCCTGCCCTCGGCGCTGCCACGGCATGTGCGTGATCGCCGCCACGGCGGTGCGGTTGAACCTCCGCTCTTCGGGCAGCCTCTTGACGGTCCTCGTCGTGACCAGCTCACCCGTCTCGAGGGCGCATGTGTGCTCGTCGGTGTCGTAGCTCTTCCCAAGCCAGGCTGCCCTCGCGAAGCCCATGCCACCCTTGTGGTACCCCTTGCCTCTCGCCCTGCGGTTCTTGTCCCTTGGCAGGCGCGCCAGGGCGGATTCCCCCGGGGAGGCCATCTCCCTGGTGTAGGCGTGGCCGTAGAGCTGTAATGCTGGAGATGAGGCAAAGTCGCCATTTTGCTATTTGTCTCGAATATTCAGAACAACTTCAAAAACAGTTCAAACAAGTTCAGAATTTCTGGCGGGGAAAATCGAAGTTCGCAACAAGTTCAAACAAGTTCACTACAAGTTCAAAGTTCGAAACAAGCCCAAAAATATGTCAAACAATTCGGACAAGTTCAAACTTCAAAAAAAGTTGAAACCAATGTTTCTTTTTTAAAAATGAATACATCAAAAAACTGCCCGGGACTTTCCCGACCCGAAACAAGTTCAAAAACAATTCAAAAAAGTTCAAAAAGTTCAAAATTCAAAGAAAGTTCGAAAAATTCAAACACATTTCAAAATCGTCACATCTGTTCTCTGGAAAACACTTCAAAAACAAAAAAAGTTCAAAGCTTGAAAAAATCCAAACAAAGTCCAAGAAAGTTCAAGAAAATAAAACAAACAAGATACATTTATTTTTTTTTCAAAAAAGAAACACATCAAAAAAACAAATGACCCGAAATGTTCCCGGAATTTCCCCGGAACTTTTTTTGAACTTCGGGAAAAAAAAGATTCCGAGGGCCACTTTGCCTTGGAGCAGCATTGCAACCGTAGAGGTCCCCATGCGCTGTGCGACTGGTCGCCTTGATCCTCAGGTTGGTGCATGCCCGGCCCGCGTGGCGTTGCAACCACTTGTACATGACCGTGCCTGGTCGGACCCTGGTTCTCAATCACGCCTCCAGCGCGCCCCTGCTCGCGCGGAACTGCGCCTGCATGATGCCGTTGGCATTCTCGGAGGGGTTCGACTGAGAGCTGAACGTAGGCGCGGGTCTCACGACCACGCGGTTGGGCAGCTCCACCTCGACCTTGTTGGCCAGGTCCATCATGGCGCCCTTGTGGTCTGGCCTTAGGATGACCTTCTGATGGAAAAGGCTCTTGATGAACGCCACTGTGGCTGCCACCGCGTAAAGGTCAGCGCGTCGGTCGGGCTTCGGGACACTGCGCATGGCGCCTGTGTCAGCATCCGCGACCACCAGCACCACTTCCTCGTCATGTCTCTGGCTGTCCTCGGCGAGGGGGCCCGCCTCCACGGCGTCGGCTGCCTCGCCCTTGAAGAATACCAGGTCAAGCACGATCACGGGGAGGCATTCCGCCTCCGCGCCCAGCAACTCGCGGGGCCTGTCGCGCCCGCGTCCCATCTGACAGTGCTCACACCAGCGCCGCGGTGGGCAATGCTGGTCCCCCTCGTGGCGCTCTCTCCTCTGGCGTTGGCTCGCGGACGTCGGGGAACGCGGTCGGTTCCACCACCTGTCCCGGCTCCGCCTGGCGCCTCATCTCGCGCCTCAGCTCGCGGAGATCATCCGTCGCCGCCCTCGCCTCGCGTCTGCCCTCGCACTCGACTAGCCGTGCCCAGCACTGAGCCTTGGTCCCGCAGTGCGGGGCGTAGATCTCCTTGAGGCGCTTCTGCATGGCGTCGATCCTCGAGCTTGGTCCAAGCCCCTCGAGGTAAGACCGCCCCGACGGCTGTGCCGCCGAAGGTGCCTCCTGGCCCTGCGCGGGCGCCGCCGCCTCCTGCGCCTGTAGTGGCGCCGCCGCCTGCGCCTGTGGTGCCGCGGCTCCTGCCTCTGGTGGAGCTGGGTCACGCGACCCTCGAGCTTCTGGGCGCGGCGGAGGATCCTCTCCTCGCGCCGTCCCCTGCGCGCAGCGAAGTAGAAGGCGTTACCGACTAGCTTCATGTCCGCCCGCTAGCCCGTCTTGAGGTTCACGGCGCGTGGGTCGCCCTCCTCAAGGACAAACATGAACTGCCTGCGCACCAACTTCCCGAAGCTGAGCGCCGCGTCCTGAGGGGCGAGGTCGTTGCTCACTCTGAGGTTCCCCAGGCATGGCTGGCGACCCTTCTCGCCACCGACGACCATCGGGATCCTACGAAGCCCCTCGGTACCGAGCCTCTGGCCGCTCACCGTGGTCAGCTTCAGCGCAGCGGGGTTCTCCTGAACCGTTGGATGCTGCGCCCCGAACGCCTGGCCGCAAAGATGCTCGTCACTGCCACTGTCTGCGAGGACGGGCCCTCTGCGCTCCTCCCCGCGGCGGCCCCCGACCGAGCTCCTGACTCCAAAGACCCAACCGACCTCGTCGCCGTCGGGGCCTGCAGCCACCGCGCTCACGGTCCTCTGGCCCTCAGCGCCTGCGGGGGCTTGCTGGACTGCGGCCGCCTTCGGGGGCGCTGCCGACGGCGCCCGTGGTTTGCCAGCCGCCTCGTGCCGGCAGTCCTTCTCCTTGTGCCCCTGCTTCTGGTAGCAGTTGCAGGTTCCCTCGAACTTGGCGGGGTAGCTGCTCTTGAGCTTGTCATTCTTGGCTCCCTTCTTGCTGCCCTTTCCGCCCTTGTCGCCCTTGCCGCTCATATTGCCACCTTTGCCGCCCCCCGACTTGTCGCCCTTGCGCTTGGGCCAAGGCTGTCGCGGCAGGGCATGGCCCGAGATCGCTCCGGTCTCCATCGGCGCCACACCTTGATCCACCGTGCCGCTAGCTGCGAAGACCTGTCCAACGCCATCCACTCTCTCAGGTGGGTCCTCAGCGCCATGTGCGAGACCTTGGCGGCCGTCTGAGCATTGCGTAGCACGGTCTTGCACGGCTCGGGGCCATGGGCGAGCAGCGCGGCAATGCGGAACTCATCGCCGAAGTCCTTCCCCGCCTGCATGACGCACCTCGCCACGTCGTTGCCCCAGTCAGCAAACTGGTCAGCGAACGGCTTCTGGTCGCCCCACCTGGGGTTGAGCAGGCCACTGAGCATGGCCGCGAACCTGTTGCCCACCCAGGCTCGTACTCGTTCTTGATCGCCCGCCATGCGACGAAACACTCATGCCTGCCTGCGAGCGTAACCATCGCCAGCGCCTTGCGCTGGGTCTTGGTGATCAGCATGGTATGCAGCAGCTTGCTCGCTGCTGCCGCACGCTCGCCCATACTGACGCTGTCCATCGCGAGCGATCGCTGGGCCCCCACGTATCGATGAGGTCATCCCAGCCCATCAGCGCGAATAGCGCGTGGGCTTTGATGGGCCAGCTGGGCCAGTCCTCATCTCTACCACTGATCTCTGGCAGCTTGATGCCGCCTCTGCAATTCACCAGCTGCTCTCTGGGCGCCGCTGCCATGGGCAGCGCGCGTCCCCAATCTTCCCGTGGACCTGATCCGCGTAGTTCACCGCAGAACCACGCTCACCGCTACCATGGCGGAAGTTACGCGGACGCGTGGGGAAACTGTATCTTGGGGCTGTTTTTTCCACCGACGCAGCTCGAACAAAAAGGGCCTGCGGGTATGCTACGACTTGATGGCGTCCGAATCACTCAATATCCCGAGCGCAATCACCGCGCCGCGGAAGTCACCTTCAGCCACGCACCCAGGGACAGTGAATGACAGTTCGGCACCCTCACTCTGACATGTCAGAAAACTTTTATGTATGAGTTGTGAACTGTTGTTCCTCGGCGTTTCGACATTGGGCGAAAAGGGGGGCCTGGCTCCAGACCTCTGGTTAGTGCGTCTATGTGAAGCAGTGCCCTATGGGAAATCTGATGGGGAAATCCGATGGGGGAACGTCATGGGGGACACCTGAAGGGGGGAACATATCGGGGAAACCTGTGGAGGGAATCCTCACGGAGAATCCTATTGGAAATCCGATGGGGAACGTGGGGGATCCTGTGTGGGAGTCCTATGCGGTAATCATACGTCTGAGTCACGGTCCTATGGGGAAGCCTTATGGGGGAATCCTGTGGGGGAGCTTCGTGGGGGAATCCAATGGCGAATCCCATGGGCGGCGGCGACAGCGACAGCGGCGGTGGCTGACGCTTCCAAACCTGGCGGCATGAGCCAGACTGCGAGGAGTTGGATGTCCTCTCAACCGATAGGGGGAGCAGCAGCAGCAGCAGAAGCAACAGCAGTAGGGGGGGAGACGAGACCGACGGGGAGAGCAAGACAAGACACGACATGCGGTGGAGAAGCACCCGCGTGAGCGAAAAGCCGACTCGGGTGAGCTGGCCCGAAAGGGACTGGGAAGAGTGCCTGATCGAAACAATTGCTGTCGCCCATCGGCCTGCCCGTCGCCGGACTCGCTGAATGGTGGCGGTGTCTCTGTACGCGACGCCTCCACAAGCTCTGGAGGGGGACGAGGACCCTCGGATGATGAGACATGAGGGATGAGGAAGAGGACGAGAGGACAACGAGGGGGAACAAGTAGAAGGGATAAGGATGAGGATGAGGAGGAGAATGATAATGATGGTGAGTATAATGATGACTATAATGAGAATGATAATGAGGACGATGACGATGATGCTGATGCTGATGATGAGGATGAGGACAAGGACAAGGAGGAGGAGGTGGAGAGGAGGGGGGAGGGGGGGGGGCGGGAGGGGGGGGTGTGAATCGGTCGAAGCACTCTAAGTCTCCAATCGTGTTCGAATCGAAGTCCGAAGCCTGCCAACTTCTCCTCGAGCACCCTCGCCCACAATCGCTCTGCGTGCAGGGAGGGTGATGATAGCGTTTCTGGTCAGTCGAGAGGCCTCTCGAGCTCAAACGGCAACAGTGCTAGCTGCTTACTGCCACGCCTGCTTTACACATGCTGCTACGCTGCTGGGGGGGGGGGGGAGGGGGGGTGCCTGCTCTAACATATTAATCAGAAGCACCTCTGAAAACACATTGTACGGAGTGCAATTCACACTGGTAAGAAAGGGAATGAAAACTTGTAAAACTCTCGCCTCAACTACGTGAAAAATAAAAGAACTCCGCAGCAGCTCGCAGATCATCAACGTCGGTTCGACCGCCCAAACTGGCGCCCGGACACCAACTCTGCCTCGCTCGAGAGAAACTGCGCCAAACATCGTAGTCGCATACCTCTGCTGAAAATAGCTTCACTGAGAGAATGAGAAAAAGAAAGGCACGAGACTGGAACAGGATGCAAATCACGATTTGCCGGGGCACCGTCACTCATGGTGCGGCTTCTGCTGCGCAGTGTGCAACTCACGGGTAACCTCCCAGCCTCGTCGAAATCCATTCGTTACATGTTTGTACTGTCGCTACATGTTTGTACTGTCCGTACTGTCCGCCAGGTAGTCCAACACTTGTGTAGTTGACCGGCCCCTGGCAACCGATGTCCCACTCGATAGAACTCAGCTTCACCTTCTCCCTCGGGACCTTGGTTGGTGCAGACTCCTTCTCAGGATCTGGCCCTGGAGAAGCCAGGACCGGCCTCGCCGCCCCCGCCGCCTTGAGAACTGCGTAGCACACGAAATCCAGAAACACGATCACCATCATCATGCTGAGAAAACCTTTCACAAACGTGCTGAGCGGTATGCTGATCACAATCCTCTGGCTCTCGGTCCACTTGAACTCCACCAGGGCCTGCTCCACCTCGCTCTCGTAGATCTTCACCTCGCTGGCCGCCGATTTCGTCAGAGATGTCATGGTCGCCATCGCGGTCATCGCGTTGATCTTTGGCTTGGAAATGGCGAACCTCTTGGCCTCCGCCTGTCGGTCCTTAGCAGTCTTCTTCTTGGCGGCCTGGAACTTCTCGTCGAACTTGAGGCTGATCGTTCCAGACCTGAGACGATCTGCCAGCAACTGTCGCGCTGCCAGCTTGGTGAAGCCGTCTGCAAACTTGCGCTCCGAGCTGACCCAGTACCAGCCCGTCGCGCTCGCTGTCATGCGCTCCTTGAGCACCTGCACCTCGACGCCCGTCCGCTTGTCGTCGAAGTTGTGCACGTGGGGCTTCTGGGCTGCGTCGTAGAGAGCCTTCGCGTCCACCACGAGCGCGCTCTTGCCCAGCACCGTCATGGTGCCGTTCAGCCTCGGGTCCCGCGTTGGGTCGAGCATCAAGCTGTAGTGCACCTTCACGTACTCGAGCGCGTCCACGCCTCCGGCTGCAGCTTGGGCCTCACTCGCCAGTGAGGATCTACTCACCCTCGGTAGCTTCCACGAGCGCCAGTCGACGATCACGTACTTGACGGTCTCGCCGCTGAGCACGCGCCTGTGCGTAGCCAGGATGAGGTAGCCTCCCTGCGAGCTCCCATCACGTCGAACTGCCCACGCCGCGTCCGTCATGCAAATGAACGTCACCTCGTCCGGGTCGTCGCAGATCTTTGGAAACACCTGGCACACGTCGCTGTTGGCCTTGGCAAACCTCAGCGTCTTGTTGGCCTCCACCAGGTCTTGCACGGTAGAGCCCTCGTTGATCGTACCTTGTCCCAGGCTAACGCTGCACTGCAAGTGTGGCGCTGCCTGATTGCTGGGCCACGCCAAGCTTCCCATCAGTCCTCGTAGCTGTCGACGCTCGCCTTCGGTGATAGCCAACTTCTGGTCGCTCGCTCGGTTCTTGGTCACGGTGATTGGCTTGAGCGATTTGATGTAGGCCCCACAACTCATCTGATAGTCGCCGGTCGTCGTCTGTGTAAGCTGGTTTCCGCAGAAATCCATCGAGGCGTCACCCGCTACGTTCAGCGTGCCCTTCTCGGTGTCCTCCCACGTCCTGAAGTTGAAAACCTTACTGAGCTCCTTCACGCGCGCCGAAAAGCATGCCTTGCCCTCCTGGTTGCTGCCGCCGCCGAGCACGTCGTCAACGTGTAGTCCGATCGCGCCGTCGAACACCTTCAAGTTGGTCGCGTCCAGGCGGTAGCTCAGGAACAGGCAGGGGTCCAGCGGGTGAACCACGAAGCCGTGCGCAATCATGCGGTCAGTAGCTTCCTCCCACCAGAGCCTCGGCGCGTCGCTCAGGCCGTGCATACTCTTGAGCAGCTTCATCCGCGTACCCGGCTGGTAGCCGAGCATCCTGCACGCCTCCGCCGGTAGCAGCGCGGAGATCCCGCGGTCCGAGCGCTTGCCCTGCAAGAGCGCAGTACTGACATCCGCGGTAAACAGGATCCAGCCGTGAATGCGCGCGAACATCACGATGAAGGTTCTGCTCAGTCTCGTCATCGTCGGTGAGGATTTGGCCAGCTTCCCCGCAACCGCATCTGGATCTCGAAACCCTTGGATAACCAGCCGCGCCTTGGCCCGGTAGCTTCCGTCGGCGTTCTTCGACCACTTGAGCAGGAACCGCGCTCGCAGCACCGTGTTGGGGCCCTTCACCTCGTTCTTGTCCTGCTCCCAGACCTGGTTGTCAAAGAAGCTCTGCAGCTCCACGCGCTTCGCCTCCGCGAACTTGGCCTTGTCCTCAGCGTTCATGTTCTTCTCGCTCAGCTCGCCGGCCACGTAGCACTCCTCGCAGTCCAGGTAGAATGCCTGTTCCTGCTCGCTGTAGCTCAGCCCTTGGGCAGCGCGTCCAGGTTCAGGAACATCACGTCCTCTGAGAACTCCACCTTGTCGTAGGGTCCTGATCGGTTGTCTTGTCGGTCGCGCTGAGCTGCCAACGTCCGCATCGGTGCCATCTCCAAGGCGTCCATGTTCCTCCGCATCTCCCTGAACCTCGCCGCCGAGTCGGTCACTGTCGTCATCGGTGTGGACGTGATGAGTCTCGAAGCACTACTGTCGCACCCAGCTGCTTGACCTTCTGACTCTGCCTGTGCCGGCGCTGGCACTGGCTGCGACTGTAAATCTGGATCTTCATCTTGATCAGGTATCGCCGTGTCGTGCGCCGTCGGTGGTGGGTCCTCGTTGCTCGCCGGCCTCGGCTCGGCCTGCGGCTCGGAACCCTGGGCAGAGACCTGCCTGAGCTGACCTGCCATGGCCTGCTCCACCGTCGGTGCGCTTCCCGCTGCAAGCGCTGGCTCATCCTCCTCCATCGGTTCGTCCGCTCGGTCCTCCTCAATGGGCCTGGGCAGCTGGCTGATATCGAAGAACTGCACGATACCTCCGCGTCGTAGTCCCTGTAGAGTGTCCTGCGCTGCCTGTAAGTTTGCTGGTCGTTTAGGCTCGCCGATCCGCTCCACGATGGGCCGGATCTGGTCCGGGCTGCACCTCAGTAAGCTCCCGCCGTGCGTGGCCCAGTAGACCTTGGGCTGGCCGTTCCCCGTGTCCCCGCGTAGAGCCACGGTAGCCGGCCCTCTCCAGCGTGACTTCTGAAGCCGACTAGCTCCACGGTCGCGCCAGTAGTAGCACTCGTCGCCCGCGCTCGCCGCCTCGTGGGTGTCACGCCTCTTGCGCAGGAAGGCCCTGCGCAGCCGCTCCGTCGAGTCCGCCTTGATGAGAGCCGTCGCCGCTGCCGTCCGCCTCTGCATCGCCTCTTGGAACGTCTCCTCTTCCAGGTAGGCTTCCGACGCTGGCGCGGACAGCGTGTCCGCGGACAGGGAGTTGTTGAGCTCAGGGTTGTAGCCCAAAGCCCACTGCGCTGGACTGAAACCCGTGGCGCATCATCCTGTTGATCTGGTTGGGTACGTAGTCCAGCGCCGACTTCAGGTTCTCGATGGTGCGTTCTAGGCCGGTCTCCTCGAACCAGAGCTCCAGCGTCTCACGCGTCACCTGATTAGCTCGCTCAACTGGTCCCAAGGCGTGGTGAGCCTCGCCAGGGGCAATCCGCATCTTGATGTTCTGGTTGCTGGCCCAGTCGAGCATCTCCTGACTGCGCGCCGCGCCGCACTCGTCCATCACGAGCCTCGTCGGAGTCCCGTAGTGCTTGATCCACGCCTTCTCGATGGACTTGATGGCCTCGGCTGAGGTCTCGCGCGCCACGATTCGGCACTTCTGGAAACTTCTAGCTCCGTCCAGCATGTGCGCGATCTTCGCCGAGCCCGAGCGCAGCTTGAACTCGAAAAAGTCAAAGTAGACCGCCTGGTTGAACGTCTTCCAGGATGGCGGCGCCGACTTCGGCGGTTGGGAGGCCTTCTTCCGCTCTGCGCAGATCGCGCATGCGTGCCGCCTCGCACGCGCTATGACTTCCCCTCTCGCCTCCGCCGCCGTCAGCATCCGCGCGATAACCTCCGTGCTGGGGTGGCCCAGGTTCTTGTGGAGGCGCTCCACATACCTGAACACGTTCTGGCCGAACTCGCTCCTCAGCAGCTGGTTCCGGCACGTCTCCTTCTGGTCGTTGCTGCTGCTGTCCACCGTCGCGTGGTAGATGTACTCCATCGCGCCCTCGCCTTCCTCGAGACCCAGCACCAGGATATCCGAGTCCTGAGGGGGGGGGGCTGCCCCAGCAGATCGCTGGGGATCTTGGCCAGCAGAGTCCCGTAGTTCTCGGCGAAGCTCGCGCGGTGCAGGTTGGTACCTGGAATGTTGCCCTCCAGGTGGACAGGCTCGTGCTGCTTGTCGCACTGGTACTCGTAGAGTCCAGCTGCCAGTCCGTCGTGTCGCGCGAATTCCAGTCCTTTTGCGAGCCCAGCCTTCTCCTGGAATCTCCAATCCTGTCATACACTGGTCGAAAAGCACGTGGTGTCCGGGCAACTCGCATAGCGCTTTCGCCCTCCAACTTCGCGCCGTAGAGGGTTGCTCCAAGTGTGCGCCACGTCCAGCCTGCCACTGCTTGAGGTAGATCTTCTTGCAGAACAGCAGGTGCGTCTGATGGTTGTCCGAGCGCCGCTGCTGCAACTGCTGCTTGTCCTCATCCGTCTTGCAGCCTCGCTCCTGCATCAGCGCCCAGAGCTTGCACTCGGGACTCATCCAGATGTCGCCCGGCTGCTCCTCGTCGACCAGGTCGAGAAACTTCTTCTGCGTAGCGGTCTTGCTGAAGTCCCAGCCGTTGTGCATTCCGAACGTCCTTGCCTGATGTCCGCGCCCCCTCAGCTCCTTTGTCAACTCCGAAGTTCCGCCGTAGACCTCCCATATCCTGCGCTTGGCCTTCTGGATGTCCTTCGCCCTGCTCAAGTCCTGCTTCAGCTCCTTGGTGGCCGTGTCTACGGACTCCTGGCGCTTGCGCAGCTGCTTCAAGTTGAGGTCCATTGTGATGTAGTTGTTGGCCTCTATCGCGTCGACCTTGTTGTCTATCTCGACCACCGTGCTGATAAAGTCCACCGGCTCCTCGCACGCCAGCACCTCGTCTCCAAGAAACGTGTAGGGACTGATCGGATGCTGCACGCGCACGTGGCCCAACAGATTCTGAGGCAGTAGTGTCTGGTCGGCGCGGTCCTTCATACACGTATCAAAACTCTCCAACATGTTGATGATGAAGTGGCCGCGGCTGGGCTGCTGGCGTAGCTGGAACCACTTGCCGTCCCCGTCCCAGCATGCCCTCTTATTCTTGAAATCCACGACCATCCCGAGCTCCTCCATCACTGGCCTGACAAACAGAAATGGCGTGTTGCCAGGAATCGCACACGTGAGAATCTCCACAAACTTGCCTCCAGGGAAAGACGGCACAACAGCGCGCGCCGTCGCCTCGCCGGTCGAGTCGTTGCGGTACCTGAAGTTCTTGGAGCACGGGAAAACTTCATCTTACTGACTGGAAATCCTTTGGCGACCAGCTGCTTGCAATAGCCTTTGAGCGTCTCGTGTCCCACAATAACGCTGGTCGCCCCACTATCGCGCATCGCCTCCGACGGGTTGAGCTCGGTCGAGTTGTACACGTCATCCGCCTCGTCCGTGACCATCCGCGCCTCTGCGGAATCGTCGCCGACGTTCTGCCTCTTCCTGCTCGCGAGGGGGCAGTCCTTTGCGAAGTGACCTCGGGCACCGCATCGTAGGCATATCGGCATATCGGTGGCCCACGTCCTGCTGCGCCCTTGCCGTAGCTGCTTGCGAAGTTTGTCTTGCCGCGTCCTTTCGAAGCCGTCGAATCTCTTCCTGTAGCTCCTCCTCGCGACGTGCCTCGAGCCGCACCTCGACCTCTGCCAGCGGCAGAAGCTCGTGAGGGTATGATTGGTGCCATACTCCTCGTCGGTGGCGGTACCATCGCTACGACTGGGTAGAAACCTCTGGCCAACCTCATGTCGTTCATCTTCTGCCTCGCGTCGGTGTATGCTGCCATTATGTCGTCGTGTTGGTCTACGTCGTACGCCTGGTCTGGCACGGGGGTGTTGTTCGTCACTGTCTCGCTGTAGTAGGCCGCTTCCGAGTCGAAGCTGGCGCCCAACTCTTGGTGGTCCTCGCCGTAGTCATCGTAGTCGTGCTCCTCGTCGTCGCCTCCGTAGTAGACGTCGTCTCTTGCTCGTCGAACTCCTCGTAGTCGTCCACGTGGTAGGCTGCCGCTCCAGAACTGGCTCGATAGCTTGGCATCGACTCCAGGCCGAACGTTTTCTTCAGCTCGCCCTCGACCTTGTCCAGTGAGAGGTTGTCGCCGACCTGGTTCATGATGAGCTGCTTGCCCTCTTTGTCTAGCCCGGCCCTGCGTAGTAGAAACCAGCCGAACACCTTGTCGGGTAAAGTCACGTCGTGTGTTCGCACTTTCCGCTCTGATGTCCGAAACCTCGTCAAGTAGTCAATCAGAGTTCCTTGGGCTTGCGGGCTGCTTTGAAGAAGAAATTCTCGAAGTCCGTCGGGAGCTCCGTGATCTGATCATACTTGTAGGCCCGGTCGAGCGCCTGGATGATGGTCTGCCAACCTTTCTCCTTCTCGATCTCGCCGATCTCGATATCCTCGACCACCTCCCACGCTCGGCCCCACAGGCCTTGCATTATCTCGAGCCCTACTCCTTTCTCCGGCTCGCGTTCGCGAGCTCTCGCCGCGAAGATCTCCACCTTCTTCCTGAAAGTCCTGTAGCCATCGATCGAGCCGTCGAACTCTGGGGCTCTGCCGATGAAACTTGCGGGCGGCTGTCCATCATCTCGTCCTGCTGCTGCTGCCGCGCCGCGTCCCCCGCCAGGCGGTCCCATGGGTGATAACTGTGGTCCGTGAGCAGATCGCTCCAGCTACCAATGTGAATCGGTCGAAGCACTCTAAGTCTCCAATCGCGTTCGAATCGAAGTCCGAAACCTGCCAACTTCTCCTCGAACGCCCTCGTCCACAATCGCTCTGCGTGCAGGGAGGGTGATGAAAGCGTTTCTGGTCAGTCGAGAGGCCTCTCGAGCTCAAACGGCAACAGTGTTTGCTGCTTACTGCCACGCCTGCTTTACACATGCTGCTACGCTGCTGGGGGGGGAGGGTGCTTGCTCTAACATATTAGTCAGGAACACCTCTGAAAACACATTGTACGGAGTGCAATTCACAGGAGGAAGAGGAGGAGGAGGCGGAGGAGGAGATGATGATGATGCTGATGATGATGCTGATGCTGATGCTGCTGGTGATGAGGATGATGATGATGCTATGACGGTGCTGATGCTGATGCTGATGATGCTGCTGATGGAGATGATGATGATGATGATGATGATGATTATGATGATGATTATGATGATGATGAGGAGGAGGAGGAGTGGGAAGCGGGAAGAGCGCGGGAAGCAAGATGATCAGGGGAAGGCGGGGGAGGGGAACGGAAGGGCGCGGCAACGAGGACGAAATACTCGGATCCAGAAGCGCAATTCTGAACGATGGGAGCCAAGCGCCAATCCTGAAATGAGGCCAGCGATGCAGCAGGGACGCCAGTTCGGAAGGGCCGAGATCGCTCATATCGGAGAAGAACATCGGACAAACGAACTCGTACCACTCGTGCCCCAAAAAACAATGCGCAGTGGGAGGCGCTACAGAGAAGAGCGTAGTACTTATATTGCGTCTAAATGTGGAGGGCCTCCTCCTCCTCCTCCTTTTCCTCCTCGTCCCGTTCACATCCTCCCCCTCGTCGTTGTTGTCGCCGATCTGCACCCCCCTCTCCCCGTGTAGGGACACCTCAAAGTCCTGGCTGCCGGTATCCCTCCTACCCCTCGCCCCTCGTGACCGTCGTCGTGCTGCACCATCCCCTGGTGGGGACGCCACGCTGCAGATGCTCCCTCCCCCTCCCCCAACGCCGCAATCGCAGTCGCCGTCGCCGTCGCCGTCGCCGCCGTCGCTGCCGCCGTCTCCGTCGCCGTCTCCGTCGCCGTCTCCGTCGTCATCGCCGTCGCCGTCGCCGTCGCCGTCGCCGTCGCCGTCGCCATCGCCGTCGCCGTCGCCATCGCCGCCGCCGTCGCCGTCGCCGTCGACGCCGCCGCGGCCGCCGCCGTCGCCATCGCCATTGCCGTCGCCGTCGCCATCGCCGCCGCCGTCGCCGTCGCCGTCGATGCGTCCGCCGCCGCCGACGCCGCCGCCGCTGCCGTCGTCGCCGTCGCCGTCGCCGTCGCCGTCACCGTCCCCGCCGCCGCCGGCATCGCCGTCGCCGCTCAGTCGCCGTCGCGGATGCCGTCGCCATCGCCGCCGCCGTCGCCGCCGCCGTCGTCGTCGTCGCCGTCGTCGCCGCGGTCGCCGTCGCCGTCGCCAGCATCGTCGTCGTCGTCGTCGCCGCCGTCGTCGCGACGTCGCGCAGCGCCCCCCAGTGGCGGGGACGCCTCGAAGCCCGCGCTGCCGATGTCGCCGCCTATGCAAACGTTCGTGGCGCTCTGGCCGGCGGCCTGAGCGGACCTGGCCGACGTCCCGCCGCCGCGGCGCGCCGGCCGCCGAGGACGAGGAGGGCAGAGGGAGAGCGAGGAGGATGGGCCCGCGCCACGGGGTGCGTAGGTCCTCCCTCCTCCTCCACCCTCTCACCTCCTCCCTCCTCATTACTCCTCTTTTCCTCCATCCCTCTTCCCTCCCCCTCCCCCTCCCCCCTCCCCTCCTCCTCCTCCTCCTCCTCCTCTCCTCCTCCTCCCTCCTCCTCCTCCTCCTCCGTCCCTCCCTCCCTCCCTCCCTCCCTCCCTCCCTCCCCTCCCTCCCCCTCCCTCCCCTCCCCTCCTCTTCTTCTTCTTCTCGGAGGAGGATGAAGATGAAGATAAAGTTGAAGATGAGGGTAATGATGATGATGGGAAAGATAGTGATACTGATAATGGAAATGAGGATGAGGAGGAGGATAAGGAGGAGGAGAGGAGGGAGGTACGGGGGTGGGAGGAGGAGGCGGAGGAGGAAGAGGCGGAGGAGGAGGACGGGATGGTGATGATGACGACGATGATGCTGATGCTGATGCTGATGCTGATGCTGATGATGATGATGATGATGATGATGATGACGACGAGACGACGACGACGACGACGACGACGACGACGACGACGACGACGACGACGACGAGGGGAGGAGGAGGAGGAGGAGGAGGAGGAGGAGGAGGAGGAGGAGGAGGAGGAGGAGGAGGAGGAGGGAGGAGGAGGAGGAGGAGGAGGAGGAGAAGGAGGAGGAGGAGGAGGAGGAGCAGGAGAGATGACGATGAGGGAGGAGAAGAGGCACCCCGTCGAGAGAGGCGGCCGCCGAGGGGGCGGACTCCGCGATCAGCGTGTCCCACAGGCGCACGCAGCACACCATGGGCATCTCCCGCACCATGAGGCACGTGATCCACCTCGGCCCGGGGGGCACCTTCCCCTCTCCATCCCTTCCCTCTCCCCACCCCCTCTCCCACACTTCCTCTCCTCCACCCGCCTCCTCCCCTCCCGCCTCCCAGGGCCCCCTCTGCAACCAGCCCCCCCCCCCTCTTGATTGGCACTCGCCCCTCCTCCCCTCTCTGCCCAACTCCGCTCGCTCGCTTCGTCCTTCATGGCCTCGTCCCCCCCCCTCCAGCCGTTCCGGGGACACCCCGCCCGCGACCTCCGAGGAGGAAACGGCAGCGACGACGACGACGATGACGACGGCGACGTCGAGGACGAGGGGGAAGCGGAGGAGGAGTGCAGGAAGAGAAGGACGAGTCCAGGAGGAAGAGGAATGCAGGGGGAAGAAGAGGTGGCCTCCAGCGGTTCTAGGGACGCCCCGCGACCTCCGAGGAAGCGGCAGCGAGAACGACGACGACGGCGACGTCGAGGACGAGGGGGAGGCGGAGGAGGAGTCCGGGAGGAAAATGACGAGGAGGAGTCGAGGAGGAAGAGGAAGGCAGGAGGAGGAGGAGGAGGAGGAGGAGGAGGAGGAGGAGGAGGAAGAAGATGTGGACGAGGAGGCGGGGGGGTCCAAGAAGGGGAGGCGGAATTGGACGAGGAAGGGGGGGCGGAGGAGCGTTGGGACAAGGAGGGGGCGGGGGTGCCGCTTCGCCCCTGCCGGAAGAGACTGGCTGCCCCCTTCCCAACAGCAGCGCAACCGGGGCGCGGCGGCGCCTCAGGGGTGCCCCGCGCGGCGAGGTGGGCGAGCAGGCCGAGGGAAGGTAGGGAGGAGACTTTCGGAAGGGAAGCACGTGAGAGGAGGAGGAGGAGGAGGAGGAGGAGGAGGAGGAGGAGGAGGAGGAGGAGGAGAAAAAGGAGGAGGAGGAGGGGGGGGGAGGAGGAGGAGAGGAGGAGGAGGAGGGAGGAGGAGGAGGAGGAGGAGGAGGAGGAGGAGGAGGAGGAGGAGGAGGAGGAGGAGGAGGAGGGGAGGAGGAGTGAGGTTGTTTGTATCCCTGTTAGGCTTCAGAAGACTTTGTAGGCCCCTCAGTTGCCACGCTGGATTCACCTCCACATCATAAAGCTGTTGCTATGATTTTCATGCCCGTGAATCGACATTCGGGCTCAAGGCTACCAAAAGCAGCTCGCTTTGGTAGCGGAGCGATACGCTCTGCGGCCCTCGGCCGGCCCGGCCTTCCCCGGCGCGCCCAACGGCGCGCGCGCTTCCGTCAGGAAGCCACTCCGCGACCCGCATCATCAGCGGGAACATCGAGCACGACCAGCGGCTCGACGAGTACCAGTAGCTCAGAGAGTTCCACCAGAAGGTCGAGAACCAAGAGCGCACCAGCAGGTACAACCAGATCCATGCGCTCACGCGAGATTCACGAACCTTTCTTCTTTCTCAAGAAGACCTTCTTTTTTGTATATATTCTTGTTTTTTAGCACCGAGGTGGTGCAATGGCAGCAGCAGCAGGGGCAGAGTTCAGCCCCCAGTGGCAACTTACAGCTTGAGGGGTTCACGAAGTTTGTTCCTCCAGGATGGCGACCTCATGTTCGAAGATATACGTTTCGGAAGTAGGAGCAGAAGCTGAAGCTGTGGTGGCGCATAACGGAAGAGCAACAATGGGAACGAATTAGACCACTTATCGTATCACGGCTTCAGGGAGCGATCTTCCAAGCAGCTATGTCGTTCACACACCAGCGAGCTGGCATCAGCTATCGAGGAGATGAGGCAGTCGCTTTACCACCAGAAGTGGATGGTGGTGGTGTGCAGATCGATCCGCCTGGTATCAGAATATTTCTAGATCAGCAGAAGGCTATCTATGAACTACATGATCAGGACAGAGTGGGCATCGTCCTCGATTCCTTCTTTGACTGCAGACGGACGCAAAACCAGGATATACCAACATGGACTTCACAGTTTGAGTTGGCGTTCGAGGACGCAGTCGAAGAAGGTGGATTAGTCATGAATGACACGGGCAAAAGTCACTTCCTCATGAAGAACAGCGGCCTCCCAGAAAAACGACTGGACGACCTACGATTGCACATCGCAGGCGATCTATCTCAATATCGAGTTCTGCAGGGCCTAATGATGAGAATGGGCAAACAGGACCAAGTTGGACATCATCATGAATGGGCCTGGCATGCAGATCAATATGATGAGGACGAGGACTATGACGACTGGTATGATGCCTATTATGATGATGCGTCCGAATGGGGCTATGACGAAACATATGAATGGACAGCTACCAGTGACGGAGAATGGTATTGTCAGGATTATGACGACACGTGGGCACAATATGACGATCAAGGAAATCTCTTGGAATGTATTGAAGCAGACATATCATCGGATACTTACTATGGCAAAGGTCAAGAACGTGGCAAAGATAAATATCGCAAAGGCCGTGGACGTGGTGGATTTCGTCGCAGATTCTCGAAAGGCAAAGGAAGCGACAAAGGAAGTAAAGGTAAGTCCTCGGGAGATGGCAACAATCGTTCCAGCAACACGACGCAACGAGCTGAAGGATGTGACGTCTGCGGAAGTAAATGGCATACATCATCTCATTGCCCCGCCAAGGGACAGTCCAGCGCATCATCGTCAGCAGGATCACACAGCACGACATCTCAGCCACCATCAAAGTCCGAAGGTAAAGGTAAATTCCCCAGGTCAGAGCACTATGCGAATACAGTACACATGGCCACCACGACCTCGACCTCCAGTTCATCACATCTGATCACGACGCGTCCACCTGGTTCATGGATTCATGTTGGTGACGAGACACCGACAACATCCCAAGCCAGTACAATTGAAGTCATGCCTCGAGTTCCATAGCACATCGAACGATATCATATTGGCAGCCCAGCAAATCAAGTTCCAGAAGGCGATGCGTTCGAGCTACACGATGATGAGAACAACAACACGAGGAAAGATCAAGACAAAAAAAAAAAACTATTCTGACCTCCCATTCTTGGACTGGCATCACCTATTCCGGACAGCACCACACGGACTTCATTACGTACTCTGATCAGTAAAAGACAAGACACACCAGCATCATCACCATCAGGATCGCAGTGGCACAGAAGCTATCGCAGCAGTACGCTTTGGTTTCTGTCAAACATGAACCTCAAGACATCATGTCGAGTACTCTACCGGCAGAAGCAAGCACTGAAGGCTTCTGTGCGCATGCAATGCTCATAGGCACCGCCAATCCATACGCGACGCTCCACACCATCAAGGGTCAGGAAGTCCATGGGCTCATCGTTTATCCTGGAGCAGCCGAGGGTTTGCTTGGCACCGAGACGCTGCTCAGCTGGGTCAAGGACATCTGCGAGCCTGACGGCCAGACCTACGACATCAATGCCTCCTCAGCTTCGTTCACAAGCATCAATGGGCAACCTGGCCCGTCATGTGGAGAGCCTATCGGCCCGATTATGGTAGAGGGAATGCATCCTGGATCTACCTATCGAGCAGATCTGATGGGTGGTCTTGGAACACGCTGTCCAGGCCTGCTTCCCAACAGTACTCGGATGAAGGAGAAGAGCATCCTGTTCGAGAATATCTTTCCAAATGGTGATGGTATTTTGGCTTTCGTATCGGACGATCGATCACCTATCCTGGCAAGGATGCTTCTCACGGATTCCAAGCACTATCTCCTGCCAATCAGTAACAAGAGGCAGCAGACGCAACGCGACTTTCAAGATATGCTGGACCTCATCGAAGCAAGGGTTCAGATGTTTGGCACATTTTCACGCTCTCGACGGCCTCAGCTGTAACTTCATACCAGTAGTTCTGACAGGTGTCCCGAAGCGCAGAATCAGAGTGAGGTTATCGGCACGACTTTGACAACATCAGCACGAGTGTAACTACGAGCATGGATGCAGCAAAGGCAACAGTCTCCACTACATCACCCGAGAAGATCAGGCAAGTACACTTAGCCTATCAGAATCAGGATGCCAAGCAGTTCTACGACCTCTGGCGTAATTTCCCTGCCAAGAGGTATGCTACGGACAGCAGAGACAACTGGCCCAACAACTTCGATGAGACAACGTGTCGACAGATGAACAAGGAATATCAGATCATGGACGAGAAGTTTTACACATCCTCGAGTTTACCAGTGATTCGCCCCGAACACGTTCATGCCTTCACCAAGCACATACAGCCAATGTAGAACAAACAGGCATTATTGCTTGAAAGATTCTCCGGCACTTCTGGAGTTTCATATCAGGCCTATCGCACACATCTGATTGTGTTACCACCAGTAGATTATCGATACGGCTGGGATCTACACCAGGAGGACCATCAGCAGCAGTTCCTGGAGCTCTACCACGCATTCAGACCGAAGTTCATGATGCTGGAGCTCTACTGTCGTCCCTGGTCTCAGTCTAACAACAACACTGAACCGACGGAGTTGGAACATCGACGTAATCTGGAGCGACCTCTTCTCAGCTGGACAGCTAAGGTTGTCGCCTCAGAAGTGGAAAGAACTGGTGGTCAGCTTATTCTGGAGAATCCCTCGAGATCAGCCATCTGGTCACAGTCCGATCTTGTGCATTTGCCTGAAATACTTACCTCAGAATTGCACGACAATATCACGGATCAGTGTGCTCATGGAGCATGGAATGTGGACCTGGAGCTGCCGATACGCAAGCGGACAATCTTGAAGAGCACGGCTAGACTACGTAATAATTCCAGGACGTGTCAATGCTCAGGGCCACATGCCAACCTTCAGGGGTCTGACGACCGTGGTCGCAAACGCACTGCACTTGCCGCGGTCTATCCTGTGGGTCTATGCAAGGCGCTGATCAAGGACATGGTGAAGATACTACACATGACAGGCACACAGGTGTTGCGGGCTTGCAGGAGATGTCAACATGGAGCAGCGGCAGGCGTACCACATACACGCATACAAGGATGTTGTTTCAAGCCCCTGGAGGCATCACCGGCAGACCAAATTGCCGCATCAGCTCCAGAGTCATCTGCAGCAGCAGCCGCTCCATCTTCAGCAGCAGCAGCTAGCCCATCATCGGCAGCAGCAGCCAGCTCAGCATCAGCACCAGCACCAGGACCTCCTGTACCAGTACCAGCTGAACCTATACAGCCCGCTGAAGTAGCAGCACCACAGGCACCCGCTCAGGAGATCGCCGAGGCAGTTGCACCTCCGGAGGTTCCACCTCCACCACAACCTTACGTTCGGGAGCAGGAGGAGGCAGAGAAGGGGGAAGGCTTGAAGCTTGTGAAGCCATCAGATGGTCTCGGGAAGCTCTCTCAAAAGCTATTGCAGGCTGATTCGAAAGAGGAACGGATCAAATTACTGATGGGACTGCATTACAAATTCTTCCATCCTCCAGGCTATGAGCTGGAACGCATGATTCGGGCCCTTGGTCTACCAGCAAACATTCGCGATCTTTGCAAAGGTTTGGCTCAGCACTGTGACGCGTGTCTTCGACGTCAGCGAGCGATGCACAAGCCATCAGTGCAGGAGTGCTGGCCGTGCGATTCAACGACAAGCTGACACTTTCCTTTCTATTCGAGAAGGTATGGTTATTGATGATCGACGGATGCATCAGATACCGAATCGCGGCGCCAATTTCCAGCAAAACAGGCCAGGACAATCTACGAGCCATGCTCAGTCACTGGGTCAGATATTTTGGGCCCATGGACTCTCTCGCAATGGATCAAGAGGGTGGCATGACAACAGATGCGGTCTCATTGTTCGCAGATCGCTACCACATCACCTGGATCTTCGGAGGCGCCGACGGACACACCACCGAAGGCTTGGCAGAGCGTGCCATTCAGTCGGTGAAGCTGTCGGCGCTCAAGACCAAGCGGGACGTTCAAAAGCAAGGATTGACCGACGTCGCGGGCGCAGACATTGTTGAGGAGTCAGCAATGGTCGGCAACCTGTTCATGAACTACGGCGGCTCCGTTCCAGCTCAAGGTCTGTTTGGTTTCGTGCCAGAGGACGCATGCGACCCGGAGACAGGCGCTCTCACAGCTTGCTCATCGGCTCTAGATCAAACACCAGATGTGACTGAGCAGCATCTACGACTACGGCTCATCGCGAAGGCGAACATCTTGCAGCCCACCATTGAGGAAAGGATTGCCAAGGCTAACGCTACCAGACAACAGAAGCAAGATCCAGGCTGGTTGGACACATTGAAGGCGCATGACTCGGTGGATATCCGGCGCACTCCTGCCAGAAAGGATCACGACGGATGGCGAGGTCCAGCAGAATTCAGTCTCGACAAAGACAAGTCCACCGCCAACGTGATTCATCAGAATCAGCCGTACATGATACCGACACGTCATCTTCGCGCCCGACGTCTCAGTTACTACGCATCGGATTTCGATATCAATGGTGTTCAGACCTTCGTGGAGAATAGCATTCCAGATAAGCTTGTAAGACTCTTCGAGATCCTGGAAGGTACACCATCAGGACTTGTTTATCGTGTCGGAGTCTTCTCAGGACAGGCGACCCCCGCAGATCTGTTCGAGAATGAACCAATGATCTGGAGGTTGGCCACCGATTTAGGTACGACGGTATTCCGAATGGCAAATGTTCCAGGCATCGTCTACGGCAGTGGCGTTCGGATGATCAACAAATTATCGGAGTTCGCATATGGCCACGTCATTGCCTGGTTAGCCAATCGTCGAAACCAGTACTACAGCACCGAGATCGAGACCTCGCAGAACATTAACATGCAAAAGGTTGTTGGCAGCGAACGGCATCGACATCAATTCATGGTTTTCGTCCCGAACATGCAGCGCCTGGACGGCAATCCAGGGCCGCGCGCGCAGCCGGACCTGAGCATGATACCTTTCATGGACGAGGATGACCATGACGCTCAAATGACACTGAGGAACATGTTTCCAGACGAGGAAGCCATGAACACCACTCCTGCACACACACCTACCAGACAGGCGAAGGACTCTATCTCAACTCTGTCTCCGATGACAACAGGATTATTAGTGGTATCACCTCAGCGAGCTCTGCCAGCACCGACATCACCTACTACGCCCAGCAAGCACATGGTACCTCTATCACCGATCGCACCACCGACACCGGAAGAACTATTGGACGATGAAAGTATGGAGCACCCCATTGTACGAACAGAAGTACCACACGGCACAAAGAGAGTAATTCGAGGCATTCTCAAACATCAAGCATCACGATCACAGTCGCCAGTCGCAACCACGCTACCGATCTCATCGCAACCTGAACAATCTGGATTGAACTTGGAGGGGGAGTTGTCTCGCACCATGGAAGAAATTGACGCTACTCATGACAAGCCCGAGCAACGTTCACGACCACACCCACCGAGACGACAATCAACAACACCAAGCACAACGCTCATTCCAATGCAATTGGACCAGCATGGAACATCAGCTTCAAGGACAACCATCACCACAGCACCACAGTCAGCAGTTAGCTCAGGCACAATCATCACACGAGATCGCGCAAGCAATCCAGCACTGGACCACAGCATCATTGATCCCAGGCATCAGTGCAAAAGTATGAAACCAACTACTGAAGCATCCACAGCTACACTACCGATTGCAGACTCAGTTGATCAGCCAGCCGCATCTCCTGTATTACCACCAGTGGGAGCTCCGCAGCCTCCACGAGATGCCGCGCCAGCAATTTCGGCTCAAATTCCGCGTGATGGCGAGGAGGACGATTCGAATGTCAATGACAATTCCGACCTGGCTCGCGCCCTGGAGGACATGTTGGATCAGGATGACATTCAGGAGCCTCAGGAGGAGCAGGAGGAGATCCTGCCGATTGGCGATGCCGAGGAACTCTTCGCTCAATACTTGGCCCATGCAGCTGAGCGTTCTGCGATATTGCCGTCAGACAAGCTTTGTGCACTCTACATGGACAGCACCAGATCCGAGACGTACGATGTGGAGATGACGATCCACGACAGCACCTGTTCCCACACTTCTACGATGCCATGGTCTGTGACAGAGGCCCAGTGCATCGTCAATGCTAACTCATCCATTCACCCATCTCGATGTTTTCATGTGGATCTGATGAGTCACGAGTTCGTGGAGATCTACGCATCACAAGGTGAGGCTCTCATTCAGGAACATGAGTCTGAACTACTGTGGCCTCAAATATAAGCAGCATATGCGAAGGAGACCGCCAACTACGCGAAGCACGACTGCTCCAGACCGAAGCTCAAGTCGAAGGTCAACAATGCCAATTTCATCGACGCAACCTGGGTACGTAGATGGATGTGGAAAGAAAGTTGGTTTCTTCGTTCACGGCTATGTGGTCGGGGATTCCTGGACAATCAGACATGGGCAGTGGACCGTCACTCTTCCACGGCAGCCAGAGTATCTCAGGGAATGCTGGTTTCAATCTGTCAATGTGAACCCGACTTCGAACTTGAATCCTGGGATATGTCCTCGGCATTCTTGCAAGGACCTCGATTTCAAGATCTAGCTGCACGTGCCCGCGAGCTTGGCTCGGACATTCGGTAACATCGTGAGGTCTACATCGCACCACCAGCGAACGCTTGGAGGCATCTTAAGAAGTTATCACCATTGTTTGCAGACATTCCTGACGATCAGCTTCATCTATATGTACTTGAATGCATCAAACCCGTACCTGGACTGATTGACGCACCGCTGCTATGGCAGGCAGCGCTGACGCTACACATCAAGGATAACATGAGCGGCAAGAGAGCACTACTTGATGAGAGCTGTTTCTCATGGTATGATGATCGTTCGCGGTTGGCTTTAGTTACCACCATTCACGTTGATGACCTATTCCCGACGGGAAAGAGAGACTGACTTGATTGGGCGCATGCATTGTTGGAGAAGAAGTTCGGCAAGATTACCCGGAAGAGCATGCCCTTCACACATCTTGGCATTGAGTATTTCCGACTGCATGACGGAACCATCTTTCTCAGTCAGGACGCTTATCTCGATACCATCGTCGCACCAACAGTGGACAAAGAAAGAAGCAAGCAGGATACGCGAGCATGCACACCTCAAGAACATCATGAATATCGCTCTCTTTTCTGTCAGCTACTGCATCTTCTTCAGACACGATGGGATCTCAGTGCAGCGACGACTCAATTGCAGACGAAGCAGACGGCCCCGACAATTGGTGACTTCAAACAACTACGACAGGTACTTGATCGAGCACGCAAGTACCGCAACAACACCGGTTTATACTATCGGAGGCTTCGAGGACCCTTCCGACTGGTCAGCATCAACGACGCAGCTCATGCTACAAAGAACACAGCTTATGCTCACGAGGCCCAAGGTTTATTCCTCATGGAAGATCGGCCTGTGCGACATGACAAATATGGAGTGGTTGATGTCTCGAGCTACTCACAGATTTTCGGAAATGCGCATCCACTCATCGGAGAGAGCAAGAAGTCAAAGAGAGTATCCTACTCAACAAGTCATGCAGGGACGGTTGCTGCAGTTGGTGCACAATATACGGCACTACGTTTTACGGAACAATTGGCTTTACCGGTGGTCGAGACTCAAGGGGAGTCAGCACTTGAAGGCCTCATGAAGATGCAGGACGAAGGTCGAGCAATGATACCGATTGACATCGTCACGGACTGCTACGACCTATACCAAGTGACGACGGGCTTGAAAGGCATACCAGTGGACAAGACACAGAGACTGACAATATTTTCGCTACGAGAGGATCGACTATCAGGACGTATACGAATGATATATCATTGGCCCACTGAAATTATGATCATGGACGCCCTGACCAAACAGGGCACGTTCCCACAGATGCAGGACTACCTCCAGAGTGGACACATCAGGTATCAGGGCCTGCTGAAGGCGAAGAACGGCGTAACATCATCAGCATGCGCGAGATCGAGAAGAGGACGTACTTCGACGATAATGATCTTGTGAACATGGAGGCCTAGCGCCGCCGACGCCGCCTCTGTAGCCTAGAAGCGTAGAATCAGAGTGAGGTTGTTTGTATCCCTGTTAGGCTTCAGAAGACTTTGTAGGCCCCTCAGTTGCCACGCTGGATTCACCTCCACATTATAAAACTGTTGCTATGATTTTTATGCCCGTGAATCGACATTCGGGCTCAAGGCTACCAAAAGCAGCTCGCTGGAGGAGGAGGAGGAGGAGGAGGAGGAGGAAGAGGAAGAGGAGGAGGAGGAGGAGGTGGAGGAGGACAAGGACGAGGAGGAGGAAAGGAGGAGGAGGAGGAAGAGGAGGCGAATGAAGACATGACACTGCGAATACGAATGGCAAATATAATGGTAATAGTACTGCGAAGCGAAAGCAAACACATCCACAAAATAATACCTGCCACCATGCCTGCGGCACGTTGGGGCGTGGAAGAATGCCACGGGCTGTCTGGAGGGTTTCTGTAATCTTCTAACGAACCCCCCCACCCTCTGGTCACGCTTACCCGACTGCATCGCCCCAGATACAGGGGTGTCCCTGGGCGGCCATGGCGACTTCCTGGGGCTCTTCAAGGCTTCCATGACGGCCCAAGAGGCCCCCATTAAGGTCCGAGAGGGCACCGAGTCGCCGAACGATCGCTCGAAGAAACCCAGAACGGTCTCCAGATGGCTCAAGAAGCCTCCAAGACGCCCCAAGAGGCCTCCAAGAGGCCTCCCAAAAAGGCCCCAAGAGGCACACATCATTGACTTTCATCAAATTTTTGAATGATTTCGGCATTCTCGCCTTTTCGATTTCCCGACGCTCCAAAACGGCCCAAGTGGCCCCCAAGACCATCCTACAACGACATCAGAGCGCCCCAAGACGGCCCGAGAGGCGTCCCAAGACGGCCCCCAAAGGGGCCCAAGAGAGGGAACACAAACCGAACGTCCGAGCCTTCCGCCCCAAGAAGCCTCCAGGATGCCCCAAGAGGCGCCCAAGAGACCCCAAGAGGCCCCCAAGAGGCTCCCAAGGGGCCCCCGAGAGGCCCCAAAGAGGCCCCAAAACAGCCTCCAAAAGGCCTCAACGTTGCCTCCAATAGGCCCCCAAGAGGCCTCCCACAAGATCCCCACGAACATCCAATAAGTTTCATAGCCACAACTCCAGGCACGGTCGCTGGACTTGCCGTAGGCAGCTGGATCCGCCGCCCCCTGTCGATCCATCGCAGGGGTGCCTGGCGTGCTGAACCCTTTCGGTTTTGGTTTTGGTTCTTTTCCAAAAGAACTCCCCCTGGGGCTCCGGCACGTCCCGCCGGCCACCGGGAAACTGCGGCGGTCAATGCCTGAAACAGCCGTTTCGCTCGGGACATCCTCAAAAAAACGCGAAGATGGCCCAAGATGGCCTCCAAGTCTGCCCAAGATGGTCCAAGACGGCCTCCAAGACGGCCCAAGAGAGTCCAAGACGGCCCAAGACGGCCCAAAAGGCCCCGAAGAGGCACCCAAGAC
Source organism: Prorocentrum cordatum (assembly GCA_963575745.1). Lineage (NCBI taxonomy): Eukaryota > Dinophyceae > Prorocentrales > Prorocentraceae > Prorocentrum > Prorocentrum cordatum. The sequence continues at coordinate 47,021 of CAUYUJ010001815.1, forward strand.
GGCCCAAGAGGCCTCCAAGAGGTCCTCCAGGAGGGCCCGAAGAGGCCAAAATCATGTTTTCCTTCGGTTTTTGAAGGATTTTGGAATTTGCTTCTTCTCGGCATCCCGACGGCTCAAGACGGCCCAAGAGGCCCCCAAGATCGCCCAAGAGGCCCCCAAGAGGGCCCCATGACGGCCCAAGTGGCCTCCAAGACAGCCCCAAGAGGGCCCCAAGACGGCCGACGAGGCCTCCAACACGCCCAAGATGGCCTCCAAGACGCCCAAGATGGCCTCCAAGACGGCCCCGAAGCGCCCCAAGAGGGCCCCCCGTTGGCCCAGAAAGGCCCCCAAGACGGCTCCCGACGGCGTCAGACGTGCCAGGAACCCACTAAGATGGCCGAAGTTGGCTCGAAGCTGGCCCAAGACGGCCCAAGAGGCCCCCAAGAGGGCCTCCAGGAAGGCCAGACAAGACCAATAACCTTGATTTTCCGTAGGTTTTCGAAGGATTTTGACATTTGCTTATGTTCGGCCTTCCGACTGCCTGAGACGGCCCAAGAGCCCCCAAAGATCGCCGAATGATCGCCCAAGAGGCCTCCAAGATGGCCCCCGAACGGCCCAAGAGGGCCCCAAGACGGCCCCAAGAGGCTTCCAAGACGGCACAGGAGGCCTTTAGTTAAGACGCCCAAGATGGCCTCCAAGACGGCCCTGGAGCAGTCCAAGAGGGCCCAAGTCGGCCCATAGAGGCCCCCCAAACTGCTTCCGACGGCGTCAGACGGCCCAAGAGCCCACCAAGACGACCGAACATGGCCCTAAGATTGCCCAAGACGGCCCAAGAAGCCTCGAAGAGGGCCTCCGGGAAGGCCCGAAAAGGCTACAATCATTGATTTCCAATGGGTTTTTGAAGGATTGTAGCATTTGCTTTTTTCTGCCTTCCGATGGCCCGAGACGGCCCAAGTGCCCCCAAAGATCGCCCAAGAGGCCCAAGTCACGGCCCCAAAAGGCCCCCAAGACGGCCCAGCAGGTCTCCAAGACGCTCAAGATGGCCTCCAAGACGGTCCAAGAGCCCTCCAAGACGTCCTCCAGGAAGGCCCGAAAGGGTCAAAATGGCCTCCAGACGGCCAAGATGACCTTCAAGATGCCCACGTGTTCCCCGAAGGCTTTCCAAACCGATTCGGGGAACACATGGTCCGATGGCTTGGCAGGTCTGGCCTCAACGTTCGGCCACATAGGCGCTTCCACAAAGGCAGGGGGCGGCGGTGATTCGCCGTAGGCGTCTTCGATCCGCCGCCCCCTGTTGATTCATCACAGGGGTGCCTGGCGTGCCAGACTATTACGGTTTTGGTTTTGGTTCTTTTTCCGAAAGAACTCCCCCTGGGGCTCCGGCGCGTCCCGCCGGGGTCCCGGGAGGATTGCCAAGGACCTCAATTCCCTACTTTCCTGCCCAAGACGGCTCCAAGATGGCCTCCACGATGCCTCCAAGACGGCCAGGATGGCCTCCAAGACGGCTTTCAGATGCCTCCAAGACGGCCCAAGAGAGTCCACGATGGCCCAAGACGGCCCAAGAGGCCTGCAGAGACCTCCCAGACGGCCCAAGAGGCCTCCAAGAGGTCCTCCATCATTTTTTCCTTTGGTTTTTGAAGGATTTTGGAATTTGCTTCTTCTCGGCATTCCGACGGCTCAAGACGGCCCAAGAGGCCCTCAAGATCGCCCAAGAGGCCCCCAAGAGGGCCCCATGACGGCCCAAGTGGCCTCCAAGATGGCCCCAAGAGGGCCCCAAGACGGCCGACGAGGCCTCCAACACGCCCAAGATGGCCTCCAAGACGCCCAAGATGGCCTCCAAGACGGCCCCGAAGCGCCCCAAGAGGGCCCCCCGTTGGCCCAGAAAGGCCCCCAAGACGGCTCCCGACGGCGTCAGACGTGCCAGGAATCCACCAAGATGGCCGAAGTTGGCTCGAAGCTGGCCCAAGACGGCCCAAGAGGCCCCAAAGAGGGCCTCCAGGAAGGCCAGAAAAGGCCAAAAACTTTGATTTCCCTAAGGTTTGCGAAGGATTTTGACATTTCCTTCTTTTCGGCCTGCCGACGGCCCGAGACGGCCCAAGAGCCCCCAAAGATCGCCGAAAGATCGCCCAAGAGGCCTCCAAGACGGCGAAGATGACCATCAAGACGCCCACGTGTTCCCCGAAGGCTTTCCAAACCGATTCGGGGAACACATGGTCCGATGGCTTGGCAGGTCTGGCCTCAACGTTCGGCCACATAGGCGCTTCCACAAAAGCAGGGGGCGGCGGTGATTCGCCGTAGGCGTCTTCGATCCGCCGCCCCCTGTTGATTCATCACAGGGGTGCCTGGCGTGCCAGACTATTACGGTTTTGGTTTTGGTTCTTTTTCCAAAAGAACTCCCCCTGGGGCTCCGGCGCGTCCCGCCGGGGTCCCGGGAGGATTGCCAAGGACCTCAATTCCCTACTTTCCTGCCCAAGACGGCTCCAAGATGGCCTCCAAGATGCCTCCAAGACGGCCAGGATGGCCTCCAAGACGGCTAAGATTTTCAGATGCCTCCAAGACGGCCCAAGAGAGTCCACGATGGCCCAAGACGGCCCAAGAGGCCTGCAGAGACCTCCCAGACGGCCCAAGAGGCCTCCAAGAGGTCCTCCAGGAGGGCCCGAAGAGGCCAAAATCATTTTTTCCTTTGGTTTTTGAAGGATTTTGGAATTTGCTTCTTCTCGGCATTCCGACGGCTCAAGACGGCCCAAGAGGCCCGATCGCCCAAGAGGGCCCCATGACGGCCCAAGTGGCCTCCAAGATGGCCCCAAGAGGGCCCCAAGACGGCCGACGAGGCCTCCAACACGCCCAAGATGGCCTCCAAGACGCCCAAGATGGCCTCCAAGACGGCCCCGAAGCGCCCCAAGAGGGCCCCCCGTTGGCCCAGAAAGGCCCCCAAGACGGCTCCCGACGGCGTCAGACGTGCCAGGAATCCACCAAGATGGCCGAAGTTGGCTCGAAGCTGGCCCAAGACGGCCCAAGAGGCCCCAAAGAGGGCCTCCAGGAAGGCCAGAAAAGGCCAAAAACTCTGATTTTCCTAAGGTTTGCGAAGGATTTTGACATTTCCTTCTTTTCGGCCTTCGCCGACGCCCAAGAGGCCTCCAAGACGGCCAAGATGACCTTCAAGATGCCCACGTGTGATTTCAGATTCCGTAGGCGTCTTCGATCGCGCCGCCCCCTGTTGATTCATCACAGGGGTGCCTGGCGTGCCAGACTATTACGGTTTTGGTTTTGGTTCTTTTCTAAAAGAACTCCCCTGGGGGCTCCGGCGCGTCCCGCCGGGGTCCCGGGAGGATTGCCAAGGACCTCAATTCCCTACTTTCCTGCCCAAGACGGCTCCAAGATGGCCTCCAAGATGCCTCCAAGACGGCCAGGATGGCCTCCAAGACGGCTAAGATGGCTTTCAGATGCCTCCAAGACGGCCCAAGAGAGTACAAGACGGCCCAAGACGGCCCCCAAAGGCCCCCCAGACGACGCGGGCCTCCTGGGCCTCCGGCGCGTCCCGCCGGCCACCCGGAAAGACTGTCAAAGACCTCAATCCGGAAAAAATCCTCCAAGATGATCCACGTTGGCCCAAGATGGCCACGTTGGCCCAAGATAGTCTCCAAGATGGTCCAAAATGGCCTCCGAGTCCGCCCAAGATGGTCCTTGACGGCCTCCAAGACGGCCCAAGAGAGTCCAAGACACCTCCAAGTTCGCCCAAGAGGCCTCCAAGACGGCCCAAGACGCCCCACGAGGCCTCCAAGAGGTCCTCAAGGAGAGCCCCAAGAGGCCAAAGTCATTGATTTCCCTTAGGGTTTTGAAGGATTTTGACATTTGCTTCTTTTCGGCCTTCCGACGGCTCAAGATGGCCCAAGAGGCCCCAAAGATCGCCCCAAGATCAACCACGAGTCCTCCAAGGTGGCCCCGTGACGGCCCAAGAGGCCCCCAAGACTGCCCCAAGAGGGCCCCAGACGGGCCAATAGGCCTCCAAGACGCCCAAGACGGCCTCGAAGACGGCCCCGAAGCGCCCTAAGAGGGCCCCAAGCCTGTTCAGAGAGTCCAAAGACGGCTCCCGACGGCGTCAGACGTGCCAGGAACCCACTAAGATGGCCGAAGTGGGCTCGAAGCTGGCCCAAGACGGCCCAAGAGGCCTCCAAGAGGGCCGCCAGGAAGGCCAGAAAATGCCAAAAACACGAATTGTCCTGAGGTGTTTGAAGGATTTTGACACAAAGAAACCAAACTCCTTCAATAACCATGTTCGCCTTCGATTTGCTGGTGAGGCCTCTAAATGGCCCCAAGATGGCCCGAGAGAGGCTCAAGAGGGGCTCAAGAAGCGCCCCAGACGGCCCCAAGAGCGCCCAAGAGCGGCCCAGTAGGGCTCCCAGAGGGCCCCAAGAGGCGATTTCGATGGTCCCAGGGGGAGTAGCAAGAGTTAGAGTTACGACCCCTTTTCTTTTCACCGACGCCCTCCATGACAGCCCTACGAGGCCCTCCAGGGCTCACAACAGGTCCTTAAATTAAAAAAGCCCCAAGGGGGCCTCAAGACCATTCATAAGAGACCCAAGAGGACCCCAATATCACCCAAAAGAGTCCCAAGAGGGCCCCGGGAGCCGACTTTGAGGGCTCTGTCCTCGTCTTCGTTGTCCTCCCCCTCCTCCTCCTCCTCCGCCTTGTCCTCGTCCTTGCCCTCATCGTCTTCCTTTTTCTCTTCCTCCTAATTCCTCGTCGTCGTGGTCCTCCTCCTCCTCCTCCTCCTCCTTCCCTCGCCCCCACGCGGGCCCCAGGGATGGCCCGACGACGCCCTCCAAGGCCACCGCCCTCACGCTGACGGGCTCCCGACGGCGGCGCACCATCGATACGTGCTCCTTCCCCCTCCGGAGACCCCGGCATCCGCCGACGTGACTGTTCAGCACGCGGCGCCGGATAGAGGCCTCCCAGGTGGGGCCCGAGCACGCGGGGTCGGAGGATTGCACCGGATCGTCGATGTATCGCAGATGCATCGGCGATACATCGACGATGCATCGGCGACGTCGGCGACGCATCGGCGACGTCGGTGTGGGGAAACTCGGGCTCGACATCGAGCCGCATCGCCGAGGCATCGGCAATGCGGAGCGTTCCTTCCACCCCATCGACTCGGACCCCATCTAGGAGGCGTAGACCAAAGCCCTCGACCCCTTTCCTGGGCCCGTTTTCGCCCGGGGCCCGGGAGTCCCACCCCCCCCCGGATGCGGACATCGGGGAACACCACCCGATTGAAAGAATCATATCGCGGAGATCTAGGGATCGTTGTGAGTTTGGGGGGCCAGAAGGAATACTACTAATAATAATAAGAATAATCATAATAGTAGTTGTAACCATAACAATGATGATAATAATAACAACGAAAAACTGATGTCAAGAATAAAAGGGATACTCATCATAATAATTAGACGAATCATAGGACGCATCAGAAGACGAATTCGAATAGTAATGATTTAAGAAGAGTCATAAGAGGAACAAGAGCAATAACAATACTACGACTACGACTAGAAAGACTATATGCAACAGGGAGCAGCACGGACAAAAAGGAGGAGGAGCAGGAAGGGGTGATGAGAAACAGGAGCTGAGAGGAGGGAGAATTGAGAGAGGAGGGGGGCTGGGCATCGCTCGGACGTCCATTCCCTGTGTTTTCTTCGGTTTCGTGCGTGGCTTTTACGCCAAATGATCAAGGATGCTCCTCGATGGCCCTCGCCGAAGGAAAAATGCACACGCCCGAGCGATGCCAAGAGGGGGGGGGGGGAGACACCGCGGCGGCCGCTGCTGAGGGCGCGGGCCGAAAGGCCGTGTGGAACAGGTCGATCCCCTCGCGGGCCGCGCCCGCGCCGCTGCCGCGCACCCCGAGGCGGTGGCACACACGCGGCCTCCGCCGCCGCTTCGGCCGCCCCCCCCCCCCCCCCCAGAGGCCCCCCATGGAATTCCGCCGAACAGCAAGAGCGTGGTCCTCGATCATCATCATCATCATCATCATCATCATCATCATCATCATCATCATCATCATCATCATCATCATCAGCATCATCATCAGCATCAGCATCAGCATCAGCATCATCATCATCAGCATCAGCATCAGCATCATCAGCATAATCAGCATCATCATCAGCAGCATCATCATCATCACCATCATCAGCATCAGCATCAACATCATCATCACCATCATCATCATCATCATCAACATCATCATCATCATCATCATCATCATCATCATCATCATCATCATCATCATCATCAGCATCAGCATCATCATCATCATCATCATCATCATCATCATCATCATCATCATCATCATTACTTCCCTCCTCCTGCTCCTCACCCTCCTCCCGTTACTGCCTGCTCCCACCCTTCCCCCACTCCCCCTCCGCTAGGAGGGGGGGAATGAGGAGGAGGAGGAGGGGGGGAATGAGGAGGAGTAAGCCGTGCCTCTCGTACGCGGGTGGGGCCCGTCCGCGGCGCGCGGGCCGCCGCGCCATCGGGCCTCCCGCAGGGAGGGTGCGGCTCAGCGCGGCCAGGCGGCCCGCGAGGCGGGGACGCCGCCTGCTGCTGGGTGAGACGCCCAAGAGGCGGAGGCGCTCGCCAGCAAGACACCGCCGCGAACGGCGAGCACGGGCAGCTGCGAGGCTTCTTCTACGGCTGGATCGAGCTCGTCAACTTCTCACGGGTCATCACGCTGGCAGTCGCCATCGTGCTGCACGAGAAGGTCGAGCAGGTCCAGAGATGGCATCCCGAGCTCAGAAGTGGACATGCAACCAGTGCAGCCATGCCAACGCCACGGGCGAGTACTACTGCAAAGGGCATGGCTGCAAAAACACATGGAGGCGGCAGCAGGCAGCTGTCATGGACAACAAGCGGCGCGAGAAGGAGAGCATCCAGATGAAGGAGGACGTCCGCAAGCTGATCGAGGAGGAGGAGGAGGAGGGGGGGGATGAGGAGGAGGAGGAGGAGGAAGAAGAGGCGGAGGACCCGAGTAACAGCAAGATGCATCAGCGATGCTGCAGCACACCCTCCCGTCCCAAGTCTCCTCCGCAGAAGAACTACAGGCCTTCCTTGTCACTCAAAGAAGCGCCCCCTTAAAAGACTAGGACCGATGGAATTGCACTACATCCTTCCAGCTCAGCACGAGGAAGGTGAAAAAAGAACGATCTGACAATTGAGCGAGGTGTCCAACGGCATGCCCGTTTTGAGGAAGGACCGCCCCCCAACTGTTGAACGAATTCACACTTCTGGTCAGGAGCTTCGATGAAACCTCAAACGAAACCCCCATTCTGGAGAGGAGCCGCCCTCCATCCGTGCAGCTGCTGTAAGTGTTGACGCTTTCTGCCTTCCCATGGAGGGATGTTTTTCGACGAGGACCTCGTGCTGAAAAGAAGCCGCCCTCCACCCCTGCAACTGCTGCACATGTTGGAAGCGAGTGTGTGTGTGTGTGCGCGATAAAGCGAGGGTCCCATCTTGACAGGGGGTCGTCTTCTACCCTTCCAGCTGTTGTAAGCTTTTACAGCGAATAGGTTCGGCGCTAAGGCGGGAATGCCGTCTGAAAACTACCTGTGCTCTATCCCCGTACCTGATGCCAACATGTCATCAGGATGTGTAATGTGTGCGGCGCGGAGGCGAGGACCTCAATTTGGAACCGACCCCTCCGTCCTTGTGATGACAAGATGTTAAGACGAATGCGCGCGGCGCTGAGACGTGAACTCCATTTCGAAAACAAGCCTTCCTTCCATCCGTGTAACTGTTGCGCCTTTCAAGCTCCAGAATCATAAGTGGTGAAGAAGCCTCGAGCGAAGCGCCCGCCCACCCGACCGACGTGTTTGGAAGCTCGACAAGGAGGTCTATGTGAGGAAGACATGGGACGGATGAGGAAAAGGAGGAGGACTGCCCGAAGGAGAACGGGGGGGGGGATGGGGAGGCCCCAGGGGGAGAGGGTGGGCACGATGGGGCGAGGAGGAAAGAGAAGGAAGCGGAGGACGAAGAGGAGGAGTTCCCGAAGGACGAGGGGGTGGGGGAGGCCCAGGGGGAGAGGGTAGGCACGAGGGGGGAGAAGAGAAAAGATACGGCCGCCACCCCTCAGAGCGCCCGGCCGTCTCTCGGGGCTGGGCCCCGCTTCCCCCACCCCTCCCGCGGATCGTAAGGGCACCCACTGCTCCTGCTGCTGCCCCCCCTACTTCTCCTCGTGCTCCTTCCTCCCCCTCCTCCACCTCATCTTCCTCTTCCTCCTCCTCCTCTGTTGCCTCATCATGCTCCTTCTCCTCCTCCTCCTCCTCCTCCTCCTCCTCCTCTTCCTCCCCCTCCTCCTCCTCCTCCCAAGGCCGCTGGATGGAGGTTAGGACCTAGACCGACCGAACCTCCTGCACAACTGTACACCAGCGTTTCCCGCCCCCCCCCCACCAGCAGGCCCTAGAGACAAAGAGGCCTGGGGGACCCCCATGGTTATCGTGTTCTTTCTTTGCGTCACCATGCGGATATGCTATCACAACCCAATGGAAGCCAGCAGCTTGGAACGACTAGAAGACATCAGCTGCGACTTGCGAAGTTGGGATGTTTATACTACTCAGTGGCACGTGCAGGTGGGCAGGACCAGAACCGTCTCAGAGAAACAGGCTGCCCTACCACGACGTCATTCAGTTCGGGCGAAAAAAGGGGAAGTGGACCAGCAAAAGCTGTGGAGTGGCCATTTGTTTTAGCCACGCCCTGGGACCGACTGCCGTGCGAGACATTTACCACCCCCCACGTCGCTGCAGGGGAGATTAGCAGGGGCACGACTAGCCGACAAACAGTTCAACTACGCCCTAATCGCTTGCTACTGCGCACCCACACAGGTGAAGTACGCCCAAGCACTGGCAGAAGCCATATATTCGTGGTTGGAAGCCAGACTCGACAGACTGGGGTGCCGTACGACCATTGTGACGGGGGGCGACATAAACACTGACTTCGGATGTCAGAGGGAACGCGACGGGGGGGTAGTGTGCAGCAAGGGACCCACATTGGGCTTCAGTCGGGCCTGTCCCCCTACAGGGGGATTTTGGGTAAGAAATGAAGAATACCCCAACAAATACCCCGAAAAGGCTCAACAATAGTAAAAACATAGTCCCCAGACTGTTTTGTTACTATCGCGGATGCAAGAGGGAGGCCTTGTTCGAGGCCATCGGCGCGGAGATGAGAGCGGTGGGGGAGGAGGCCTGGGAGGGGACACTTGCAGACATCGCGCCCGACCGTCCGTGGGACCTATTCGGTGAAGCGATGCGAGAAGCGATGAAAGCGGTGCGAGAAGCGATGAGCAGCACGTTTACCAGACAGACAGACGAAGAAAGAGACGAAATGGTCAACACTGCACGCGCGTACCGGCTCGACCTACTGCGAAGACGACGTACAATCAGAGAACGGCTCAACGACGATTGTGACGGCACCGAATACGACAAGATACAGGAAGAACTGAAAGAAGTCACTGCTGCACTAAAAACGGCGAGGGAGACAACCGAGGCCGACAGACGTGCGAAGACAATCGGGCTCATGTGGCAGGCAGGCGAGCGCAGGAACTTTGCTGAGACGCATCGCCTGCGGATACACTGCCAGCGCAATGGACGGGGACCCCAAAAAAGTTACTGAGGGTGTCTTGACCCCTCCCCCTGCCCCCTCCCCTGGACCTGGACAGGGGGTCCACGGGTAGTTGGAGCCGCCAATATGGCCCAAGACGGCTCCAAGAGGGCATCGGAGAACCCAAGATGACCTCCAAGAGGGCTCAAGATAGCCCAAGATGCCTCAAGAAGGCTCGCAAGATACTCCAAGAGGGCCCAAGACGCTCCAAGACGGCTCCAAGTGGCCAAAGAGCTCCCCAAGGACGTCCCGAAGAGGCCCAAATCCTTCCAAAACCTAAGGACAATCAATGTGCGTTGCTTTCTCGCCTTTTCGCTTCCGATGGCCATCCGAGGCCTCAAGATGGCTCCAAGATGGCCAAAGAAGGGCCCAAAGAGAGGCCCGAGAGAGCCCCAAGACGGGCCCCAAAAACGTCCACAAGCGCTCCAAATGCGCCCCAAGAGGCGATTGTTGGAGCTCCCGAGGGCCGGGGGGGGGGGGGAAATTGAAACTTCCACCCGTTTTGCTCGATGTCCTCCAAGATGGCCCCAAGAGCGCCCCTCAAGCTCCCAGGAGCGCCCCAACAGAGCTCCAAGAGGCGCCAAGGAGGCCCCAAGAGGCGCCAAGGAGGACCCAAGAGGCGCCCAAGACATCTCCAAGAAGCCCCCAAGAGACCCCCAAGAGGCCTCCAGAGGATCCCCGGGGCACCCTAGACGCTCAAAGACGGCCCTGGGCCCGGCAAGATGCCCCCAAGACGCTCCAAGAGGCCTGCGACAAACTTCCAAACCACACCCGAGGAGACTCCGAGAGGCATTTAACAAGCTTCTGGCTCTTCTGTCGCCGTCCCTTCCTCGTCCCTCCTCCTCCTCCTCCTCCTCCTCCTCCTCCTCTCTCCTCCTCGTCCTCCTCCTCCTCCTCCTCCTCCTCCTCCTCGTCTCCTCCTCCTCCTCCTCCTCCTCCTCCTCCTCCTCCTCCTCATCATCATCATCATCATCATCATCATCCTCTTCTTCCTCCTCCTCCTCCGCCTCCTCGTCCTCCTATGTCCTCCTCCTCCTCCTCCTCCTCCTCCTCCTCCTCCTCCTCCTCCTCCTCCTCCTCCTCCCCTCCTCCTCCTCCTCCTCCTCTCCTCTCCTACTCCTCCGGGCTCCGGCTCCGGCTCCGGCTCCGGCTCCGGCTTCCGGCTCCGGCTCCGGCTCGGCTCCGGCTCCTCCTCCTCCTCATCATCATCCCCCTCCCCCTCCTCCTCCCCCTCCTCCCCTCCTCCTCCTCCTCCTCCTCCTCCTCCTCCTCCTCGTCCTCCTCCTCCTCCCCCTCATCCTCCTCCTCCTCATCCTCCTTCTCGTCCTCCCTCCTCGTCTCCTCCTCCTCCTCCTCATCATCATCATCATCATCTCTCTCTTCTCCCGCCTCCTCCTCCTCCTCCTCCTCCTCCTCCTCCGCCTCCCTCCTCCATCCTCCTCCGCCTCCTCCTCCCCTTCTCGTCCTCCTCCTCCTCCTCGTCCTCCTCCCCCTCCTCCATCCTCCTCCGCCTCCTCCTCCTCCTCGTCATCATCATGACCACCACCACCACCATCATCATCACCACCACCATCACCATCGTCAGCAGCAGCATCGTCATCATCATCATCATCATCACCACCACCAGCATCAGCATCATCATCAACATCAACAACAACAACATCATCATCATCATCAGCATCCTCAACACCACCACCAGCACCGTCATCATTATCGTAATCATCATCAGCATCATCATACTCATCCTCATCGTAATCATCATCGTCATGATCAGCATCATCATCGGCACCACCATCATCATCGTCATCACCACCATCATCACCATCAGCATCATGATCATCAGCATCAGCAGCATCAGCATCAGCATCATCAGCATCATCATCAGCAGCATCAGCACCAATCATCAGCAGCATCATTTGGATCAGCATCATCATCATCAGCATCATCATCTGTATCAGCACTGTAATCGTCATCATCAGCATCAACATCAACATCATCATCATCATCATGATCATGATCATCATCATCATCAGCATCAGTATCAGTATCACCACCAGCACCATCATTATCGTCATCATCAGCATCATCATCAGGATCATCATCATCATCATCATCAGCAGCAGCAGCAGCAGCAACATCGTCATTATCATCATCACCACCACTATCACCAGCATCAGCATCATCACCAGCTTCATCATCGTCGTCATCATCAGCATCACCAACAAGATCACCATCGTCATCATCATCACCATCAGCATCATCATCAACATCAGCTTCATCATCAGTATCATCATTGTCATCATCATCATACTCATCAGCAACATCGACATCATCGTCGTCATCATCAGCATCAGTATCGTCATCATCATTAGCATCATCATCGACACCATAACCATCGTCATCATGAGCAGCATCATCATTTCATCATCATCATCAGCAGCAGCAACATCATCACCCCCCCCAAGCGCCGATCCAAGAGATACGCGCGGAGGTCCGACATGTGATCTGCTCGCCGCTCTGTGCTCCTCGATCTGTCCCTGTCCTCCCCGTCCAAACCCACCCCTGGCTGCTGTCCCCCCTGCTTCTCCTCCTCCCCCCTCCGCTCCCCTCTCCCGTCTGCTCGATGATCCTCAGAACATATGCCAGCGCGCCAACCTGTGTTCGTCCATCGACGCTCTTCGATGCTACTCAGACGGTGTGGCAGTGGCCACCACAGGCCGAACGGGGGTACGTCAACAGAGAGGATCATGTTGGGCGAGCGCACGCCCTGCGGCTCGTCGATCTTCCCCTGCTTCTCCTCCTATCCCCTCCTCGTCCTCGTCCTCGTCCTCGTCCTCTGGGCTGTCGGCCGCGAGCGGCCCTCGGTCCGGAGGTGGAGGTCGCTGGAAAGGAACTGTTTTGGAATCGGGGAGGCCACAGCTCGATGCCTGCTCCTCCCTCCTCTCGCCCCTCGCTCGCTCTCGGCGGCGGCTCTGGCGGCGCTCGCTCGCTCCCCTCCCTTCCCTCTCTCCTCTTTCCCCTCGCTCGCTCGCTCGCTCCCCTCTCTCCCCTCTCTCCTCTTCCCCCTCGCTCGCTCCCCTCGCTCCCCTCTCTCCCCTCTCCCCTCGCTCGCTCTCCTCGCTCGCTCGCTCGCTCCCCCTCTCCCCTCGCTCCTCTTTCCCCTCGCTCGCTCCCCTCTCTCCCCTATCCCCTCGCTCGCTCTCCTCTCTCCCCTCGCTCGCTCTCGGCGGCAGCTCTGGAGCTGTCCCCGTGCCACGGCGCGGGCCTCCCGCGGCCGTGAGGGACGCTCGGGGCACCCCCGGACCGCTCTCGGCGGGGCGCAGCCAGGAGGAGACCTCGGAGAACGTTTTTTATGGGGG
>CAUYUJ010001815.1:62500-96692 GCA_963575745.1 Prorocentrum cordatum
GTAGTTGAAGTAGCAGTAATAATAGTAGTAGTAGTCGTAACAGTACGAGTAGTAGTTGTAGTAGCAATCGTAGTCGGAGTAGTAGTCGTAGTAGTATTCGTAATCGTGATCGTAGTCGTCGTAATCGTCGTAGTCGTAGTAGTAGTAGTAGTAGCAGCAGTGGTAGTCGTACTCGCAGTAATAGTAGTAGTAGCAGTGGTAGTAGTAGCAATCGTAGTCGTAGCAAGAGTAATTGCGATTCTTAGTAGTGATGGTTTAATGGTAGTGGTCGTAGTAGTAGTATTAGAAGAAGAAACATAGTAGTAGTAGTAGTAGTAGTCGTAGTAGTAGTAGTAGTAGTAGTAGCAGTACTTGTCGTAGTAGTAGTAGTAGTAGTAGTAGTAGTAGTAGTAGTAGTAGTAATAGTATCCGGGGTGGATTGAAGAGGACGCGCGAGAGGACACGAGACTCTTCCGAGGGCCACGTTGCCATCTTAATGTAGAAGCATTGGTCGCGAGGCAGAGGACGCAAGGGCACCCTGAATTTGACAGGGTCGACCTACTAATCCGGCTCGACTGTAGTAGTCATAGTAGTAGTAGTAGAAGTAGTAGTAGTAGCAGTAGTAGTAGTAGTAGTCGTCGTAGTGGTAGTAGTAGTAGTAGTAGTAGTAGTAGTAGTAGTAGTCGTAGTATTAATCGTAGTAGTAGTAGTACTAGTAGTAGTAGTCGTAGTAGTAGTAGTAGTAGTAGTAGTAGTAGTAGTAGTAGTAGTAGTAGTAGTAGTAGTAGTAGTAGTAGTAGTAGTAGTAGAGTAGTAGTAGTAGAGTAGTAGTCGTAGTCGTAGTCGTAGTCGTAGTAGTAGTAGTAGTAGTAGTAGTAGTAGTAGTAGTAGTAGTAGTAGTAAGTAGTAGTAAGTAGTAGTAGTAGTAGTAGTAGTAGTATTAGTAGTAGTAGTAGTAGTAGTAGTAGTAGTAGTAGTAGTAGTAGTAGTCGTAGTAGTAGTAAGTAGTAGTAAGTATTAGTAGTAGTACTAGTAGTAGTAGTAGTAGTAGGTAGTCGTAGTAGTAGTGTGGTAGTAGTAGTAGTAGTAGTAGTAGTAGTAGTAGTAGTAGCAGTAGTAAGTAGTAGTAGTAGTAGTAGTAAGTAGTAGTAGTAGTAGTAGTAGTAGTAGTAGTAGTAGTAGTAGTAGTAGTAGTAGTGTAGTTGTAGTCGTAGTCGTAGTCGTAGTAGTAGTAATAGTAGTAGTAGTAGTAGTAGTAGTAGTAGTAGTAGTAGCAGCAGCAGTAGCAGTAGTAGCAGTAGTAGCAGTAGTAACGCTGTCGTTTTGGCGGGCCGCGGCCGCCGCGGCCGCGGCCGCGGGCCTGCTCGGGCCTCGATGACACCGCCCTGGAGCCTGCCGAAGTCGATGCCCAGGACGGTGTCCGCCAGGGCCGACATCGAGAATCGGAAGGCACTCGTCGATGCCCAGGGCGGCGCGCAGCGACTCGGCAACGGCGCCCCGAGCTCCAGGTCCTCCTCACCTTATTACTCCTCCTCCTCCTCCTCCTCCTGCCTCCTCCCCCTCCTCCTCCTCGTCCTCGTGCTCGTCCCTGTCCTCCTCCTCCTCCTCCTGCTCCTGCTCCTCCTTCTCGTTCTCCTCCTCCTCCTCCTCCTCCTCCTCCTTCGCTTCCTCCTCCCCCTCCTAGCCCCTTCGATCAGGGTCGGCGGCACCGGCCGTCAGGCCTCTCCAATCGGAAGGCACTCGTCGATGCCCAGGGAGGCGCGCAGCGACTCGGCAACGGCGCCCCGAGCTCCAGGTCCATCGCGGACCATCCGCGGCGGGGGAGGCGGAGGCGGAAATTCCAGCTCTCTCCCGGGCCCTCCGCCCTCGCGGAGCGAGGCGCGCCTCGCTCTTCAGCAGCTCGAGCGCGTCGAAGGCGCGGCGCGCGAGCAGAGGCTGGGAAACGCGTCGGCCCCACGAGGCGCCCTCGCGGGAGTGCGGCTTAAAAAACGGCGTCCGCCTGTCCGCCAAGCGGGGCCCGTCACCAGCGTGCTGCGCGCGGCCTCGCAGTCGAACGGCTCGTCGAAGATGAGCTCGAGCGGCTCGTCGTAGGCGAACCCGAACGGCTCGTGAGCACACCGCTTAGCGACGTCGGCGGCGAGCGGCAATTCTTCCCATGAGTCACCCGCGAAATCAGCCAGACACCTCGCACCGCGCAGGCTCCGTAATTCCAGACGCAAGGGCGAGCGCAGCTACGAGCGGCCTTTGAAACCTCAAGCACTACCAAGAGTATACGACGGCGCGCGTCGCGTTGAAGTCCCCAAGCATTACCGAGAGCGCATGGTGGCAAGCGAAGTCGCGGCGATGACCAGCTCTTTGGCGTCCGTTCCATGAGCCTGCGTGGCCCCCGGCGCTGTCCGATTTGGGCTGGGCCTGATTTGGACCAGATTTGGAGTGGATTCGCGGGGAGTAGAAGAACGAGGAGGAGGAGGAGGAGGAGGAAGAGGAGGAAGGGGAGGAAGGGGAACGGGAGGGGAGAGAAGGCGCAGGAGAATGGGCCAAATGCGGTCCCCACGCGGTCCGAATGCAGGAAAAGCTGACTTCTGTGTCGCCCCGAGGCGCTGGGCCGGCCAGCGTGGCCGCCGCACCTGCGGACGCGCGGCGTCAAGCGCGTGCTGGCCTCCCACGGCGGCAACGACGATGACGATGATGGCGGCGACGACGATGATGATGATGATGATGATGATGATGACGATGATGATGATGATGATGACGATGATGATGACGATGATGATGATGATGACGATGATGATGATGATGATGATGATGATGATGATGACGATGCTGATGCTAATGATGATGACGATGACGATGATGATGATGATGATGATGATGATGATGATGATGATGCTGATGCTAATGATGATGACGATGACGATGACGATGATGATGATGATGACGATGATGATGATGATGATGATGATGATGATGATGATGATGATGATGATGATGACGATGATGATGAACAGACGTCGATCAGCTCCTTTGGCGGCGCGATGGCACGGGCCCCTGCAGCCCGGCGCGCCGCACCCGCTCGCGCCCGGGAGCGGCGCGCCGCGCGGGGCTCTGAGATGCCCGTCGACGACGCCGTTCCAGGTGGCGCCCTGCAGGCTGGGCTTCGATGCCACTCCAGCACATGCTCTCCTTGGCTCCGAGATCAGATAACTCCTCCCCTCCCTCCCTCCCTCCCTCCCTCCCCTCCCCCCCCCCCCCTCCTCCTCCTCCTCCTCCTCCTCCTCCTCCTCCTCCTCCTCCTCCTCCTCCTCCCATACCGACAACGAAAACATAACCCAGGGCTCCCAGCTTCGCGCTTCGCGCTTCGCGCTTCGCGAAGTGCGCATGACTTCGCGCTCTCGCGCCGCCTCCCAGGGGAGAAGAGGAGGGTGGGGAGGAATCGGAGCCGAAGCGCGAAGCGCGAATAACTTCGCGCCCTCGACGGCGCCCTTGGATAGCGGGTGGGCGGCTGGGGGCGTCGATGGCGATCCGCTGCGCCCGTCGCGCAGCAGTCTGCCGAGAAACCCTCGCCGACCTGGACTGGCTCGCCCCGCGCGGAGGACGCAGAACCAGCGCTCCCCCTTGCGGTTGAAGAGCACCTGGTACGACGGGCGGGCGAACTCGCCGCCGATGAGCAGCCCTCTCCGTGGCGCACTTGACAACGATTCGCTTTGACATCGCGACTGTAGCCGCTGCCGCGCGATGAGCTCGCCTCTGTCTTGGTTGCCGACAGCATGCAGCCAGCGTATTCCCATCGAGCCCGAGTAGCTTCCACGGAGATGGCGCGGCTGCTCTGCGCGACGAGGGCTCGGACAGGTCGAGGTCCTCCTGCTCGAACATCGCCCCGCTCAGACTCGCAGACTCTTCGTCTAGAAGGTGGCATCGGCGGGCGCTTCTCGAAGGGGTCTTGGTGGCCTGGCAGACGCGGTCGCGAGCCTTCATTCGCCATCGCTCGGACGTCCGTTGCCTGTATTTTTTCGATTTCGTGCGTGTTTTTTTGCCAAATGATCGAAGATGCTCCTCGATGGCCCTCGCCGAAGGAAAATGCACACGTCCGAGCGATGCCAAGAAATGCGTTTTCCACACGTCCGAGCGGTGCCAAGTTGCCACGCTTTTGAGCCTGGCGACGGCGCTGCTGAAACTCCGCCCTTCGTCCGTGGATGCTGTTCGCGGGCCGGTCGGTCGCGCCGCGGCTGGAAGCGCGGGCTGGCGCTCGCGCCTGCGTCGGGCATGAGGTCGAAGCCAGTTGGGGGCTGTCCTGCAAAGGCCTGTGCGGAAACAAACATACAAAAAACGCACACAGCATACAAAAAAAACACAAAACACACACACACACACACTTTCCCACAGTGTGTGTGTGTGTGTGTGTGTGTTTTCCCACAGTGTGTGTTTTTTGTGTGTTCTCCCACGGATCGCGCGGCTCGGAGGTGGCGTTGCGGGGCTGCGGGTCCCCGGATTTGATCTGGTCGGCCATCTTTTCCATTGCTGCAGTGGCGGTCTTGCTCTGGGGCCGCGTGGTAAGGCACGGCTTTCGCGCAGATGCCAGATTGCAGCACGTGTCCAATTTGATGTGCATGGGCATGCTGCATCGTTGCGCAACCAAGGGGATGGCGCAGGTAGGTCGTCGCAATTGTCGGTGTGGTCGGTTCGCATCATGGCCAGCTGGTGGTTGACGAAGTGGGCGAGAAATGTTTGCGGATGGACCGTTTGGAAGAGGCGTGCTTCTCAAAGTCCTTTATGCCAGGAGCCGTAGTTGAGCGATATCTCGACATAGGTCATGACTTGGTCACGCTCGAGGTGGACGTCGGGATCCATGGCAGCGTGCACGTCGCTGTAGTTGGCAGCAGTGCGCATGATGGCGACATAGTATGGCATCATCTTGTGGGCTCCGATCTTGAAGGCGGCGGTCTCGCGGTCGTGGTGGATACTGCTGAGGCTGTTGTTGGTCAGGTGCTCGATGAGGTCCTAGTGGCGCTCGCTTCGGTGAGCTCCAAGTGTCACCCAGTGGCTGTACAGTCGGGGGGGTCTGGCAAGCTCGAACACCGTTTCCAGGTGCTGCTTTCGCTGGCCTTGGATTTGGTCACAGGCGCCTTGTGCGGTGATGGGGTCGTGTAGCCGTCGTTGCCGTGGCTGGTCGTTGGGTCATTGCCCTTGGGGGGTGTAACAAGCGGTGGCTTGAATGGAGCGTCCTGGTCTGGTCGTGGCGATCCTGTGGGCCTACTCGAGGTACTGCCTCCGCCGTTGGTTGTGCACCGCTGTTGTACGATCTGGTGTGCACTGGCGATCGGTGGTGCCTTGTAGCGAGGCGCTTGTGTGGCTGAAAATGTCGGTCCGTTGGCTGTCGGCGCTTCCGCTGCCGGGATCGGCGTAGCCGCCTTCACATCGTGGCGGGGGGGATGGGGGGCCACTCCGTGGGAAAACACACACACACACTCACAACAACACACAGTGTGAAAAAAAAACACACACGTGTTTTTTCGCGGAAAAAAACACACTGTGGGTGTTTCCCCACACACAGTGTTTTGTTTTCCCCCCACTGTGTGTGTATCCCACGTGTGTGTGTGTGTGTGTGTGTGTTTGTTTGTTAGTGCTTTGGGCCCCCTGTGGCCGGGAAGCACGCAGGCCCGCGGGGCCCTCGTCTTCCCATCGTGGGCCTCGGCGCTTCCGCAGCAGCTTCCCACTGTGATGCGTGGGGCGGGGTTTGTCGCTGACGGGTTGGGTTCAAGTCTAGGCCTCCTCCTCCTCCTCCTCCTCCTCCTCCTCTGACTCCTCTTGCTCATCATGTTCTTGCTCTTGCTCGTGCTCGTGCTCTTGCTCTTGCCCTTGTTCTTGCTCCTCCTCCTCCTCCTCCTCCTCCTCCTCCTCCTACGTATACCTTCTCCTCCTCCTCCTCCTCCTCCTCCTCTTCCTCTTCCTCCTCCTCCTCCTCTTGCTCCTCTTGCTCCATTTGCTCTTCTTGCTCCTCTTGTACCCATTGCTCCTCTTGTTTCTCTTGCTGCTCTTGCTCCTGTTGCTCCTCTTCCAGCTCTTGTTGTTCTTGCTTCTCTTGCTCCTTTTGCTTTTGCTCTTCCTCCGCCTCCTCCCGTCCTCCTCCTCCTCGTCCTCCTCCTCCTTTTCCTTTTCCTCCTCCTCCTCCTCCTCTCCTCCTCCTCCCCACTCCTCCTCCTCCCCTCCTCCTCTCCTCCTGCTGTTCCTCCTCATTCTCCTCCTCCCCTCCTCCTCCACGTCCTCCTCCCTCCTCCTTCCTCCTCCTCCTCCTCCTCCTCCTCCTCTCTCCTCCTCCATCATCATCATCATCATCATCATCAATCACACCATCACATCACCATCATCATCATCCTATCTCATCATCATCATCATCATCATCATCATCATCAGCATCATCATCATCATCAGCTCATCATCATCAGCATCATAATCATCATCATCATCATCATCATCATCACATCATCATCATCATCATCATCATCATCATCTCATCATTCATCATCATCATCATCATCATCATCATCATCATCATCATCATCATCTTCATCATCGTCTCCCCCTTCTCCTTCCTCCTCTCCTTCTCCTCTCCTCCTCCTCTCATCCTCCTCCTCCTCCTCCTCCTCCTCCTCCCTCCTTGTCCTCCTCTTCCTCCTCCTCCTCCTTCCTCCTCCTCTTCCTCATCCTCTTCTTCCTCCCTCCTCCTCGTCCTTCTCCTCCTCCTCCTCCTCCTCCTCCTCCTGCTCCTCTTGCTCCATTTGCTCCTCTTGCTTCTCTTGTACCTATTGCTCCTCTTGTGTCTCTTGCTGCTCTTGCTCCTTTTGCTGCTCTTGCAACTCTTGTTGTTCTTGTTTATATTGCTCCTTTTGTTTTTGATATTCCTCCGCCTCCTCCTCCTCCTCTTCCTCCTCCTCCTCCTCCTGCTGCTCCTCCTCCTCTTCCTCCTCCCCTCCTCCTCCTCTCCTTTCCTCCGCTTCCTCCTCCTCTTCCTTCTTTCCTCCCCCTCCTCCTCGTCCTCCTCCTCCTCTTCCTTCTCGTCACCCCTTTTCCTCCTTCCTTTCCTCCTCCTCCTCCTCCTCCTCCTCTTCCTCCCCCTTCTCCTCCTCCTCCTCCTCCTCCTCTTCCTCCTCGTCTTTTTCCTCCTCCTTCTCTTGTTCATCTCGCTCCATATGCTCCTCTTGCTCCTCGTGTACCTATTGCTTCTCTTGTTTATCGTGCTGCTCTTGCGCCTTTTGCTCCTCTTGCAGCTCTTGTTTGTCTTGCTTTTCTGGCTCTTTTTGCTTTTGCTCTTCCACCGCCGCCTCCTACTCTTCCTCCGCTTCCTCTTCCTCTTCTTCTTCCTCTTCCTCCCCCTCCTCCTCGTCTTCCTCCTCCTCTTCCCACTTTTCCTCCTCCTCCTCTCCTCCTCCTCCTCTCCTCCTCCCTCCTCTCCTCCTCTTCTTTTATTCTTATTACTCTCCTTTTTATTATTCTTGTTATTCGTATTTTTCTTATTCCTCCTCCTCCTCCTTCCTCCTCCTCCCCCTCCTCCTCCTCCTCCTCCTCCTCCTCCTCCTCGCACGCAGCTCGGAATGAGTTCGCAGTCCCTTAGCTCGCTCGATCGTCCAGTTGCTGCAATAGCTGCGCTCTGGCAGCACCGGCATGCTGTGCTATCAACGTTGGATCAACGTTGGCCTGACTCCGAGTCGAGTTATATAAGTAGAAACTCAAAATCAGGCGCTGCGCAGCGAGCAGCCGTCGCTCTCCTGTCATATCTTTGGCGGTCCCCAGCCTGCGATCAAGTAAGACCTCGGACGGAGTCGGCGGTAACAAAACGGATTGCACAGCACCCCACAGCAACGGACAAGACAAATCATGTTTTTGCGTGTCGCACTCATTGGGGCAACCGAATTTACAAGGTATATTGATCTGTCGAACCCTCCGCTCAGTCGTCCAACCCCCACCGCCGTCTTAATAGTCGAGGCCTGCCAAGAGGGCGGCAGGGCACTGAGACACTCTTTGAGCATCTTCCAGCTGCACGCAGCCTTGGCCTGGCAAGATAGAGGCGCTGCAGTCCACTTCTCCATGCGCTTTAGTATGGTGTCTCCTAGGCTTTCCTGGAAAAGCTCGACCTCCAGGTGCCTCGATATCGTCCCCTGAACAGGGACCACGGGACCCCCAGCCACGGCCTGGAGCTTCTGCGCCTCGCTGAGAGCATCCATGGCGAGAGCAACAGGACGGGCGAGACGTCGGGATGAGGAAAAGCCATCAACAGCGGCAGCAAGCTTCTGGACATATGATGGTTCGATCCAGCGCTCTGGCTCCCACTTGCCCTGGATCCACATCTTCATTGGCAACAATTATCTCGCTGCCTGCTGCTGGGTCCTCCACAAAACATGCCAATTCGTGATCGTCTGCCTGGAAGTGCGCAGGAGAGCCGCGAGCGATTGAACGAGCATTGACTGCGGGCGAATATTCGACTATTGTCGCAGGGCCAGCAATTGTGAAAGGGGAAAAGAGAAGGCAGGGAGGTGGAGGATCTTGTGGAGAGCCCACGACTCCCATCTCAGGACAGGCTGCGGCATGCGAGAGAGCTGGGATATGTAGTTGAACTTCGATACAGCTCTCGAGTTGTACAATGTGACGGATATCGAGGGGGCGGCCTTAGTCGCAGCTAGTTCTTTGACAACCACAACTCACTCTCGGAACGCACGACGCCACATTAACTCTCTCGACGCTGCTGGGCCGATCCACACCCCAAGATATTCCGCCGCTGAGGCAATTGGCATTGCTACCCACTTCGGAACAAGCTGGCTCAACCTACTCTGGACCTGCTCAACGAATTGGGAGGAGAAAGGGGCAGAGACAGGGATGATCTGGCACTTCGGAATTTGAAGCCGCAGGCCAGCCAGGAGACATGCAGCATCAAGCGTGATAGTGCCGCCAGCTCCCTCACCGCCACCCCCACATCATCCGCGCAGACCCCCACCTCCGATCCAGGATGCTTGCGGAGCCTGCTTCTCATGTCCCGAATTAGAGGGTCCATCGCCAGCGCCCACAAACTGCCACTGGACGGGTCACCCTGCATAACTCCTGAGTCAATCAGGCAGAACGGAAGCAACAGCCCCTGGAGTGCAACACGAGCCGTAGCAAGGCATAGGTGGCATGCAGGAAGAGACGAAAACCTTCAGGAATACCTACCAGCTCTAGGACTCTCCAGAGAAACATGTGGATCAGAGAAGGGAAGGCATTGCCGAAGTCGAGGAGGAGGAGAAGAGGGAGGTTCGCAGCCGCCGAGGGGAGCATGCTGGCAATCCTAGATGTGGACTCTAGTAGCGTTATGTTGTCATGCCACGAATCCACGCTGGTCGCTATGCAACTCATTCGACAAGGTCGGCTTTAGACACTGATTGCATGCTGCTGACAATATCTTGACATCAGTGCTTTTGAGGGCCAAGGGTCTGGTGGTGGCAGGTTCGCGAACCACAAAGCTCGCATCTTCCGCCTTCCTGCCCTTGGGAGCGAAAACCAGCAGCAAATCATTTAATTCAGGAGGGGGAGGGAGTCCCGAGAAGAGTTCCAGAAGAAGACCGTGGAGCACAAACACAGCAAACTTCGCGCCCTTCCACGCCGAGTACGGGAGCCCATCAGGGCCAGGAGACGTGGGAGAGGCATGGATGAGAGCGTTGCGAAGCTGCTCCTCTGTCGGTGGCTTCAGATCCGACCAATCAAACTGCTTTACATGCTTAGACAGATACGCATCTAAGTGCTTAAGCGGGGCTGACTTCGGCGCAATCCCCCTTCTCCTCTTCTTCCTTCTCCTCCTCCTCCTCCCCCTCCTCCTCTCCTCCTCCCCACCCCCCCCCCTCCTCCTCCTCCTCCTCCTCCTCCTCCTCCTCCTCCTCCTCCTCCTCCTCCTCCTCCTCCTCCTCCTCCTCCTCCTCCTCCTCCTCCTCCTACTCGTGCTCCTCCTCCTCCTCCTTCTCCCCCTCCCCCTTCCCCACTCCCCATTCCCTACTCCCTTTTCCCTCCCCGCACCCCTGGACGGCGCGCAGCTGCCGGGCGGGCGGCGAGCCTTGAGCCTCTGCGCCATCCGCTGGATGCCGGGCTGCGGGGGCACGGGCGCGCCCGCGCAAGGCGCGCTTGCGCTCGGCCCCCTCGCGGTGACTCGTCCGCTGCCGCGCCCCGTCCCCGTGGTTCTGCTTCCCCGGCTGCATCTCCTCTGCGTCCTCGCTGTCGTCGTCCTCCTCCTCCTCTTCGTCCTCGTCCTCGTCCTCGTCCTCGTCCCCGTCACCCTCCTCCTCCTCCTCCTCCTCCTCCTCCTCCTCCTCCCCCGCATCCTCCTCCTCCTCCTCCTCCTCCTCCTCCTCCTCCTCCTCCTCCTCCATTCCCTTTCCTCATAGATAACTTCTCCCTGTCGCACCCCGAGGCCAGTTTTTGGGGCGGGCTGGGCGTTTCGCCTGAGACTTCCTCACCATTTATGACTCTGAAGCTGAAACATTGGAAACAATTTCACAGATGGAGGGCAGGTCGTTTTCAAAATGTGGCTCCCGCCTGAGCGCGGCGCACACTCGTTTAAACAATTGCAAGGGAGCTTCACGGATTGAGGGCGGGTGGTTTCAAAATGTGGCTCTCGCCTCAGCGCGGCGCACATTCGTTTTTAACATTCGCAAGAGTTTTACGGATTGAGGGCGGGTGTTTTTTCAATGTGGCTCTCGCCTTAGCGAGTCGCGCATTATCCAAATAGGCTTGCCCTATAGGAGTCCTAGCTCATCATAGTTGGTCAATTGGTCTTTCGGACCCCCCCTCTTTTTCCAATATTTTCCAATGGCCCCCCTTCTTTTCCAATGGCATCCCCCCTTTTCCAATGGCATATGATTGCTTGCTCTTGCGTGCTTGTCCTTGCTTGCTTGCTCTTGCTTGCCCTTGCTTGCTTGCACTTAATCGCTGGCTCTTGCTTGCTTAGTATTGCTCGCTTGCGCTTGCTTGCTTCCGCTTACTTGCTTTTGCCTCCCGTCCTCCTCCCGTCCTGCTCCTGTCCTCCTTTCGTCCTCCTCCCATCCTCCTCCTGTCCTCCGATCGATTTGGAATCAACGCTGGCTGCTACTCGTTTCAAAATTAGCAAGAGCTTCACGGATTGAGGGCGGGTGGTTTTCAAAATGTGGCTCTCGCCGTACCGCGGCGCACTTTCGTTTAAAAAACTGCAAGAGTTTCACGGATGGAGGGCGATTCCTTTTTCAAACTGTGGCTCTCGCCTCAGCGCCGCGCACATTCGCTTACAAAATCGTCAAGAGTTTCACGGGTTCTCATCATCAACGTACCCGAAATGGTGTTTTGGAAGGGGTCAGTGCGGGTGCAACAGTTTGACTGATTCGTTTGTTCAAGTCCTAGGAATGGCGTTCTGGCACAATTCGGGATCGTCGAGACGCAACAGTCAGGGCGACCCGTGGCGTTGGAATCCCGAGAACAACGTCTTGGAATGCTCCAGGGTCTTCAAGCGGTGTCTTCAAACGAGGCAGTTCCATCAATGGAAAAGAATCGCTGTAAGGGCCTATGAGGAGGGAGCTTGGAGGGAGGGTGTACTCCAACATCGTTGATGAATCTTGGGTTTACACTAGTCCTCCTCCTCCTCCTCCTCCACCTTCCCCTGCCTCTGCTGCTGCTCCTGCTCCTCCTCCGCCTCCTCCTCGCCCTCGCCCTCGTCCTCGTCCCTCCTCTTCCCGAGTAGGCTTAGTCTTTTAGGGTGACCACTGGCGTTCCTCCTGCTCCTGCTCCTGTTCCTGCTCGTGCTCGTGCTCGTGTTCGTGCTCCTCCCTTTCCTCCTCTTCCTCCTCCTCCTCCTCCTCCTCCTCCTCCTCTTCCTCCTCCCCTCCCCTCCTCCTTCCTCCTCCTCCTCCTCCTCCTCCTCCTCCTCCTCCTCCTCCTCCTTCTCTTCCCCCTCCTCTCCTCTCCTCCTCTCCTCCTCCTCTCTCGTCCTCCTCGTCCTCCTCCTCATCTTCTTCTCCTCCTCCTCCTCTCCTCCTCCCTCCCTCTCTCCTCTTCCTCTTTGTCCTCTCCTCCTCCTCCTCTCCTCCTTCTTTCCTGTTCCTCCTTATTCTTCTTATTCTCCTCCTCCTCCTCTCTTCTCCCTTGTGTCCCCTCTCCTTACTGTGTTGTCCCCTCTCTCTATTTATGTGAAGTCTTCCTGTCTCTCTATTTCTGTGAAGTCTTCCTCGTCCTCGTCCCTCCTCTTCCCGAGTATTCTTAGTCTTTTAGGGTGACCACTGGCGTTCCTCCTGTTCCTGCTCCTGTTCCTGCTTGTGCTCGTGCTCGTGTTCGTGCTCCTCCCTCTCCTCCTCCTCCTCCTCCTCCTCCTCCTCCTCCTCCTCCTCCCTCCTCCTCCTCCTCCTCCTCCTCCTCCTCCTCCTCCTCCTCCTCTCTTCCCTCCTCCTCCTCCTCCTCTCTTCCTCTTCTTCCTCTCCTCTCCTCATCCTCGTTGTCCTCCTCCTCCTCCTCCTCCTCCTCCTCCTCCTCCTCCTCCTCCCCCCTCCGTAGCCATTTTGGCTCAAGATGATTGGTTCCCCTGGGGACCGCACGGATACCGCTAGTCCGCGGCCAGACCACCGTTCGCCTTCACCGTGGGAGTTGGGCGCCCACACCCAGTCCTTTCCAGATCGCGCTGCCACGGCCCACCGTGTGTGCTGCTGCCTGGTGTCGTGGAGATGCCACCGCCGCATTACCGTTCGGAGCAGGCGCTTCCTTGGTACTGCAAGAGCTGCTGCGGGCCCTCGGGGAGACCGTGGTGGAATCATGCAGAGGCGCGGCAGTGTGCGAAGTGCAAGCTGGGCAAGGGACTGGTCTTCCACAGCGTGCGCCAGCCCGCGGCCCCCTCCCAGCGGAAGAAGGGCAATCAGGGCGGCAGCGGCAACGGCTACTGGGACGACTCCGTCAAGGTGGCCAAGCTCAAGTCCGAGCTCGCCGAGGCCCGCAAGCGGCTTGCCGCTGTGCAGAGGCCGCCGCCTGGCGGGGAGGACGTGCAGATGGAGCCGGCCGCGGACGGAGACGGCCCCGAGTCCGTCGCCAAGGACAGGCTACGCGAGGTCGGCGACCTCATCGGCAAGCTCAAGGGCATCACCGAGCCGTCGGTCGTGGCCACGCGCGACAAGCTGCTGGCCGAGCAGGCCGAGCTGCGGGCTAGGGTGGCGGAGTCCCGACCGCTCGGACAGCGCTTGCGCGAGATGGGAACTCAGTTCACCAGGCTGCAGAAGCTGCGCGACGACCAGCAGACCAAGCTCGATGGGCTGCAGGCGCAGTTGCGCGACCTGCAGGAGAAGGAACGGCTCACTCGGGACAAGCTGGCGGCCCTCGACGCTAGCATGGAGGAGCTGGACCAGGAGCGCAAGAGGCTTCAAGGGCAGGTTCCGACGCCTGGCGACAAGGCGTCGCTCGACGAGCCGATCAAGGGGGTTGGTGCCACGCTCGAGGGCCTCGGGATCTTGCTCCAGAGCCTGGGCGCCGATCACCAGCTGTCGGGCAGCCTCACGGCGAGCTTCCAGGAGCTGCAGAGGTTGCAGGAGGAGGAGGCGGCAAAGTTGGCTGCCCAGAAGGCGCAGGCGGATGCTGGGGCCGAGGCTGGTCCCGACGTCGAGCAGGCCGAGCGGCAGGACGACGCGGCAGCGCCTCGCACACCACAGCCATCTGCCTTCTCCGACGACCCTGAGTTCATGGAGGAAGTCGTTGCGGCTGGGGGCGAGAAGCACAGGCTGGAGGAGATCTTCATGCGTTGGGGTGCCAAGGTCAAGAGGCCCAGGCTCACCCCTGCCTAGCATGGCTCCACGGCGATGTTTTGCGTGTCTTGTGTGGTTCGTCCTCCTTTGTCGCACCATGGCGTCGGTTTCAAGTATCACCACCGTGAACGTGTCCTCGGGCGGCCCGCTCGTCGACTTCCTGCCCACGTGCTCGAGTTTATGCATCGCGGTGCAGGAACATCATGCCAAGGCCGAGGGCGATGCTTTGGCGAAGTTGCAGAATAAAGTAAGAGCTGCTGGGTACCATGGTATATGGGAGCCCGCCCTACCTGGGCAGGGAGTTGGCAGCAGAGGCGGGGTTGCGGTGCTGGCCCCGCTGCGGGTGGTCATCACCAAACCCCCAGGCCTGGACAGTCACGTGCTGCAGGAAGGCAGGATGATGGCGGCCCACGTCCACGCTGGGGTGAAGGGCGGCTTCGTCATGCTGTCGTGCTATTTCATTGTGGACGTCAAGCTGTCGCCCGAGAACCTGGCCATGCTGTACAAGCTGTACCAGTATGTCAGGTCGCTGGAGGCCATGGGTGTTCCGTGGATCGTAGGAGGCGACTTCAACATGGAGGTAGGCGAGCTCGGCCCGTTGTCCTGGCTACAGTCGGCCAATGGCGTGGTGCTGGCGCCGAGAGAGCCGACTTGTCTTCAGAGCCTTCCTGGCCGCACCATTGACATGTTCATGGTTTCTTGCCGTTTGCTGCCTCGCGTTCGGCAACCAGTGGTCGTCGACGCGGAGACGTGGCCGCATCTACCAGTGACCATGGAGCTCTCCGCCACGGCTTTTGACGCGAAGGTCAGGAGGCTTGTCGAGCCACGCGGCTTTCGGAGGCCGCCTGCGGCGGGGTGCGCGAGGTTCCCCCCCGACTGGGACCCGATCTTGGCGATCATCCAGAGCGCGTCGGACAGCGAGGGCATCACCAGGGCCTGGGACGTCGTGCTCAGCGGCATCGAGTTCGAGCTGCGGGGCCGCTACGACGTCGTGAAGGACGTGGCGGGGTACTCCACGGTGCCAGGCCCCCCGACCTTCGAGCTGGCGAGTTTTCACCCTGTCGTGAAAGGTGCCTGGAGCAGGAGGTCGGCGGACACCCAGGCCTGGGCGCAGGCTGCGCGCTGGGCTCGTCACCTCAGGAGGGTTCGAGTGGCCTTGCAGAGCTTCGTGCTCCAGCTACGCCCGCAGCAGGTCTTCGAGCTCGGCAGCGTCGGCGAGGCGCACGTCGACGGTGTGCCTGGCCTGGGCGATGGGGCACCCCCTGCTGCGGAGGTCGTCGGAGTGGCTGGTCTCTCCTCCGATGGTGGTCGGCCTCGGTCGAGAGCTCAGCGACACCAGCCCCCGCGACGGGCAGGCGAGGACCTATCGTGGGACGCCGTGCACTCCAAGGCGGCGCGCCACCTGCTGGAGTGCGAGAATTTCTTCCAGAGAATCTGGCGGAGGAAGGGAGTCTGGCCGCACCTGGACGCCGAAGCCGTCGGCTTCTTCTCGCGTGGCATACTTGCCTTAGCGCAGGCAGACTTCGAGCAGCAGGTCGACCGCATCCTGAGTATCTCCTCCGATGCTGAGGCCAAGCATGAGAAGGCCGTGATGCAGAGCTGGAGGCAGTGGGCGCAGGCAGCTTTTGCGGCTGGAGCCAAGGGAGCTCACCGATTCATGAAGCCCAAGGCTCTCCAGGAGATCGTGGACGGAGGCAATGGGCTACAACATGGGTACGTACTGGCTGATCGTAAGCTTGAGTATTGGGAAAGCTTCTGGGTGCGGCATGGCGGTGAGCTGGCTCGCCGACCTGTTGATGCTGACACTTGGGAGCAGCTGCCAAGGCTTGAGGCGGCCGACGTACTCAAGGCAATCCGTTGTTTCTCTTGGCAGACAGGCGTCGGGCAGATCAACATCGCGCCCAGGGCCATGGAGCACCTCTCCCACGGGGCGCTGACGGCTATGGCGCGCCTCTTCGAGCGGTGCGAGCACCTCCTGCTGTGGCCAGACGGCAGATTCCTCTCGAAGCTCGTGAGACTCCCCAAGCCAGGGGGTGGGGAGCGCCTGATTGTGCTGATGAACACGCTGGTCAGGATCTGGGGACGGGCGAGGCGGCCTGTCTCGGCAGCGTGGGAGAAGGCCCATGCGCTACCAGAGGTCTGGGGCCACACTGGAGGCAAGTCGTCGAGTGATGCGGCCTTTGATTTGGCGCTCACCAAGGAGATGGCGACCCTGTGCGATGACGACGCCATCATTGTGCTGCTGGACATGCTCAAATGCTACGAGCTGGTCAGGCATGATGCCATTTTGTTGGAGTGCAGGGCCAGTGGATACCCTATGCGAATGGCGTTCATGCTTGTGCAGATGTACCAGCAGCTGCGCTCGGTGCACTCGTATTCTTCGTATTCAGTGGCGCGCAGGGCGTATCAGGGCATCCTGGCAGGCTGCACCCACGCCACTACGCTTCTCATGGTGTTGTTGACTCGCAGCATTCGCCAGACGATGTCGGTCGCTCCTCAGGTTCAGCCCAAGGACTTGGTGGACGACGTCGCGCTGTGCTGGGTCGGCAACGACCCGAGCGGGGTGCGAGAAATGGCCATTGCCACTCGTGCTTTCTGCAGGGCTGTCCGGCCCCTCGGGCTGGTGCTGCAGATGGATAAGTCTGGGCACCTTACGACGTCCAGGCGCACCAGCTACCACTTTCAGAAGTACGCCAGGCTGCTGAAGATCGCTGGCAAGAGGCACATGCGGTATCTTGGCCACGACCTAGCTGGGTCGTCGGCCACAAGGGCCGTGCAGAAGGGACGCCTGAAGGCCATGCACGGAAAGAAGGCCAGCGTTCGAGCACTGCAGAAGGGAGCAGGACGACAGCGGGCGGCTCGGCTCTGGGCCACGGGTGTGCTGCCATCCGTGGGGCACGGAGCCACGGTCAGCGGCATCAGCGACACGGAGCTGCAGCAGATGAGGACCATGGCTGGCGTCTTCTGTGGCTACAAAGGGTCGGGCTCCCTGACGCTGTACCTGGCCGCGCAGCAGTGGAGCTTCGACCCCATATTCCACGCTACCTTCAGCATCGTGGGGCAGTACGCGGCGTGGGTGTGGGATGGGCGTGTGACGCTCTCCCGACTGCAGCGGGCCTGGATGGGCTTGCGTGACTCCTGGGAAGCCCGCCACACTCACGTCACGTGGGCCAGTGCGCAGGGCCCGCTGTCGGCTTTGTGGTTGTCCCTCAGGAGAGTCAACTGGAACATGGCAAGTTCTACTATCTTGGTTGACGATGAGGGCCTGCATATCAGTTTGCTGCAGTATTGTCCCAGTGAGGTGCTGTTTTTCCTGCGTCGCAGCCTCGACCGTTGGCAGAGCCATCGTATCCTCGACCAGCTGCCTGAGGCGCCCCCAGCCGATGGTGACGGCAGGCGGCAGCAGCATGTGTGGCTTCGTGCGCTTCGACTGGGACACGCCTCCTTGGCGCCTGGCCACAGAGGGGCTCTGGCCAAGCTGCAGTCCAACGGGTTCTGGTCGCCGCAGCGCCGCATGCAGGCTGGCTACGGCGGCGACGGTTCGTGCGAGTTCTGCGGGGAGGCCTGCTGCGACCTCGAGCATGAGATCTTCGGCTGCACGGTATTGCATCAGCAGCAGGAGGACGAGGAGACGGAGCCGTACCCCGAGGAGGTGGCCAAGAGGAGGAAGGACATCCTGGAGGCAGCCCCGTGGCGCGACGGGGGCCAGGTGCAGGACTTCTCGGCCGTCGACGTGCTCTACGCGCTGCCCCTGAGGCCTGCTTTCAGGCCGCTGCCTGCACGTGCTCAGGCTGAGCGCCAGTGGGGGGCGATCGACATGCCGTGGCCGTCGAAGTTGTACGGGGACGGGTCCTGTCTTGAAAGTGATTTCCCTGAGGAACGGCGCTGTGGCTGGGCCGTCGTAGCATTGACCCGAGACCTGTGGCCATGCAAAGCTTTGTTCGGGAGCCTGGGGGGCCCTATCCAGACGGTGCCCAGGGCCGAGCGCGTTGCTGTCTCAAGGCCCTGCAGAGGGCCCAGAGGCCAGCCACGTACGTGACTGATCATTTACAGCTGCAGGTCGAGGGAATGGCCTGGGAGGGTCGTCATGCTTCTGCCAGAGCGCCTCACGCGTCCATCTGGCGGAGCATCCACGAGCTGTATAGAGGCGACCCTGTCAGGCCCGTGTTTGTTTGGACGAAGGCCCATCGGACCGTCCTCGAGGGGTTTGAGGCCTGCCTGGCCTCCCAGGAGCCCCTGGAGCATTTTTTCGGTAATATGTGGGCTGATGTTTTCGCCCGCGTGGCAGCGGCTGATTTCCTTGGATCCACCTCCGTGGTCAAGGCTCACAAATTTTCTCTGCTTCGGGCCCAGGACACGATGCGTTGTCTGGCCTGGGCTGCCGAGCGCGTGGCCCGCCTCTCCACCCCGATACTCCGTGCGCCTCCGAAGGCTGTCTTTCGG
This sequence comes from Prorocentrum cordatum, assembly GCA_963575745.1. Taxonomy (NCBI): domain Eukaryota; class Dinophyceae; order Prorocentrales; family Prorocentraceae; genus Prorocentrum; species Prorocentrum cordatum. The sequence continues at coordinate 80,686 of CAUYUJ010001815.1, forward strand.
CCCCGCCGTCCGCGGCGGCCGACCGATCACGACTTTGTGGTCTTCGCTGGGGGAGCTATTCGATGTCGAGCCTGCTGGAGGCTTGCAGCGACGGCCTCGTCGTTGAAGTCTCTGGCCTCCCGTGCATGCGACCCCCAGGAGGTCGGGCCAGGACACCAGGTCCAGGCCTTGGATCGAGTTTTGATCTGTGTTAAGTGCGGGGCGCACGCTGTGCGCCCCAATCGGCTGTCGGTCGGCCTGTCTCGAGCGTGCAAGAGGGCTGGGACGGGGTCGGCGGGAGCTGGGAGTGGGGGGGACGGAGCTATCGCGTCGATGCTCGAGCTGGCTCGAAGGGGCCTGCATCCCAAGACGGGCGAGCCCCTCGAGCCGCTCGTCTTCTCGGAGCTCGGGGTGCCTGCGATGCCGCAGCAGGCGCCCGAGCCCGAGGCACCTGACTAGTGGGCGGAAGTGCTGGCGGGGGGCGCGGTGCGAGTGGGGACTGCCCGGCGTTGCGCCGTTAGTGACCCTCGCACCGTTGCTCCCCAGCCCCGCGCACGGAAGGAGCAGATCCGCTGCACTTAAGGGCCCCTTAAGTGCAGCGGGCTGTCTTGGCCTCCATCGCGTCGATGCTCGAGCTGGCTCGAAGGGGCCTGCATCCCAAGGCGGGCGAGCCCCTCGAGCCGCTTGTTTTCTCGGAGCTCGGGGTGCCTGCGATGCTCAGCAGGCGCCCGAGCCCGAGGCACCTGAATAGTGGGCGGGTGCGGGCGGGGGGCGCGGTGCGAGTGGGGACTGCCCGGCGTTGCGCCGTTAGTGACCCTCGCACCGTTGCTCCCCTGCCCCGCGCACGGCGCGGAGAGCGCCCCTTGGTGGATGAGGGCCCTCTCTCGTCCTTTTTTCGAGGCGTGTTCGTGATTCACCTGCACGCTCTCGGCACTGTCCTCACTGTCCTCTCTTCCTGTTCCTCCTTATTATTCTTCTTCTCCTCCTCCTCCTCCTCCTCTCTTCTCCCTTGTGTCCCCTATCCTCAGTGTGTTGTCCTCTCTCTCTATTTCTGTGAAGTCTTCCTGTCTCTCTCTCTCTCTCTCGCTTTCCGTTTGCGCGATCCGTGCACTGCATGAGCCGATCGAGATAGGACAATCGCTGAAGCCGCCGAACTCAGACAACGCATGACGGGCAGGCACAGACGACCATTAGCATGGCCACGACGCACTGCCCATCCGACGCCGCGGTGAGGGCCCGCGCTGATGCGAAGCCAACGGGCCACGAAACCAAGCAAGCGCAACGATCAAACACGCGCACACGCAGTCAGCATCGGCCAACGTTAGGGGAACGAATAATGGCATAAACATAAAAACTCGGAGGTCCGCGCGGATTTCTCGGATCGGCGCTGGACCCCCCTCCCTGGCGCGCGGAGCGCGCCAGGGGCGGCGCCGGAGGCGCCGCCGGGGGGCCCCAGCGCCGATCCGAGAGGCCCCAGGAGGCTTTCTATCAGAACGTGTCAAGTTAATACACATCCGGTGTCGATTCGTTGATTTTTCCTGCTCTTGTGTCCCCCCTGGGAGGGACCCAAGCGGCCACAGGTTAGATATCCCCCCTGGGAGCCCCAAGAGGCTTCAGGAAACCTCAGGTGGAGTTCAGGAGGCCACAGGAGGCCCAGGAGGAAGCTCCAGGAGGTCACCAGGAGGCCCCAGGAGGCACCAGGAGGCCGCAGGACGCCCAGGACAGGCCCCAGGGGTCTCCAGGAGATTCCCAGGAGGCTCCCAGGAGGCCCCCAGGAGGCCCCGGGAGGCCGCCTATCATAACGTGTCAAGTTAATACACCTCCGTTGTCGATTCGTTGATTTTTCCTGCTCTTGTGCCCCCCCCTCCATTTGGAGAGGCCCAAACGGCCACAGATTAGATATCCCCCCTAGGAGCCCCAAGAGGCTTCAGGCAACCCCAGGTCAGGAGGCCCAGGAGGAAGCCCCAGGAGGTCACCAGGATGTCCCAGGAGGCCCCATGGGAGGCCCCCGCAACTCGGAGCTCTGAGACGCCGCGCTCGAGGTGGTCCGGCCCGTTTCGCCTGAGACTTCCTCGCACCACGTTTCGCCAGAGACATCGTCGCAACTCTGGGGTCCGAGATGCCGCGCGCGAGGTGGGTCAGCCCGTTACGCTGGAGACATCCTCGCAACTCTAGGCTCCGAGGTGCCGTTCGGGATGAGGAGGAGGTGGAGGAGGAGGAGGAGGAAATGGAAGGGAGAAGGAGGAGGCGGATGATGTGCATGAGGGAGCAGGCAGGAGGAGGGGGAGGCCCCAGAGAGCTCCAGGAGGCCGCAGGACGCCCAGGACAGGCCCCAGGGGTCCCCAGGAGATTCCTACGAGGCTCCCAGGAGGCCCCAGGTGGCCGCCTATCAGAACGTGTCAAGTTAATACACATCCGGTGTCGATTCGTTGATTCTTCCTGCTCTTGTGCCCCCCCCCTCCATTTGGAGAGGCCCAAACGGCCACAGGTTTGATATCCACCCTGGGAGCCCCAGGAGGCTTCAGGAAAGCCCAGGAGGCCCAGGAGGAAGCCCCAGGAGGTCCCCAAGAGGCACCAGGAGGCACCAGGAGGCCCCCGCAACTCGGAGCTCTGAGACGCCGCGCTCGAGGTGGTCCGGCCCGTTTCGCCTGAGACTTCCTCGCAGCACGTTTGCCCGAGACATCGTCGCAACTCTGGGGTCCGAGATGCCGCGCGCGAGGTGGTCCAGCCCGTTACGTTGGAGACATCCTCGCAACTCTAGGTTCCGAGATGCCGTTCGGGATGGAGAGGAGGTCGAGGAGGAGAAGGAGGAGGAGAAGGAGAAGGAGATGGAAGGGAGAAGGAGGAGGCGGATGATATGCATGAGGGAGCAAGCAGGAGGAGGGGGATGATGAGGAGGAGGAGGAGGGAGAAGGAAGGGAGTTACAGGAGAGGACCTAACGGGAAGCGAGTGCGATGTGGACGTGTCAAAACGTGTGCGAAAGATTGTCCGGCCCGTTTCGTTTGAGACATCCTTCCAATACTGAGCTCCAAGATGTCGCTCGCGAGGTGGTCCGGCCCGTTTCGATTGAGCCATGCTCGCAATGCGAGGCTCGAAGATGTTGCGCGCGAGATGGTCTGGCCCATTCTGCCTGAGACGTTTCGTAGCACAGGAGCTCCAATCACAACCTCGCTCATTCCTTCTCCCGCCTCCCTCTTCCCACTTCCCGCCTGGTTCCTCTTCCCTCCTCCCTCCTCCCGCCTCCCGCCTCCCGCTGCTGCGCCTCTGCCTCAGCCTCCCCGCCCCCGCCGTCGTCGTTTCTGCCGCCTCAGCATCCGTCATGCGCGCACTGCCTTCCGCCCTCCCCAGACATCCGACGTCACGATTTTTCCCCAAACAGCTTGCTGAACGGGGTGCTGTTGTGATAAAAACTAACTCCGGCCGAGGGAAGGCGGAGCAGAGACATCCTCACATAAATTTTATGGTTTTGGCCGTTTCGCTTGAGACATCCTCACAACTCTCGCTTCTAAGTTGGCCGGGGTTGGCCGTTTCGCCTGAGACATCCTCGAAAAGTTGCGCTCTGGGACGCCGCGCGAGAGGTGGTCCAGGCCGTTTCGCTTGAGATATCCTCGAAACTCTGAGCTCCGAGGTGCCGTGCGAGAGGTGGTCCGGGCCGTTTCGCCTGAGACATCCTTTAAACTCTGAGCTCTGCGATGCCTTGCGCGAGGTGGTCCGGCCCGTTTCGCCTGAGACATCCTCGAAACTCTGACTTCGGAGATGCCGCGCGAGAGGTGGTCCGGCCCGTTTCGCCTGAGACATCCTCGAACTTCTGAGCTCTGAGATGCCCTGCGCGAGGTGGTCAGGCCCGTCTCGCCTGAGACATCCTTGCAACTCTGAGCTCTGAGATGCCGTGCGCAAGGTGGTCCGGCCTGTTTCGCACAAGACATTCTCGCAACTCTGAGCTCTCAGATGCTGCGCAAGAGGTGGTCCAGCCTGGGGGCCCAGAAGACCACATGTTACATATCCTCCATGGGACCCTGGGAGCCTCAGGAGGCCCCAGAGAGGTCCAGGAGGCCGCAGGACGCCCAGGACAGGCCCCAGGGGCCCCCAGGAGATTCCCAGGAGGCTCCCAGGAGGCCCCAGGAGGCCCTCTATCAGAACGTGTCAAGTTAATTCACATCCGGTGTCGATTCGTTGATTTTTCCTGCTCTTGTGCCCCCCCTCCATTTGGAGGGGCCCAAGCGGCCACAGGTTAGATATCCCACCTGGGAGCCCCAAGAGGCTTCAGGAAACCCCAGGTGGAGTTCACGAGGCCACAGGAGGCCCAGGAGGAAGCTCCAGGAGGTCCCCAGGAGGCCCCAGGAGGCACCAGGAGGCCGCAGGACGCCCAGGACAGGCCCCAGGGGTCTCCAGTAGATTCCCAGGAGGCTCCCAGGAGGCCCCAGGAGGCCCTCTATCAGAACGTGTCAAGTTAATACACATCCGGTGTCGATTCGTTGATTTTTCCTGCTCTTGTGCCCCCCCCTCCATTTGGAGAGGCCCAAGCGGCCACAGGTTAGATATCCCCCCTGGGAGCCCCAAGAGGCTTCAGGAAACCCCAGGTGGAGTTCACGAGGCCACAGGAGGCCCAGGAGGAAGCTCCAGGAGGTCCCCAGGAGGCCCCAGGAGGCACCAGGAGGCCCCCGCAACTCGGAGCTCTGAGACGCCGCGCTCGAGGTGGTCAGGCCCGTTTCGCCTGAGACTTCCTCGCACCACGTTTCGCCCGAGACATCGTCGCAACTCTGGGGTTCGAGATGCCGCGCGCGAGGTGGTCCAGCCCGTTACGCTGGAGACATCCTCGCAACTCTAGGCTCCGAGATGCCGTTCGGGATGAAGAGGAGGTGGAGGTGGATGAGGAGGAGGAGGAGGAGGAGGAGGAGGAGGAGGAGGAGAAGGAGGAGGAGGAGGAGGAGGAGGAGATGGAAGGGAGAAGGAGGAGGCGGATGATGTGCATGAGGGAGCAGGCAGGAGGAGGGGGAGGCCCCAGAGAGCTTCAGGAGGCCGCAGGACGCTCAGGACAGGCCCCAAGGGGTCCGCAGGAGATTCCCAGGAGGCTCCCAGGAGGCCCCAGGAGGCCCCCTATCAGGACGTGTCAAGTTAATTCACATCCGGTGTCGATTCGTTGATTTTTCCTGCTCTTGTGGCCCCCCTGTATTTTGAGGGGCCCAAGCGGCCACAGGTTAGATACCCCCCCTGGGAGCCCCAAGACGCTTCAGGAACCCCCAGGTGGAGTTCAGGAGGCCACAGGAGGCCCAGGAGGAAGCCCCAGGAGGTCCCCAGGAGGCCCCAGGAGGCCCCCTCAACTCGGAGCTCTGAGACGCCGCGCTCGAGGTGGTCCGGCCCGTTTCGCCTGAGACTTCCTCGCAGCACGTTTCGCCCGAGACATCGTCGCAACTCTGGGGTCCGAAATGCCGCGCGCGAGGTGGTCCAGCCCGTTTCGCCTGAGACATCCTCGCAACTCTGGGCTCCGAGATGCCGTTCGGGATGAAGAGGAGGTGGAGGAAGAGGTGGAGGAGGAGGTGGAGGAGGAGGAGGAGGAGGAGGAGGAGGAGGAGGAGGAGGAGGAGGCATGTTTTCACATGCCATGCCAGCCCGCACTGGACGGGCACGCAATCGACCTTGGAAACCGCAGTGGGTCTAAAAACCCTGTTTGGGGATACTGCACTCCGGCTATAATTTCCCCTCCGGAACAACAGGCACCCCGGATCGCCCCAGGAGGGCCAAGCCAGTACGAGGGGCCCAAGAAGCCAGGCCCTCGAGAAGCCGCCGGGACACCCCGAAGAGGGCGCCCAAGAGACCTCTGGTCAACGACCCAGACACAGGGGGCAGAATGAACCGAAGGCCACTGGATCCGGCGCCCCCTCTTGGTTCCATTGTTGCTGTTTCTCAGTCGATCGTGCACGTGCAGGGCTCTCGCGGCACGCGCAAACCGATCTGCCAAGCGGGGCTAGTTTTTCTGCAAACGCAGCGCTCCGAGAGGAGCACTGGGGCTGCAAACGCCGACGTCGCGTCAAAGTACGAGAAAGAGCTGCGGATACAGAACAAGCTGGCTCGGCTGCCAGGCCCTCGCAGAAGATCTTCCGAAAGGTGCCTGGAGTTTGAAGCGTCTCTTATTCCGAGTTTAGGCATTTGGCCGAGGGGTGGGGGAAGGGGGGGGGTCCTGGGTCCGGGCTGGTGCTTGGTCGATCTGCTTTTACGAGTCGCGCAAGCAGACTGGGGGGGGAGGGGCCCTGGCCAGTCGCCAAAAGCAGCCGCCAGAAGCAGCCAAGATCTGCTCTTTGAAGGGGGGGAGGGAAGGGGGCCGGAGGCCCGCGCCGATCGGCTGAAACAACACATGGAAAGGCCAATTGCGTGCCAGATCTTCAGAGGGGGAGGACGAGGAGGAGGACGAGCGAGAGAGCGAGCAAGCAGAAGCCGAGGGGCCGCAGGAGTTGGGGGGCGGCGAAGAGGGGGGGCGTCCAAGAAGGGGGGGCGCAAATCATGGCCCGCGGCATGTAAGCGGGCCCCGGGAGGGGGGGGGGGGGGGGGGAAACTTAATGAAAAAGGAGGCGCCATGAAATCGGGGAGATATCAATGGGCCTCCGCCATGATATCCATCACTCCATCCACTCCCTTGTCATCACCCCCCTATTTGGCCCCCCACGAGGAGTCGAGCCGCCCTTAGCGGCAGAGGATGGCCAGGGGAGGAGGAGGAGGAGGAGTGAGGAGGGGGAGGAGGAGGAGGACGAGGAGGAGGATGGAGGAGGAGGAGGAGGAGAGGAGGAGGGGAGTGTAGGGGGAGAGGGGCGGGGAAGGAGGAGGACGAGGAGGAGGAGGAGGAGGGAGGAGGAGAGGAGGAGGATGAGGAGGAGGAGCAGGAGGAGGAGGAGGAGGGAGGAGGAGGAGGAGGAGGAGAGGGGGAGGAGGGGAGGAGGGGATGATGATGATGATGATGATGATGATGATGATGAGGAGGAGGAGGAGGAGGAGGAGGAGGAGGAGGAGGAGGAGGAGGAGGAGAAGGCGGAGGGGATAGAGGAGGAGGAGGTCCTTTGGTCTATTCCTTCCGCTCACCCCGACTGTGTACACTCAGGGCTACATCAACCTGCCGAGGAAACCTCGAAATTCTACAGTTCCCCCTCCCGGATCAAGGAGGAGGAGGAGGAGGAGGAGGAGGAGGAGGAGGGCGAGGAAGAGGAGAAGGAAAAGAGGGCGGAGGATGAGGAGGTAGAGGAGTAGGATGAGAAAGTGGGAAGCGGGAGGAGGGACGGGGGAAGAAGGATAATGAGGAGGAGGAAAAGAGGGAGGAGGAGGAGGAGGAGCATGTTGAATTGCATCTGCGATCATCCCTTTTCCCAGCCTGCCTGTGCCGCTGCCCCTCTCACCCGCTCAGACCGCTGACATTTGGTTCACAGAGCTCTTGAGTTTACGGCGCAGAAAACCAGAAACGATCGCGGGCGGCGGCCCGCTACTTGATGGTGGCGGAGCTGGCCCATTCGCCCCGGCCAGCTCCCGCCTCCGCTGCTGCCGCGCGGAGGTCTGCATAGCGCGCCCCGTGGCGGGGGCAGCGCGCCAGCCTGCAGGGAGCAGGCCGGCATCCACGGCGTGGGGATTGGCGTACCCACACAAGCTGGACTACCTGGGCGGTGTCTGGCGACCCGGCAGCCGCGCAGCCTCGCGCGGTGTGCAGCAGTTCCACTGCGACTCTCACTACTACTTCCGGCAGCCGCGCAACGAGTGCGGTGTGCAACAGTTCTGCGACCATGTCAAGAGTATCGAAGCTGGAGTTCGAGAAGGACATCCCGCTTTATGATGGTGATCCTGCGCTCTTCGAGGAGTATCAAGAACGAGCTCGTGATGCCTTCTACGGGCGCATGGGCGATGAGAAGCAGGTAGCGACGCCCATCAACCTCAGGAACGGTCTCTCGGGCACCGCCTACGACGCGGTCAGGCCGCTCACGCGCCAGCAGCTGCTCACCTTCGAGACGGAGACCGTCAAGAGCGGAGGCAAGGGCGGCGGCAGCTACGAGAAGAAAAAGGCGACCACAGACGGACTGGAGTTGCTGCTGAACACTCCAGGAGAGTCCGTGCTGAAGGAGAGACCCGCTCGGGCAGCTGAGTTGTTCGATGGCGCGCTGTGCGACAAGTCGGCGTGGGGATCCTCTGGCGAGAGCATGCAGGAGTATATCACCAGGCGGTCGAAGGCGTTCGACGACCTCAAGAAGGTCAGCGAGGAGACGAGCATCAGCAACGACCTGCAGGCCCACTTGCTGTTGAAGTTCTCCGGGCTGGAGAAGTCCGACCATGCCAGCATCATCAGCAGCGCGGGCAACAAGTGCGATAAGGACGCATTCGGCAAGGCCCTACGTATGCAGCATCCGAACATCCACGAGCGAGAGTGGAAGGGCAAGAGTGACCAGAGGCCGGACCCGCGGCCACAGCGGTTCGGTCAACGACGGCAGCATCACGGACACCACCAGCACAAGCCGGCGTGGCAGGCCGGCATCGATGAGGATGGAGAATACGAAGACGACAACGCCGCCTCGAACAGCCAGGGCGCCCAGTCCATCAACGGAGATGACACGTACGAGAACTACCTTGGCGAGGACGAGGCGACGCTCGACGAGATAGAGCAGATGGACGACGAGGCGCTTGAGAGCTTCGCGGCCATCATTCAGCACAAGCAGAAGTTCCATGGCAAGGGCAGCGGTCGAGGACGTAGTCGAGGACGCGGTCGAGGAGATCGGTCGCACTCAGCGGCGAGCTCGAGGGGCAGGCCGGCGGTCCGTGGCAGGGGCAGCCCAGGCGAGAACCCTGAGCGGCGCGCACGCATCGACAAGCTTAAGAAGACGACTCGCTGCGCGAGCTGTGGACAGATCGGACATTGGCACGGAGATGCGAATTGCCCGAAGTCATCGAGGTCATCGCAGCCCCACTCGGACAGGCCGAAGGCCAGCTACTTCAGCGTGACGGACTACAGCGGCGACGGCGGTGACGTCAAGAGCGTGTACGTCACCTCGGCTAGTGGCCTAAGAGCTCGGCCCAAAGCTCGACCCAAGCAGAAGCCGAAGGCGGATCCGAGGACGATGACGATTGACATCATGTACGATCCGCCACTGAGACGGAGCCATCCGCCTCTGTCCGTCATGAGCGTACCCTGCGAGCACGCCTCAACGCGGACCCGAGGCTCTTCAAGGGCGCCAACGGGATCACGCGCTACCTGACGTGCCACATGTGCGACGAGAACGGCATCCACGTCACCAAGGCCTATCGGCCTGGATCTGGACGAAAGGACGGGCAGGGACTCTGGAGGTTCATGATGTGCTCGCTGCTCTTCACGCCGAGAGGGCGCGGGTTTTACGACGGGCACCGGACGACGCGACGGTCGGCAAACAGGTTGAGGCAGCAGCCGCGCCTCGTCCAGGTTGGCACTGGAGGGGCGAGCTCGTCGAGATCGGCAGCGCCGAGGACCCAGCGCACGGCGGAGGAGATCGAGGTCCCCGGGTCCGACCTGGAGGAGGAGCTCGAGGACGGCGGCGAGGTCGTGAACCCCGACGCGGAGGCCGAGGAGCACGGGGCGGAGGACGACGAGGTCTACGCGGCGTACCCGGCGGACTTCGACCAGGACGTGGACGGCCTCAACGTCGAGGACCCGCCGAAGGGCATCGAGAAGATCAAGACTGGCAAGTACTCAGGCTTCACGTTCGCCGAGTTCGCTGAGAGGACGTCGGCGGTGGCCTACGGCGTCAACATCATCAAAAGGTCCATGGGCCAGGAGGCGCCGGGCGGCAAGCTCAGGCTCGACCAGTATCGGCTCGCGTGGTACCTGATCTGGCTGTCGGCGATCGGCGAGTGGAGTGCGGACAGCGCCCCTGAGGCGCAGCAGGAGCAGGATAGCGGCGTGCTGGGCTTCTAAGTCCTGATGATCGATCCCGTGCCCGACGAGGTCGACGCATACGCTACGATGAGGAAGGATCCACCGGGAGTGGCAGTCCAGGACACGGCGTGCCAGGCTACGATGCACGGCAAGCCCTGGAAGATCAGCTACGAGCAGGCCTTGCACGAAAAGAGCTTGAAGACGGACCCACGCTCCAAGAGCACTACCTTTCGGGGCGTCGGTGGGGGAGCTAAGTCGGACACGGTGTACAGCATGCCCGCAGGGATCGGTGGCCAGCCGTTCGCGCTGGAGTCGGCGGAGCTCGACCAGGACGCCCCCCTGCTCATCAGCCGAGGCTCGCAACAGAGGCTCGGCACCGTGATCGACGTTGAGAAGAAGATCGCGGACTTCACCGAGCTCGGCGTGTACAGTTACAAGCTTATCGACACGGCGTGCGGCCACCTCGGAGTCAACCTGCTGGACTTCCCGGACCCGAGCGTCTTCGGCGAGGAGTTCCAGGAGTTTCTGCCTAAGGACGGGCAGGACGGCGACGGCATCCATACGGGCTGCATCGACTCCTCGGAGGTGCTGGCCACGTACGCGCTGGAGCGGACCCACCGCGAGACCATCGAGGAGGTCTTCGAGGATCCCAAGAAGATCGACTGGGGCGAGGACGAGTCCATGAGGATGGCGAGCTCGAGGCGCGCGAAGAAGGTTCAGGCCATGCACGAGGACCTGATGGCCGTGGAAGCGACCACCATGGAGGTGATGGCCGGCATTACGGAAAGGAGGAGGCGCCTGCCGAGAGGCAAGACGCTGATCAAGCAGATCTTCTGCGGTCAGTTCGGCCTCACCCTGCTCGCGACGGCCACGTACGGCTACAACTGCGGCCAGCCCCTGGACATCTCCGACGGCTGGGACGGCGCTACGCGGAAGGGCAGGCAGTTCGCTCGCTACCAGTCGCTGGAGGAGGATCCCTACATGACGGTCATCACGATGCCGTGCGGCCCGTGGGGAGACTGGGGACGCTGCAACATGGCCAAGGGCGGCGCTGCGGCGGCGACCGTCTACGAGGCACAGGAGGCGACGAGACCGCTGCTGGCCCTGGCGGACCAGATGGTGGTGGACCGCGTGAGCCGCGGCAGGCACGCGTTGCTGGAGCAGCCTCTCGGCTCCAGCGCCTACAACGAGCCCGAGATGAAGAGGACCAGGGAGCTCGTCGAGAAGGGTGTGCTGCTTGAGTGCATTCCCCACGGCTGCATGCTCGGCTATGCGGGCGAGGAGACGGGCGAGCCGCACTACAAGCCGAAGCGGTTCCTTACCACGGCGGTCGCGGTCTACGAGGCGCTGCGTGACCTGAAGTGCGACCACAGTCACGACCACGTGCCGCTCGAGAACGAGAAGAAGACCAGGGCCGCGGCCAAGTGGCCCGACAAGCTCGACAGGCTCGTCCTGCACGCGATCGAGCAGCAGATGGACCTGGACGTCAGCGAGCACGTCATCGAGGGGCTTGGCGTGGTGGACTGCTACCCGACGGAGGCGACACAGCAGCTGCTCCCAGAGTCGAAGCGACGGCGACTTCGAGGCAAGCAGCGGACGGCGAGACGCTCGGCACCAGAGGACGAGCGGCCTACCCAAGAAGGCCCCCCGCGAGATGGAGTTCCAGATGAGGACAGGCCCGCGGTGGACCCGGCAGGCGTCAGGGCCAGAGGCGGCGGCGAACCTCGAGCCCACGCTCTCTCCCGAGAAGAACAGGAGGCGCGCACGGTGGCTGGCAGTCGACCCAGCGGCCAGACGCGACATCCGCAACCTGCACGTGAACTTCGGCCACCCTACCAACGTGACGCTGGCGCGGTGTCTGAGGAGATCGGGAGCGAAGAAGGAGTTCCTGGAGGCCGTCTGGGACTTCAGGTGCGACGCCTGCGGCGACATGATCAGGGCGAAGCACGCCCGCCCGGTGCGGATGCCAGGACGCTACCAGTTTAACTTCCACGTGATGCTAGACACCCTGTTCGCCCGCGACGCGGTTCCAGGTGGTCTGGTACCTGCACAAGGACACCCGCGCGCCCTCGGCCAAGGTCGCGCTGGACGTGTTCCTCATGGTCTGGTGCAGCTGGGCCGGACTACCCCAGTCGCTGTTCGTGGACCGTGGAAAGGAGTTCGCCGAGCAGTTCCTGGCTCACATGTTCGAGAACGGCGTCGAGACCGAGAACGCGGCGCTGGAGGCGCACGAGCAGCTGGGCAGGATCGAGCGGCTGGGCGGCGTCTGGAAGGAGGTGTGGCACCGCGTGGTGCAGGACGCGCAGATTACGAAGGAGCAGGATCTACGGACGCTCTGCGGGATCATCAACCAGGTTCGCAACGAGACGGTGATCTACGACGGCTACGCGCCGTCCAACTGGGTGCTCGGGACGCGTGGCCCACGCATCCCCGGCTCGATCCTGCAGGACGTCGAGGCGGAGAAGCTGAACGTGCAGGAGGCAGCGCTCGACCCCGAGTCCGCGATGGCCTCCAATCTGCTCTGGCGTGAGGCGGCCAAGGTTGCCTTCGTGAAGATGGATAACGACAACCGAGTGAGGAGAGCGAAGCTAGCGAGGTCGACACCTACAAGGGGACCCTTCCCGGTCGGAGCCTACGTCTACTTCAGGAGGACGCGCGTCAGGCCCGGCGAGCTCCCAGCGCTGTTCCACCGCTGGTTCGGCGTCGCCCGCGTGATCGGCCGCGACTTCCGCGACCCCAGCAAGATGGCCGACGGGATCAACGCTACGCCTCGACCTGCTGCCGTTCAGAGCAGCCCTCACGCGGTTTGGCGACGGCATGGTCGCGGCGCGGTCTTGGCGAGGCCCGAGCAGCTAAGGTTCGCGACGGAGGACGAGCTGATCACCTGGGACCAGATGCCAGCAGATCAGCGAGGCGCTGCTCTACCACGAGGACCTCGCGGATTCCTGGACGTACGACGCGAAGGACTGGAAGAGGGAGCTGCCGAGTTCCCGGAGGAAGCCCCGCTACCAGGCAGAATGACGGCGGCAGCACCGAGTGCAGCCGCTAGTGCTCCGAGCCACGCCCCGGCACCACAGGTGGCCGAGGGGGCCCCGGGCGGGGGACTTGGCCCCGGCGATCCTGAGCCCTTGAGCTCTGCTCCCGGAGGTCATGGTTCGGAGCCGAGCGTGGCGCAGCAGGGCGAGGATCTCACCCCACAGGCCCCCGTACTTGAGCCAGCCCACGAGCGTGGATCCGTACCTGGTGAAGACGTACCGGTGCCCGATGATGATGATGATGATAACCGAGGTGGTGAGATCGATCGCGATGATGATATCCAACCTGAGCCTACCACTCCTCCTCCGAGACCCTCTGGGGCTGGCGAGTTTCCGCCTGGCTCTCCGACCTACGGGCCAGAGCGCACGCCGCCGCGGCGGCGTCGAGGAGGGCCCACGTCTGGAGCCTTCCTGGCGGAGCCCGACTCGGACGCGGTCTTCTACGCCTGGATGCGGCACGCCTGGCTGACCGGCAAGTCCAGAGGGAAGGAGCTCAAGCTCGCGGACCTCACGAAGACGGAGAGGCTCCTCTTCGACTCGAGCATGGCCAAGGAGTGGGACAACTGGCGCAACTTCAGGGCGGTGACCGTGGTCACGGGCGACGCGGCCAAGGAGCTGCTAGGTCGGGTCAAGGCGATACCGTCGAGATGGGTACACACGAACAAGAACGAGTACGACCCGAAGCTCCCTCTGAAGGCGAAGTCCAGGCTGGTGGCGGTCGGCTGCTACGAGCCGGTCCACGTGAGGACGGATTCGCCTACGTCGCCCCTGCTGGTGTTCCACGTGATCTGCAGCACGGCGGCCAGGAAGCAATAGCCACTTTACAAGCTCGACGCCACGAGTGCCTACCTACAAGGAGACGACGTCGACGGGATGCTCGTACTGCGACCTCCCTCGCCACTACCACCAGGAGTTGAGGTAGGACCGGCGTTCATCTGCCACGGCGCGATCTACGGCACGAAGGACGCTGGAAGGAAATGGTGGAGTAAGCTACGGAGGACGCTGCGCAGCAATTCGTGGCAAGAGAGCCGCTTGGAGAGGGCGTTCTTCCTCCTGTTCGAGCACAGCAGGCTCGTCGCCCTCGTCGGTACCTACGTGGGCGACCTGTTCGCGACGGGCGACCCCACGACGGACGAGCTCAAGCGGGTGCTGCTTCTGACGGAGGAGAAGCCACCCTTCAGGTACTGCGGCAAGGACGTCGAGCAGCTGGCGGACTACACGACCAAGATCAGCATGACGCACTTCATCGACCAGATGGAGACTGTCGTGATGTCCCCGGCCAGGGCGAAGCAGACTAAGGCGATGGCTACGGACGAGGAGCGGAGTGCCGCGGAGTCGGTGATTGGCTCACTCGGATGGCTGTCGCGGCAGCTCCGCATGGACGTCTCATTCGGCTACAGCTGGCTGGCGCAGCAGAATAACCATGCGACCGTGCAGCACTTACTGGAGATGAATAAGCTGGTTCGCTACTGCAAGGAGACGCGCGGGGTGTGCCTCTGCTTCCGCAGCGACATTCTGCACAACGACGAGGACTTACGCTCAGTCGTGTTCGCGGACAGCAGCCTCAACAACGTCGACGACTACGACCTAGGCCCGATAGGCGAGAAGGTGAAGTCACAGCTCGGGTTCGTGTGCCTGCTCAGCGACGATGGCCTCTACAAACATCACGAAGGACCAGTGCATTTCTTGGACTGGGGAAGCTCACGCATCACGAGAGTTTGTCGAGCGTCGATGGGAGCTGAAGCCCACGGACTCAGTGAGGGAGCTGAAGCGCTGGAGTGGATCTGGGCGCTGTAATACGAGATGGACAAGCCCAACCAGCCGCTGGGCGACCTGGTGGACGACGTTGCGACCCTGATCCCAGCCAAGTGGTTCGATGATGCGAACAGCCTAGTCACCCACTTGCTCGCGGATGCTGGCCAGATCGCAGACCGTCGAGTTCGAGTGGTCCTTGCGGCCCTACGAGAGATGCTCAGCCAAGACGGAGTCGACCTGGAGTGGTGCGACACCTCCGTTCAGCTTGCGGACGCGCTGACGAAGCTCGAGGCCGAGAGAGGCTACCGGACTACCGCGGTGCACGACGGCTACGTGAGCGTGAAGGTCTCAGCCGAGGCGGCCTCGGCGAAGGAGGTGACACGGGCGGCACGCCACAGGCGTGCGGACGAGCGTCGGGCCCGCGACGTTCAGAGCAGAACCAGCCCCAAGGTGAGTGATGGCATGTAGCAGGCTACTTTCTTGTGCGAGTCGGGATCTCCGACTTTATTTCGCGGCGCTTCCGCGCCACTTCCGCCGAGATCGGTTTCACGGACGCTGGGTTGAGCGGTCGACCGATCGGTCTCGAACAATGTAGCTGGATGATCGAGGACGGGTGTTGAATTGCATCTGCGATCATCCCTTTTCCCAGCCTGCCTGTGCCGCTGCCCCTCTCACCCGCTCAGACCGCTGACATTTGGTTCACAGAGCTCTTGAGTTTACGGCGCAGAAAACCAGAAACGATCGCGGGCGGCGGCCCGCTACTTGAGAGGAGGAGGAGGAGAAGGAAAAGAGGGACGAGGAGGAGGAGGAGAAGGATGATGATGATGATGATGATGATGATGATGATGATGATGATGATGATGATGACGATGATGATGATGATGATGATGGTGAGGAGGAGGAGGAGGATGATGATGATGGTGAGGAGGAGGAGGAGGAGGAAGAGGAGGGGAACGACAGCGAGGAAACCTGGGGGCCCTTTCCCCAAAAGCTCCCTGCAAGCATTGCGGGCCCGCCGTGCCCCGCGACCCACCGCTCCCCGCCCGGGCAGCCTGCACGGGAGCGCTCTTCAAGACCACCCCCTCGGGCCCGCGCAGGGCCCAGGTCAGCCCAACAGGGGTCGACCTGAACAGTGCTTATCATTTTAGATTTGCTCCCGCTTTCCCTCGTCTTGTCTTCAATCCGCCTCTGCCGCAAAACGAAGTCAAAACGACAACGGCCCACGAGATCGCCAAAACCCCGTTTAGGTCGATCCGTGCCGTCCACCTTCGCGCATCTCCCCAGAGAACAAGTGAACAAGTCTGCCTGCCGTTAAGGGCGCGTCCCTGCTGGAGGGGCTCTGGGACAAAACGGCGATGGAAGC
>CAUYUJ010001816.1:0-12500 GCA_963575745.1 Prorocentrum cordatum
GCGCCGATCGGCAAAACAAGGAAGAGAAAAAAGGTCACGAGGGGGCCCTGCACTCGCAGAAGGCGACTTTCCCGGCGGCTTCCCCTCCGGCTACAGAATCCAAACATGTGGTGCAGTCCGCCGAGACTGGCGGGCCACCCTGCAGGAGAGCCCAGAATCGAATCGATAAGTCGGATCGGCAGTCGAACTAGATCGGATCGGCGGAAATCGGCAGCCGAGTCGGGAAAAGCCGCACCGGCGAACATCGGTAGGCTAGCGAATATGCCTCCAGTAAGAGATCGGAACCCGAATCGGAATCCGTCGAAGTCGAATCGAATCGCATCGGAGGAATCGGGAGCGGCCAAGAGGGGGGTGTCCAAGAGGGGGGGGTGCAAATCATGACCGGCGGCACGTGCGCGGCCCAGCGGGGGGGGCAGGGACGTGATATCACTTCTTTTCCAGTCATTTGCTGCATGGCAAGAGCTCAGCTGAGTCGAAAGAGAGCGCGGCGGGCCACGCTCACACCAACCCTGCGAGGATCGCGGGTCTGCACGTGCACGCGACACTTCAAATTGGACGCTCCTGTAATGTGAGGCAAGAAGGGCAGGGTCGGGCGGGCGCCGAAAAGCTACAAGAGAGGGAACGGAAACAGGCGAGATATCAATAACGCACAGAGCTCACCATGCTATCACTTCTTTTCCAATCATTTGCTGCATGGCAAGAGCTCAGCTGAGTCGAAAGAGAGCGCGGCGGGCCACGCTCACACCAACCCATACTCAGAAAAACACGCCCACATCCAGCACTGTAAGTGGGACACCGTATATGCTCTCATGTCATTGAAGTTCGCCGAAGAACGCAGGCCAAAAACAGCCAAGCGGCCGGTCGACGGCGGCAAGCTGCCTCGGCGGCAATGCACGAGCCTTCGCGTCCCATGACACCAGACAGGCTGGGACGTGGCTTGCCTGAAAAGTTGCACATGTTACGGACTGATAGCGCAGACGAGGCCACCCTCGTGACGCGTGCATGTTAAAAATTCTGAGTTGCGTTTTTGCTCAGCAAGGGCGCCCACCAGCGCAGTAGTATACTATGTAGCCTGGAGCAGAATTTTCCAAAAGTCACTGACGGGACGGCAAGTCCCACAAGTACCTGGAATGTTACGGGCGGCACCAAGCTGGAGCAATCCAGAGAGCACTTGCAGCAAACACATTGGGTTGCTGCACATTCACCAAAGATGGTCTTTGAGATTCGGGAGACCTTGAACGAACTCAAGGCACCTCAAGACATGCGGCCGCCAAGCGCTAGGAGGCCCACGCTGAGCGCGCGTGAGGCCTTCACAAGGTCCCTGTCAAGATTGGCAACCTCACTCCTGGCAGTATGCACTCTTGCAGGTGAGAGTAGTTGCCGTCGTTCCGAAGAACCATATGCGGACCTTATCCACCTCGAACGCACCAAAAAAAAAAACGCCCCGCCTTTGCGTTTCATGGACGCCGTGAGCAAACCAGATACCGCGAGGAGCTCGAGGGAGGACCTGAGCTGGTTGCCTGGTGGAAGAGCTGGGTAAAGCGCAGCTTGAAGTTGTGCCCCCCGCGATGCCTGAAGTGCTCGAGATGGCCCCGCACATGATGCGGCGGCAGTGATTGCTGTAGACCGACTTTGCTGCGCTTGTCGTACCTGGCCGTATTGGTGCGAGCGCTCCACAAACGTAACGCTGGACATCCTGCAATGGGCGTCGCCCAGCTGCACAATCATGTCTGGCCCCACCATGCTTGAAGTAGTGCCGCGTGGGCTGCAGGACCTGACTCCTCCGATCCTGAGCCAATTGGCTGAGCAGCGACCGGGGGAAAAAGTAGCTGACATTGACCACACGTTCCATGTGCTGCGCCGCAAAAGCCTCGTTGGGCAACACCGGCAGCATGCCCTCCCAGCGGTGATCTGGCAAGTTTGAAGGCGACGCTGCCGCCCGTTTTCTCGGTCGTGTAGGGGGCCCGAAACCTCTGAGCATTGAGGGTAATAGTGGGACAGCCTGCCGCCCTCGCGGCGTGGCGGGCCAGCGGCCCGATCTGGAACATTCGCGACACGAGCAACTCCCCGACGCGGCAGTAGGTCTCGGACCTGACCAAGCACCCCAGCGCAGCCCTTTTCTGCCCATAGCCCAGCAGCATCGCGGTGATGGCGTAGACGAATAACCTGGGCAGCGTCGGCCGCGATGCAGGAGGGCTAAGTCGCGTCCAACCTCGCAATGGTGCGAAGGTCTGGAAAAGGAGCATCCGAGCAGGCCCTGCCAAATGCGGCAGTGTCCAGAGCAGCGTGTAAAGGCCCTTGACGGTCGCCTCCCTTGAGTGCCCCTCGCCGCGGCGGCCCTCGATGTAGCCGACCAGGGCGCCGTCCCACACCTTGCCCAAGAAGCACGCGCTCTCGGCATTGCATGACAAAGGCCAGCGTCTCAAGGATGCCCAAGTATGCCAGCTGCGCGGCCATGCGAGTGCGGTTGGCCTGCAAGCCAGTAAGACGAGGCAACAAACGATGTAAAGGTCGCGGCAAGTCCACGTGACACCGATGCTCTCGGATGTCCGAGCTCGGGCGGCGCACTAAGGCGGACGTGCACGGCCAGGCGAGCGGCATGCCGCTCTGTGGCTGGGCGCCCGCGTTTGACTCCGCAGGGTCTCCAGCTCCCACCAGCGCTCCAAACGAAGGCTTCGGGCGAGCAGACGGCGGCATCTGACTCGAAGCCGGCAGCTCCACCTCCGAGGCTGAACGGCGGCGCAGAGACGTCACCTTCAGCATCCTGAAGCTCAGAAGCGGTCAACAGGCCCTTGTTCCAGTTCGGCATGCACCGACGAGACGGCGTAGCCGCAGCATTTCTTTCTGAGAGGATCCACCTGTGGACCAGCTTGATATCCGCAGCCAGACTGATAGCCACGACCTCCTGACAGATAGAGCTACGCCTGGCCGTGACCGTGACCGCGTCGGCGTCTTTCAGAAGTTCAGGATCGACCTCTGTCAAGCCCGAGACCGCATCAACCGAGAAAATCGTGTCCCGATCACGCGGGGCCATGAGGTCGTCATCCACGTCGCCAAGGTCCGCGAGGTCGTCTCGCGGCCGCCGATTGGTAGCCAACAACCCCTTCCCGCTGTATCCGTCGTTCAGCCGCCCGCTCTGCCCTGACTGTAATGACGAGACTGACGCTGCGCAAACACCATATCCCCAGGGACTTGCACCATACGCGGTGACCAAGGGAGACCCAGGCCGAGCCACGTCTGCGGACCCCTGCGGTAGCAACGCGCGGCACCACCGCAGCTCCTTGCAGCCCGAGGGCCATAGAGGCCCCCGTCTCCGCATGGCCTCCTGGGCGACGGCGCACTCCGCGCGCAGAAGAGAGAGCGACCCACGTCGGAGCATGAAACATCTGACAAATTGTTCCAGCAGTCGCTCCCTCTCCGCGTCGGCGAAGCCCAGCCTGTATGAAATCACATAGTCCAGAGCCCCTCTGACTTTCCAAAACTTGCGGGCGCCGAGAGTCCATGTGGTCCGTTGATCGATCGGCGAGAAACCAAGCAGGTTGTGACCTTCCACCGCCCCCGCACTCGGGCCCATGTCGGCGTTGACCCCTGTATCCGTGAACAGCGTGATCCCATCAGCAGCGGCCGCGTCTGGCCGAGCCCGTGCGAGGCCAATGTAAACAAAGATGTCGATGTGGAGTATCTTAACCAAATGCAAGGCGCTGATCGGCTCCGTCGGCGCCTCGCCCAGCGCCCATGAGTAGAGAGGCCTCACATCTCTCAGCAACGACGCGCGCGTCTGTTGTCCGAGGTGCATGACCCAGGCCCATCTCCTGAATACAACGCAAGATTGAAACTGATTGCGGCCTGCTGGCAGACCGGGCCACTCCCGCGTCGAGGCAGGAACCGAAGGTCAGTAGCCTGAAGAGCTACGCACGGGCGGAGGTTGAACGGCAGCCCGTACTGATAGAGGCAGGCTCCCACATGCGTGCTAGACGCCGCTGCTCTCTGCTCAGCGATTGACACGTCAATCTCAAACCCAGCCGGCGCCTCCCCAGACGGCAACGCAGCGAAGGGCGGCGCCCCAAAGGGTGCGTTGAAGCGCCTTGTGCCCCATATACGGCTTAGTCGCCCATCCTCGTGGGGAACGAAAAAGAGCCCGCAGACTTCCTGTGGAGCCTCGCACACCTTGATAGCCCCCAGGTTGAATAGCTCCCCCAGACAGCGCCCGTAGTCGGCGCCACACTTGCCCACGTTGACGTCCATAGCCGGCACCCTGGGAGCATCAAAAAGGACGTTGTCGCGCACACGATCAGAGCGAAGGAGACCCTGACCACTTACCAAAACTGACTGCAGCACAGGCCAAAGGCATGTCAACAGCGACACGCCTCCAGCCTTGTTCTGCGATAGTGAAACTCCACCATGTCTGTACGTAGAAACATTGCCATCGGTCAGCGCGTCCGCATAACTGCACCTCGAGCCCTGGAGCGCCCTGAACGCTCCGTGGGCATCAAAATCACGAGGCGGAGGACCCACACGGCCATGCGCGCGAGCAAGGTGCCGAACTACCAGCTGTGGAGGTCGTGAGAGGCGCCAACATGGATCAGCCGTATCTCCCCGACCTCCCCGCTCACTCCAAGCCTCAATGCCATCACGAAGCCGCCCTTCCTGTGCACGCAACCGTCGGAGCCGACGTGGGTGCGGCAGCACAGGTTCAGCAGCCCCGCCCACGCAGTTCCTGCCAGCGGGCAGCCCCCAGTGGCAGCGGCAGTAGGTCACGCCACACCTCCATGATCTCAATACACGCCAAGCGCACCGCCACCACCAGTGCGCCTCCCCTGTGGGAAAAGCCCAACCGCCCGGGGGCGACGGTGGACAGCCGGGCGAAGAGCAAGGCGAAGCGTGCGCTCCGCCCGCGACCCTGCCTCCCCCCACGTCCTGGAGGCAGGGGCTGCTGTGGGGGCTGCTGGTCGCCCGATGACAAGGCGCCAGAGCCCGAAGAAGTAGAGAGGCGCATCGGACCCAGGTGAGCAAGCCTCCGCTCCCCGCGACCATTGCGGCGCTCACTGAGCACCACCTTGTTCTCCTGCAACTTCGTGGCAACAGGCTGCTCGAAGTCCGGCGCCATCGTCGCGAGGCTCCTGCGCCCGTGGTCGCACAGGAAAAGCCTCCTCTCGTCCAGGTCGTCTTACTCCAGGGACGCCACGTTGAGGACGCCCCTCGCCACCACGGTCTCGATCAGCTCGCACAAGAAACTATGCTTCTCAACCCCGCAGGCTGCTGACACCGGACCCAAGGCTTGACGCCACCAGCAGTGACACTGCCCTGGCATGGAGTTCCCCACAACGTGCGCGAGGCCCGTCCGACACATGATCGGGGGCCCCTGCACCGTCCCGCTGCGGTCGTCACCCGTCTCGAGGAGCTGGGCGCGCTGTACCAAACTCTGTCGCATAAAGGTCGTGCCCGAGCTTGTCCACCACAGGCGAAGATCTAGCAGCCCTGCACGTGGCGTCAGCCCTGTGACCGCGGTGTCGGAGATGCTCACAGCGATGGGCCACCCTGCCAGCTCCAGCACGCCACAATCGCCGGCGCGAAGGAAGAGGCCTGACACGTCGATCGGGTCGCCCACGGCGTCGCCGAACCTGGCCTCGAGCGTGATCCACTTGTCCGAAGGGTCGCGATCCATGTCGTCGTCTGTCGGCGGAGCCCAGGCCCTCGCCTCAGGAGGGGCAGGACCACAGCCCCCTGCGCTGACCAACTCATCAGCCAGCTTCAGCCCAGCCGACATGTAGTACTCGTAGTGGTGGTTGGCACGGTGATCTATCTTGAACATCGTTCGGGCACCTCACGTAAAGGCGGACACCTAGAATCAGTGATCGCAACCCGCTCGGTATTGGCGGCTGTGCCGTCATCTGTGCGGCACGCAGAAGCGCGGAAGTACACGACCAGGCACAGGAGAGCGCCAACCACCAAGCCCACAGCGAAGCCCGCTGCAATGCCGGCCGAGGTCGCGCCATCATCGCTATGACAGGTGGTCGGTGACGGTGAGGCCAACTGGGTTGGCCCACAACGATCCAGCTGGCGCTGCAGGACCCCGATGATATCGCGGTCCACGTCGCCAGTGACCTCAAAGGAACAGATACAGCGAGTCCCGCCGCTGCTCCACCAACCGACAGCGCATCCCGCGAGTTGTGCGAGGACGGGCGCGGCAGCTTGCATCTGAATCCATTGCGCCGAAAAGCTACAAGAGAGGGAACGGAGACAGGCGAGATATCAATAACGCACAGAACTCACCATACTGAAATAAGAAGAGGCGCCACGAGATCCACCCCCCATGATATCCCCCCCTAGTCATCACACCCCCCAAGAGGGAAATATCATGGCCCCCGCCGTGATAATAGCCCCCCTCCCTAGTCATCCCCCCCCCTCTGTTTCCGCCCCCGAAGGCATCGAGACGATGCCCTGCGCCCTGCGAAGCCCGGGAGCGCGCTGGGCGGGCGCCGGTCGGGCGGGGCGCGCGCGCGCGCGCGCCGCACGGCAGCCCCGCGGCGCGCTCGGGAGCCCGTGCCTCGCCATCGCTCGGACGTCCATGCCCTGTGTTTTTGTTTTCGGTTTCGTGCGCGGTTTTTTCGTCAAATGATCGAGGATGCTCCTCGAGGGCCCTCGCCGAAGGAGCAACGCACACGTCCGAGCGATGCCAAGGTGCCACGGGAGCGGGCGTGCGGCAGAGGCACGCAGTCGTGCGCTCGGTGCAGCCGGGTGCCCGCACGCGCCCTTGCCCGCCTGGTGCCGCGGACGCCGAGCTGCCCCTTCCAGAGCGCTTTTGTCCACAGGGCTGAGCCTAAACGGCGTTTGTCGTTTTCGTTTTGGTTCCGTTTTCCCTCGCTTCGTCTTCAACCCGCATTTCTACCGCAAGACGCTGTCCGCCGACCCCTTGGGGTTCATCGGCGTGTGAGATCTTCCCCCTCCCCAAACCCCTCCCCCGGGAGCCCGGTCCGGTCGATTTGGGGGGGGGGGTCCGGCCGGATCCGGGGGTCATCCGCTCCCGAAAATCCTGCGAGGACCCTTCCGGTGGCCTCGAAATGGCCCCGGGACGCCAAACGAGCGCTCCAAGACGCCCAAGGTGGCCCAAAGACGGGCTACGAGGCCTCCTAGACGGCACAAGAGGTCCCCACGAGGCCCAAGATGCGCCCCAAGAGGGCCTCCAAGAGGCCTCCAAGATGCGCCCCAAGAGGGTCCCTAGACGCAAAAAATTGCCCATTCCCTCCGTTAGACGTACATGTTTCACAAGTTCGCCTTCTGGGTTTTCCGATGCTCCAGACGGCCCAAGAGGCCCCCAAGACCGCCCCAAGACGGCCCAAGAAGCCTCCAAGAGGGTCCCCATATAGCCCAAGAGGGCCCCAAGACGGGCCAACAGGCGTCAAGGACAGCCCAAGAGGACCCCGAAAACGGCCCCAAGAGCGCTCCAGGAGCGCTCCGAGTGGCCTCCAAAAAGAGCTCAATATGGTCCCAAACGGTCCAAGAGCGATCAAAAACACTCCAGACGGCCTCCAGACGGCCCAAGATGCCCCCAAGAGGCCCCAAGAGGCATCCAAGATGCGCCCCAAGAGGGCCACTAGACGCAAAAAGTTTGCCCATTCCCTTCGTAAAACGTATATGTTTCACAAATTCGCCCTTTGGGCTTTCCGACGCTCCAGGACGGCCCAAGAAGCCCCCAAGACCGCACCAAGACGGCCCAAGAAGCCTCCAAGAGGGCCCCAAGACAGCCCAAGAGGGCGCCAAGACGGCTCAAGAGGCGCCGAAGACGGCCCAAGAGAGCCCCGAAGACGGCCCCAAGAGCGCTCCAGGAGCGCTCCAAGTGGCTTCCCAGAGAGCTCAACATGGTCCCACACGGTCCAAGAGCGATCGAAGACACCCGAGATGGCCTCCCGCTGGCCCAAGACGCCCCCTAAGGGGCCTCCCAGATGCGTCCCAAGAGGGTCCCTAGACGCAAAAAATTGTTCCATTCCCTTCGTAAAACGTATGATTTTCACAAATTCGCCCCGTGGGTTTTCCGACGCTCCAAGGCGGCCCAAGAGACCCCGAAGACCGCCCCAAAACGGCCCAAGAGGCCCCGAAGACGGCCCCACGACGGCCCAAAATAGCCCCAAGACGGCCCAAGAGGTCCCCAAGACGGCCCAAGAAGGCTGCAAGACGGCACCACGAGGGGCCCAAGAGGGCAACCAAAAATTCAAAAATCTAGCTTTCCGCCCCCACGAGCCCCGGGGGGCCCCAAGAGTGCCCCAAGAGGCCGCCAGAGGCCCCCAAGAGGCCGCCAAGACGCCCCAAGGAGCCCCCAAGAGGCCCCCAGGAGGCCTCCAAAGGACCCCCAGACGCTTCCGCATTGCGAGCCGTCAAGCCAACTGCAATGCACTCCGCGCATGCAGCCTTACTCTTCCTCGCGACGTGCTCACAATCTTGCTCGGCGCTAATGTGCTGTTGCTACGCGAACTGCTTCGTGCGCGCTGCGAACGTCAACAGCCTCTTCACCCGTTTCGACTCATCTGCCACATCTTTCGCGGTGATGCTTCGCTGATCACAGCTTCCGCACGCTACTCTTGCTCCTTTCGTCTTCCGGTGCTCCTCCACTTGGTTCAGGGTCGAAAGGCCGATCTCCCAGAAGGACACTCCGCAGCCGGGCGCACAGCACGCAAGGCGCTCGCAAAACACGCCCCAGACCTGCATCACGCAAACATTTGGGCCCCCTACGTATCTGCCACCACCCGCGCGCGACACCGCACCCTCACACAAGACGCCGCTGGCCAGAAACTCCTGGCCTCGCAACAGTCACAGAAGGGGTCAGCGGATGTGGCGCAAGCCTGTAGAATCAAAACGAAAACGGCCCACGGAATCGCCCAAACACCGTTAAGGTCCAGCCCTGCTTGTCCAACCTCTCCCAACCCACACGCGGCCTCACCGAGGGCAGTGGGGGTCCACCGAGCCCTCGATGGCATGGAAGGAGGCCGCGAGTGAAGTCCGCTGCGAGCGAGGTCCGACAAGCCCTGGCCGAAATGGAGTGAAGCAGCCGCTGGAGCGGTGGGAAGGACCTGGCAAGCCTCGCGATGTGCAGCCGTCTGCAGAAGGGCACCCAGCGGGCTCTCGACCCCGTCCCCGTTTAGCTCGAGCCCTGGCGCTGAGTTTGGGGGCGCGATTGCGGAAGTTGATCCGTTCATGTTTCTCACGCACGTGCATGCGCTCAGCTCGGCGCGCTCTGGCACTAGCTTTGGCGGCAACCTTGCGACGCCCAGGAGCCCACTCATGGGAGCCATCAGTGCATCCATCCGAATACACGGCGCGTTATTGCGAGAGGTTGCCTGGCATCCCTGTGTCATGCAGGAGCCCACGCGTGGGAACCAGCCTTGGGCTGGCCCGCGTGCTGGCGGTGGCGGCGCGCTCTCCTTCTCCTCCTCCTCCTCCTCCTCCACCTCCTCCCCCTCCTCCTCCTCCACCGCCACCTCCGCCTCCTCCTCCTCATCAGCATAATCATCATCCCAATCAGCATCATCATCAGCAGCATCATCGTCAGCATCATCATCAGCATCATCATCATCAGCAGCATCATCATCATCGTCATCATAAGCAGCAGCATCAGCATCAACATCTTCATCAGCATTATCAATAGCATCATATTCAGCATCGTCATCAGCCTCAGCATCGTCATCAGCATTAGCATCAGCACCACCATCATCAGCATCATCATCATCATCATCATCATCAGCATCATCATCATCATCATCATCAGCATCATCATTACCAGTATCATCATCATCATCATCAGCAGCAGCAGCAGCAGAATCATCATCAGCAGCATCCGCATCAGCATCATCATCAGCATCAGAAACCTCAGCATCATCAGCATAATCAGCAGCATCGTCGGCATCATCAGCATCAGCATCAGCATCATCATCGTCCTCATCATCAGATTCAGCATCAGGGTCAGCATCATCGTCGCCATCATCATCAGCAGCATCAGCATCATCAGCATCAGCAGCAGCAGCTTCATCACCATCAGCATCGGCATCATCAGCAGCATCACCACCACCAGCATCATTCGCATCATCATCAGCAGCAGCAGCATCAGCATCATCAGCAACAGCATCCTCCTCCGTCCCCTTCTCCTCCTCTCTCCAGTCTCCCTCCTCCCCCCTTGATCCGCCCTCCCTGCTCACGCCCGCCCCCACCAGGAGGCCGTGGCCCTGCTGGCCAGCCTGGCCCCTCCAGGTGGGCATGGGTGGCGCCCCCTTCCTCGGGCCTCGGGCACCTAGAGGGGACTCGCTGGGAGAGTCAACCTGTACACTCTCCCAGTGGGGGTGGGGGGGGGATTCTGACGATGAGGAACGATGGCCTGGAATCGGCGGCACATCGCAGATCAGTGTAGGTCGGGCATGTCCTCCTCCTACAGGCGGACGTTGAAGGAACATGTTTTAACTATAAAAAACTCAAAAGAAAAACACAGTGCGACCCTACCGAGGAGTTGGAGCCTCTAGGAAAGCAACATGAGTAGGAGCGGTAAACGCCGTCCTCCTCCTTCTCCTCATCGTCGTCATATATTTGCAGATATAGAAAGACACTTAGGACATGCGATAATACGTCGGGTTTCATGTCTCCCGGCCGGTGCTATGTGCGAAACCTTCGTGAATCCTAAGGTCTCAAGCTGCCTCACTAAGGGCTCAAGATGGCCCACAGACGGACAACATGCATAGAACATACGTGCGCACGCACACACATATAAGTACATATATATATATAAGTATATAAATAGCAGCAGCAATAGTGGATGCTGTGCTGCGCTATGCTATGCTATGCTATGCTATGCTATGCTAAGCTAAGCTAAGCTATGCTATGCTATGCTATGCTATGCTGCGCAATGCTATGCTGGGCTAGGCTAGGCTAGGCTAGGCTAGGCTAGGCTATGCTATGCTGCGCTATGCTATGCTGCGCTATGCTATGCTGTGTTATGCTATGCTATGCTATGTTATGCTATGCTATGCGTTTGCTTTGCCTTCGCGTTTGCCGTCACTTATGCCTGTGCGTTTGCTTTTGCTTGGCACCCAGGGAGCGCAACTGGGGGGAACCGCGCGTTTGCTTTTACCTTTGATGTTGCTTTTGCTTGGCTCCCAGGGGACCGGGGGAGCCGCCCGGGGCGGGTTCCACTGCCTGGCCCCTGTAAGCAAGGAAAGTAAGAACCCTTCTAGGCAGAGCCCAGGTAGGGAATGATATGAAAATCCTCCCCTGGCGATGTGTTTACAGTCATCGGCCTGACCTAAGGAACGATAAATAAGGAACGAAGCCCTTTTTTTATCCCAAGGAATAACGCATAAGGAACGATAAATAATAAATTACGCATAAGGAACTGTAAATAACGCATGCAAGCCTAAGTAACGACCGAGCCCATTTTGAAAAGCAAGTGATCCTTATTCAAGCCGCTCACTCCCCTGGGCGGGGGTGGGAGGGAGGGCCCCGCCCCGATCGGCAACGCCTTGGGCGCTCGGGGGTCGATGCTTGCCCCCCCCCCTCCTCCTCCGCCTCCTCCTCCTCCTCCGCCTCCTCCTCCTCCTCCTCCTCATCCTCCTCCTCCTCCTCCTCCTCCTCCTCCTCCTCCTCCTCCTCCTGCCTCCTCCTCGTCCTCGTCCTCTCCTCCTCCTCCGCCTCGCTCCTCCTCCTCCTCCTCCTCCTCGTCCTCCTCGTCCTCCGCCTCCTCCTCTCCTTCCTCCTCCTCCTCCTCTCCTCCTCCTCCTCCTCCTCCTCCTCCCTCCTCCTCCTCCTCCTCCTCCTCCCCCCATGGCCAATCCCTCCCCGCCCATGGGCCAGTCCATCCCAACACAAGGGGGGCAAAAAAGGAAAAAGGAAGAAATACTAACAAACGAAAATAAGAAAGAAAAACTAAAAGAAAAAAAGAAGTGAAGACAGACAGAAAGAGAAAAAAGATGAAAAGACAAAAATATATAAACAAAAATAGGGGGAAACAAAAAAAGACGAAAAAAGAAAAGAAATGAAACAGAGAAAAAAAAAGAACAAGATGAAATACAGAAAAATCACAAAAAGAAGTCAAAAAAAAAGGAGCAAAAGACGAGAAAATCAAAAGAAAAGGGAAGAAAAAAAAAATAACAAACAAAAGTCGAATCGACAAATTGGATCGGCGATCGACATGCATCGGATCGGCGGAAATCGCCAGCCGAGTCGGAAAAAGTCGAATCGGCGGACATCGGCGGCGAAGTGGGTCTCCATTGAGACATCGGATCCCAAACATCGGAATCCGAAGCCGAGTCGCATCGGAATCGCAGCACCATTCAGATCGAATCGGATGGACTCGGAGGAATCGAAAGGAGCCCTGCCCTTGCCGCTGCCCCCGATCGGCGCTACACCCTCGACCGACCACGCTCGACGCTCAACCCTCGACCCCCTCGGCCCTCGACCCCCTCGAGGCCCTCGACGCTCGACCCGACTCCCCTCGAGCCTGGCGCCGCAGCTCGACCGTGACC
>CAUYUJ010001816.1:17500-22500 GCA_963575745.1 Prorocentrum cordatum
ACACTACTAACGCTACTGCTACTGCTACTGCTACTACTACTACTACTACTACTACTACTACACTACTACGACTACTACCACTACTACTACTACTAACTACGACTACTACGACCTACTACAACTTCTACTACTACTACTACTACTTACACTACTACTAGTACTACTACCTACTCACACTACGACTACTACTACTACTACACACCGACTCTACTACTACTACTACTACTACTAACTACGACTACTACTAACTAACTACTACACCACTACTACTACTACTGGCTGCTGCTGCTTACTGCTGCTGCTGCTGCTCGCTTCTACTGCTACGGCTACTGCCAAACTGCTACTGGTACTGCTACGACTACTACTAACCACTACGACTAACTAACTACTACTACTACTACTACTACTAGTACTACTACTACCACTACTACAACCTACTACTACTACTACTACTACTACACTACTACTACTACTACTACGACTAACTAACTACTACTACTACTACTACTACTACTACTACTACTACGACTACGACTACGACTACGACTACAACTAGTACTACTACTACTACTACTACTACGACTACTACTACTACTACTACTACTACTACTACTACTACTACTACGACTACTACTACTACTTCTACTACTACTACTACTACTACTGCTGCTGCTACTACTGCTTCTACTACTTCTACTTCTACGTCTACTGCGACTACGGATAGTGATTGTGATAGTAGTGGTAGTAGTAGCAGCAACAATCACGTGTACTGCTGTGATTGGCAATAACATGACAATAATTACTATTAGGGTGCGGTTGCTGCTGCTTCTGCGTATGCATCTCGCTCGTCGATGTCGTATCCCTCGTGTTCTGTTTGAGAGTCATCTTCTTCTCCTTCGTCGTAATGGTACGTGTCGTCTTCGTACTAGTCGTCATACGAATATCCGTCGTCTGATTAGTAGTAGTGTGATTCTTAGTGCTAGCAGCATCTCTCTTCGTAATACTGTATGAGTGATATTAGTACTGGTAGTATTAGTAGTAGCTGCACTCGCTTTACTAGCCGCGCTACATAGCACAAAATATGAGGAGTAGTAGTAGTAGTAGTAGCAGTAGTAGTAGTAGCAGGAGCAGTAGTAGTAGCAATCGTACTAGTACTAGTAGTAGCAGTAGTAGTAGTAGTAGCAGTAGTAGTTGTTGTAACATTCGAGCGTTCGAACTCGTATTAGCGTCGTGTTATGAGTACTAAGCCTACTATTATGAAAATGAATATTCGTCCGACTCCGCCTCTTCCTCCTCCTCCACCGCCTCCTCCGCCTCCTCGGCCTCCTCCCTTTCCTCCGCCTCCTCTGCATCCTCCGCCTCTTCCGCTTCCTCCACCTCCTCCGCATCCTATGGCGTCTCCGCTTCCTCCGCCTCTTCCTCCTCCTCCTCCGCTTCCTCCTCCTCCTCATCCTCCTCCTCCGACTCCTCCTCGTCCTCCTCCTCCTCATCATCATCCTTGTCATCCTCCGCCTACTCATCCTCCTCCGGGTCCACCTCCCCTCCTCCTCCTCCTCCTCCTCCTCCTCCTCCTCCTCCTCCTCCCCATCCTCCTCCTCCGCCTCCTCCCCATCCTCCTCCGCCGCCTCCTCCCTCCGCCTCGACTCCTCCGCCCTCCTCCCTCGATCATCCTCCCGCTCCTGCCTCTCCTCCTTCTCCTCCTCTCTCTCATCTTCCTCACCTCCTCCTCCTCCTTCCTCCTCCTCCTCTCCTCCTCTCCTCCTCCTCATCATCATCAATCCATCATCGATCATCATCATCATCACATCATCATCATCATCAATCATCATCTCATCATCATCATCATCATCAGCATCACAAGCACTCATCAGCATCATCATCATCATCATCATCATCATCATCATCATCATCATCATCATCACATCATCATCATGGTCATCATCATCATCATCATCATCATCATCATCATCGTCATCGTCATCGTCATCGTCATCATCATCATCATCATCATCAGCATCAGCATCAGCATCATCATCATCAGACATTCAGACATCATCATCAGCCAGCAGCATCATCAGCATCATCATCATCACACCCACCACCACCACCACCATCATCATCATCATCATCATCACATCATGGTCATCATCAGCATCATCATCCATCACATTACAATCATCATCATCACATCATCATCGTCATCAGCATCATCATCAGCAGCATCATCATCATCAGCACATCATCATCATCTTCAGCATCAGCATCATCATCATCATCAGCATCATCAGCATTCATCATAAGCATCATCAGAATCACATCATCATCCTCATCAGTGCATCAGCATCAGCATCATCATCATCATCATCATCACATCAGCATCCTCATCATCATCATCATCATCATTCATCATCATCATCAGTATCATCATCAGCATCATCAGCAGCATCATCAGCATAATAATAATAATAGTAATAATAATAATAATCAGCATCATCATCATCATCACCATCATCAGCATCAGCATCAGCATCTGCATCAGCATCATCATCTGCATCATCATTGTCATCATCATCATCATCATCATCATCATCATCAGCATCAGCATCAGCATCAGCATCATCATCGTCAGCAACAGCATCAGCATCAGCATCATCATCATCATCAGCAGCATCAGCATCATCATCATCATCAGCATCAGCATCAGCATCATCATCATCATCGTCATCAGCATCATCAGCATCATCATAATCCTCAGCAGCATCATCAGCATCAGCATCATCATCAGCATCATTATCAGCATCAGCAGCATCATCAGAATCATCATCATAATCATCATCATCAGCATCAACATCATCATCACCACCACCACCATCATCATCATCATCAGCATCATCATCATCATCATCATCATCATCATCATCATCAGCATCATCATCGTCATCGTCATCGTCATCGTCATCATTATCAGCATCATCGTCATCATCGTCAGCATCGTCATCATCACCACCACCATCATCATCAGCAGCAGCATCAACATCAGCATCAACATCATCATCAGCATCATCATCATCAGCATCAGCATCGTCATCATCATCATCAGCATCAGCATCAGCATGAGCATCAACATCGTCATCGTCATCATCATCATCATCATCATCATCATCATCATCATCATCATCAGTATCATCAACATCATCATCATTGCATCTGCTTCCGCCACGCTCTGCCTTGCTCCGCCTCGTTCCGTCTCGCTCCTCATTGCTCCTCCTCGCTCCTTCTCCGCCACCTCCTCATCGGCCTCCTCATCCTCGCTCTGGCGCGCTCCTCCTCGCTCCTCCTCGCAACTCGCTTCTCATCGCTCCACATCGCTGCTCCTCGTTCCGCCCTGCTCTTCCTCGCTCGTCCTCGCTCCACGCCGTTCCGCCTCGCTCGCTCCTCCTCCTCATCCTCATCCTCCTCCTCATCCGCATCATCATCGCTCCTCCTCGCTCATCCTCGCTCCTCCTCGCTCCTCGCCGCTCCCCATCGCGCCTCATCCTCCTCATCGCTCCTCCTCGCTCCTCATCGCTCCTCCTCGCTCCTCATCGCTCATCCTCGCTCATCCCTCCTCCGCCTCGCTCCCACACCCTCCTCCTCCTCCTCCTCCTCCTCCTCCTCCTCCTCCTCCTCCTCCTCCTCCTCCTCCTCCTCCTCCTCATCCTCATCCTCATCCTCCTCCTCATACTGCTGCTGCTGCTGCTGCACCTCCCCTCCTCATCCTCCTCACCCTCGTCCTTATCATCAGCATCAGCATCAGCATCAGCATCAGCATCAGCATCAGCGGCAGCAGCTTCAGCATCAGCATCAGCATCAGCATCAGCATCAGCATCAGCATCAGCATCAGCATCATCATCATCATCATCATCATCATCATCATCATCATCATCATCATCATCATCATCATCATCGTCATCATCATCATCATCACCACCATCATCATCAGCAACAGCATCATCAGCAGCATCATCATCATCATAATCATCAGCATCATCATCATCAGCATCATCATCAACATCAGCATCATCATCATCATCATCAGCATCATCATCATCATCATCGTCAGCATCATCGTCCTCATCACCAGCATCATCATCATCATCATCATCATCATCATCATCAGCATCATCATCATCAGTGTCATCAGCATCAGCATCATCAGTATCAGCGGCATCATCAGCAGCATCAGCCTCATCAGCATCAGCATCATCATCAGCAGCATCATCATCATCAGCATCATCATCAGCATCGTCATCAGCATCATCATCATCGTCATCAGCATAATCATCAATATCAGCATCAGCATGATCAGCATCAGCATCATCGTCAACAGCAAAATAAACACCATCTGCATCATCATCAGCATCATCATCAGCATCATCAAAAGCATCACCATCATCACCACCATCATCATCATCATAATCATCAGCATCATCGACATCATCATAATCATCATCATCATAATCATCATCGTCAGCATCACCATCAGCATCAGCATCATCATAGTCATCATCATCGTCATCATCACCATCATCAGCATCCTCCTCATCATCATCAGCAGCATCAGCATCATCAGCACCATCAGCATCATCAGCATCGTCATCATCAGCAGCATCATCATCGACACCATAATCATACTCACCATCATCAACAGCATCAACATCGTCATCATCATCATGATCAGCATCAGCATCATCATCAGCATCGACATCATCATCAGCACCAGCAGCATCATCATCATCAGCATCGTCAGCATCAACATCATCATCAGCATCATCATCATCAGCAGCATCATCATGGGCATCAGCATCATCATCATCAGCATCATCATCGTCATGATCATCACCAGCATCATCATCAGCAGCAACATCATAACCATCATCATAGTCATCATCATCATCATCATCAGCAGCATCATCATTAGCAGCAGCATCATCATGCGACTCCACCTATCCCGTCGCCTC
>CAUYUJ010001816.1:27500-80000 GCA_963575745.1 Prorocentrum cordatum
ATCCGATGATGGAGGGCATCATGCTTGGGAGTTCGACGTGGCCAGTGTTGCCGGAGAGCGTGCCTTGGACGCACCAGCTTCCCTCCCCCGCGAGTCAAAGGCGACCGTCCTGGCACGCCAGCGGCGAGAGGCTCCCAGCCACCTCGACGGCGAGGGGATGCAGGATGGCGTGTGCAACGTGTCGTACCGCATCATCGTCCAGAAGCTTCGCGGCGGCCCCGGTGCCGCTCGTCCGTGGGGGATCTCTCTTGGCCTGCCGCCGTGGCCGGGGCAGCGTGGCCTCGCGCCCGCAGGTCTGGGCGAGCAACGCCGGCGGCGTCCACCACGTGCGCCCGATGCCGCATACAGTCAAAACGTATATTAAGGACGCGTGGCAAGGACGCAAGACCCTTGGAGGCTGAAGTTGGGATTTTTTTAGGGCGGCGGCGACCAGTGAAAACGGCAAAGGACGGGGCACAGAGGAAAGGACGCAAGGGCATCCTGGATGAAGGCGCGCGTCCTGACTGGGCGCGCTGACTGTGGTGATCGAGGACGGCCTCCGTCGGCGCTGGGAAGGATGGGGTCGCCAGCAGGGCTTCTCCAATGACTCGGCTTGCCGGAGGAGCTCCTCCGGACGGCGCGCGTGCCCGACGCGAGCCCGAGCCACGCGGCCGGCTCGGCGGCCCCATCCGAGCCCGCTGGGGGTGCAGGGCGCCTGCGCCTCGGGGCGTCCGCCAACGGGCCGGCCTGCGGCACCGAAATGAGCTCCGAGAGGGCTCCCTTTGGGCCACGGCTCCGAGTGACAGCGTGTGCACAGGGCAGTTTTTGCTTATACATAGGATGTTTTAACATATGTGTTTTTGATGAAAATATATGACCAGATGTATGCATGAACTCATCGGTGTTTTTGATGCTAAATCCCTGCATGTTTAATACACGATCCGCACGCGGAGCATGCACTAAGAAACGGCACTGTAAGCATCCGGAGACCCGAGCGGCGGCAGGGGCGCGCACGGCCCTCGCCCGAGGCGGGTGGGACCCGGCCTGGCCTCCTGCAACGAGGAGAGCTGCCTGGTTTTCTCGCCACCCTCATGGGCGCAAGTGGCAGTGGGCGAGCAACGACATATGTACATGTACGCCCTCCGCGGTCTTGCCTGCACGAACGTCCGCGTTGACACGCCCTCAAGGGGAAGCTAACCGCGTACGTGTACATATGTTGCTGGCTCGCATCATATACACAGCAGGCACGTCGAGCGTTTGCAGTGGGCGGTGTCTGGGCCGCCCGCAGACAACAGGGGGCGAGGATGCTTACTTGTGGCTTGAGATCGGAGGGATAGTGAACAGCCGCAGCAGTTCCTTGAGCTGTACAGGTGTGCTTGTTCACTCCCATCAGGAAGCCAAAGACATTCTGGCAGTCTAGGCCCCTCCCTTTGAGCCTCCTCGTTATCGTTCCTCGTGGGCTGCCCTGTCCGATCTCCTCCTCCTCCTCCTTCTCCTGCTCCTCCTCCTCCTCCTCCTCCTCCTCCTCCTCCTCCTCCTCTTCCTCTTCCTCCTCCTCCTCCTCCTCCTCCTCCTCCTCCTGCTCCTCCTCGTCCTGTTGCTCCTCCTCCTCCTCCTCCTCTTCCTCCTCCTCCTCCTTCCCCTCGTGCGCACAGGAGCGAGCCCGCGAGATGGGTCCGACGAGGATGGACGTGGCCCGACGCAGAAGCACGTCGCCTGGTCGGCCAGGCAGCTAGGGGCTCCCAACCTGTGAGGCGGTGGGGCGTCTACAGTCGGCCCGTATCACAAGGATGCGCGATATAGAACAAAGCAAAACGTAGTAAACGTAACTTTTGGCGCTCCGCGCGGATTTCTCGGATCCGCGCTGAACCCCCCTCCCTGGCGCGCGGAGCGCGCCAGGGGCGGCGCCGGAGGCGCCGCGGGGGGGGCCCCAGCGCGGATCCCAGAAATCCGCGCGGAGCGCCAAAAGTTTATGTTTACGGCGTCTTTCTTCTCCGACGATAAGGACGCAAGGGCTTTGGACGCCCATCCCGAAGCTTTCCGAGCGGAGCGCGACCAACAAGTAGCCAAGGATGGACCGCAGAGGCAAGGATGCAAGGGATGCCCTTGGGAAGGTTGCTCATCCTTCTCATGCGGGTTAACCGCACTGCATACACTGACATCCTTCGTTGAACGCCTTGGCTCCTTGGCCGACCAGACGACGTGGTGCACAAATGGAGCCCCTCCGGGGAGGAGCCAGGAGCAGCAGCTCAAAGAAGTGGGATGGGGACGGAGGTAAAGAAAACCACGGCCCAGCCCAGGACGGGAAGCAGAAACGTCGGTGCCGGTCTTGGTCGCTGTCCATCTTTAGGGGAACAAGAAGTGACACAAACATAAAAACTCTGAGGTCCGCGCGGATTTCTCGGATCGGCGCTGGGCCCCCCCCCCGCGGCGCCTCCGGCGCCGCCCCTGGCGCGCTCCGCGCGCCAGGGAGGGGGTTCCAGCGCGGATCCAAGAAATCCGCGCGGACCTCCGAGTTTTTATGTTCATGTCACTTCTCGTTTCCCTAGTCTAAAACAAGGCTAAGATCGGGATAAATCGCTCCAGAGCGTTCCGGAGCGCTCTCAGAGCGCTCCGGAACGCTCTGGAGCGGCCGCGGCGCCCAATACATCCTCCAAACCCGCCGATCCTCAGAGATCTCGAGCTATCCCGATCCGATTTTGCCCCGGTCGTTTTATAGTCTGAGCCATCGTCGACTCGCGGATCGCTTGTGCGACTCGGCGACGGCCGGCGTGGACAACGACCACCCGGACCCGCATCGACGAGACACCCAGCGCGGAGCACCGGGCACGGTGCCAGAGCGCCCTCTGCCCCGAGGAGGAGGGCCCCCGCGCGGGCGGGCAGGGGCGAGGGCGGGCGGGGAGCAGCAGCAGCAGCACGCGGGGAGGAGCGCCGGGGAGCGGCGGCGAGGCCAGAGGCAGGTCGGGCGCGTCCCCCCCCACGTGCGGATTTGAGGCGCAAGGGGAAGGACAAAGACAGAACCAAAACACGCCCGGAGATGCTCGGAGCTGGTGTCAAGAAAACGTTCCCTGACCCTGTCCTGCCTGCTCCTGGATGCTCCTCCTCCTGTGGAAGGACGACGCGCCCGACTGGGAGGCCCGCGGCCGGCCCGAGCAGGCCCACCTCAGCGGGCCCAGCCGGCCCCGCAGGTCTCCGCAGAGGAGCACGCGCACGGGCGGCGCGGCCTGGCGCCGCGCGCGGGGCGGCGGCCGCGGGGCCAAAAGCCCTCGGCGCTGGCCGCAGTCGCCGCCGCCGCGGCCGCCGCGGTGGCCGCCGCCGTCGCCACGCGGCCGCGATCGCGTGGCCGCCGCGTGGCATCGGCGGCAGCGGCAGCGGCCACGGCGGCGAGGGCGAGGGCGAGGGCGAGGGCGAGGGCGAGGGGGGACTCTGCCCTATGAAAAAAAGGGGGGCCTCTCCAAGTCGAGAGGTCGGGCCCCAAAAGGAGCGTCAAGACTTTCTCTCAAAATTGGGCGACATGGGGAGGGACCGGAAAAAAGGATGGAGAACATGTGGGCAGGAGGGGGAGGATGCTTCAGCTGCACTCAATTCCGGCTCGTTGAAACATGTGTTCTGCCTGTTTAGATATGTGTTGCTCTCCCTCGTCTGTGTTTTGAACGGCGTGCGTGTGTCTGTTTAGCAGGCCAGGAAGGCTATAAAGGCCAGAAGGGTTCAGAGAGTTGAGGGCATCATGAGGGCCAGGCGGGTTAGAAAACCAGTTGAGCAGGGCCCGACCGTCCCGGCATTCCTATAGGCCTACCACGAAAACCCAAGAATGCTCTAAGAACAAAAACAAGACCCTCAGAACATCAAACCGATGCACTGAAACACGATAGTCCGAGCCAGAAATGCTCCAAGAAGATTTCGCACAGACCACAAGACGTCCTTAGAACATTGTTTGGTGGGCCTATAGGCACGCCAGGACGCTTCGCCACTGCTTGAAGGAGGGTTATGAAGACCTGGAAGTGAATCTGCACCTTCCTGGGCAGGTTGGGGCTATCGGGCCCCTATCGTCGATCAACGGGCGATTGGGGGTCGATGCATCCCTCCCCTATGCCTATCCCCCCCTATCGCTGCCCCCGATGAGAGGATCATGAGGGGCAGGCCTGGTTAGGAAAACCAGGGCTCCTCCTCTTCCTCCTCCTCCTCCTCCTCCTCCTCCTCCTCCTCCTCCTCCTCCTCCTCCTCCTCCTCCTCCCACTCCTTCTCCTCCTACTCCTCCTCCTCCTCCTCCTCCTCCTCCTCCTCCTCCTCCTCCTCCTCCTCAGCCCCCCCGATGGCATAGACAGGGCAGGGACAAAAAGAGGGGAGGGGGGAACGAAGGCGTGATCATAGAGGAAGAACAAAAACGCCATAAACATGAAGAAATTCGCGCGGAGCGCCAAAAGTGTATGTTTATGGCGTTGTGCTTCTTGGAGATTAATGAATGGGGAACGGCTCGTCGCATACAGGTGACGAGGATGGCGATTCAAGGGGAAGGGCAGGAAAAGCGGAGAGGTCAGGAGGATCCAGGACATGGGTAGAGGAAAGAGGGAAATTGCGAAATATGCAAAAAGAAAGTAGGTGGGGCACTACGGCGAGCCCGTGGAAATTCACACGGATGGGGAAAGGATGTGGCGAACAATTGGGAAGGGGAGATCGAACAGATAGAGGATGAGAATCGTCCCCGCATCCTGTCCGACTGGTAGGGTGTGGCCCACGGAACGAGATAAGGAGGACGGCGGGCCACATACAGGGGGCGGGGCGAAATTCTGACCAAGACCCTACGGATTGGTATGCGAGCAGCAGGCGTGCCCGATACCTCCCCCAACTGCCCCTGGCAACGGCTGGGAGACAGAGGATACCCGCCCGCCCGAAGTGCGCGCCCTCTGCCTGGACGATGCAAGGATTACGCGCGTCGCGCAAGACGCCCACACCTGTTTCGCGCCACGCTGCGCGGCCCGACCCACGAAACCAGCGCGAGCGCGGGGAGCATGATGCAAAAAGGGCATCACAGCAAAACAGGACATGAACACCACGAACGAAAATCACGCCCCGCACCTGCCCGCGCCAACCCCGCGCCAATTCTTGTCGGGCCAGTTAGGCCCATTTCCAGGCCTCTACACTTGGCGCCGTCTTGGGGGCCCCTTGGGTTGTCTTAGGGCCCTCTTGGGCCGTCTTGCGGACCTCTTGGGGGCCTCTCGGGCCGTCTTGGGGCGATCTTGGGGGCCTATAGGCCAGTCTTGGAGCGTCGGAAGTTGGAGAAGGCGAGAACGCTAAAATCAGTGAAACACCTGTGTAAAATCAATGATTTGGGCCTCCTCCTGGATGTCCTCTTGGAGTCCTCTGATGGCGTCCAAGACGCCTCTCGGACCGTCTGGAGGTTATCTGCGGTCTTGAACCGATCAGTCGGCGACTCTGGCACTCTTGGACCATCTTGTGGACAATCTGGGGGCCGCCCGTGCCGCCCAGGAGCGCGTCTGCCACTCCGGCTGGACTTCCACCGACCTCCGCCAGCGTTTCGCCCGTGGCCGGGGCCAGATCTCGGGGGGCACTGTACACCCCAGACCCCCCCCAGGGGAACACTGGACGGAGAACCCCTCCGCCATGTTGGGGAACAGAAGAGGACTCGCGAGCACACGACCCTCGACCCTCGACCCTCAACGCTCGACGCTCGAACCTCTTCCTCACGACCCTCGAACCTCGACGCTCGACGCTCGCACTTCCTCCTCGAACTTGGCGGCTCGACTGGAGGCCTCCTAGATGGGATCCGAGCAGACGGGGTCGGAGGATCTCGCCGCATCGCCGGTACATCGGCGATGCCTCGCCGATGCATCGGCGACGCCAGCGCGGAGAAAGTCGGGCTCCACACCGAGCCGCGCGTCGGCGACAGCTTGATCCTCCGACCCCATCTAGGATCGGGCGTTGGCAGAACTGGGTTTAGTGGAACCTGGTTTAGTGCGTTGTACCGGGGGCGCCCCCCTGTCCCATTTCCATAAACCAGAACTGCCGTCACCCGAAAAACACCAGTTACGGCAAACCTGGTTTAGTGAATCTGGCCAATTGAGGGGCCCCAGGGCCCCACCACTAACCAGGTCCCCTTATCCGGGATCCTGGCCATACCCGATAGGAGGCCCAGGTCGACCCTCCCCGACCATCGACGCTCCGCCCCACTCGAGCCTCGAGGAGGCCCTCGAGCCTCCACCCCCCGATCGACCCTCGCCCGACCCCTGCGCCGGACTCCACCCTCCACCCTCCGTCGCCCCCCCCCCGACGACACAGACCCCTCGCGCTGTGGAAAATCTACGACGGAGGGCTCTTCGCTATTCTCGGCCTCCCGGGGGCCCTTTACTGGGCCTCGGGACCGCCAGAGAACGACTCGGGAGGAAGAACTGGCCCCCGGGGGAAGGGTCGAGACCTCTGGGGGTCGACGCGGTGAAACAAATCACGACGTCAGGGGCCCGGGGCCCCCCCACACGCCTCTCACGAGCGGCGAACACCTCCGCGCCCGCGCCCTTGCGGTCTGGACTCCGGGGCACGATGCCTGCGGATGCGCGGTCGCACGGATGCTCGGCGGCGAGCGAGGGGGGGGAGTGAGAAGGAGAAGGCCTTCTCAGGAGGCGGCGGGACTTCTCAGAAGCCTTCCGGCCTTCTGCGAGGCTTTCTTTTGTATGTCCTCGGGGAAGGCTTGGGAAACTTCTCGGGAGGCCGGGGGAACTTCCAAGCCTGCTCACGCACCCTGAGGTCCTTCAGTTCAGCGATCTGGCCCTTGAGCGTCTCCATGGCGACTGGGGATGCGAGGATTACTGACACTGATGGATTTCGGTGTCCTGGCATACCGAAATCGATCAATTCAGTAGTCCTCGCCTCCCGAGTCGCCATGGAGACGCTCAAGGGCCAGATCGCTGAGCTGAAGGACCTCAGGTGGCGTACTTCTGAGAAGGCGTCCTCCATCGCACTCCCCCCCCCCACGCCTCACGCGCGGCGAACACAGCTCCGTGCCCGCGCCCTAGCGGTCTGGATTCCGGGGCGCGATGCCTGCGGATCCCTGAGCTCAGGGATCCGCAGGCATCGCGACGTCGGATCGTCGAATCTAGATCCGACGTCGGATCGTCAGGATTTCCGCAACCTCGGATCTAGATCCGGCGTTGCGAAAAAAATGGAACGCCGCGAAAGCGTTGCGATGAAGATGAAACGCCGCGAAAAGTCACGCCCGGAGCCCCGGACACCACTGTTCTGCGTCAAGTTTCGGGTCGATCCGTGAGGGTCCCGGGGCCCGAGAGTGGGCGAAAACGCCCAGTGTGAAAAAAGTGCGGCGCCAGGATCTCAGGGCTACACGTCGGTCGGAAGAAATGGGCAGAAACACGAAGAAGGAAGGCGGATATAGTGCATTGGGTCCAGGTCCTCCCAGAGAATCACCAAAAAACAGCGAAAGCGTGCCGATTCTTGAAGTAGGAAGGCGCTGGAAGTAGATTGGGATCCGGGAATCCAAAAATACCTACTTTCAACGACCGGCGTGTACGCGGTCGCACGGCTGCGCCCCGCGCAGGGCATCCGCGAGAAGACGCCCCGTGTCCGCGGGGTCGCGGCCCAGGGGCCCAGGCCGCGAGGCCGCGGATACGGCCAAGTTTAGGTCGGGCACATCCTCCTGCAGGCGGATTCTGGAAGAAAACTAGAAAGTTGACAAACAAACTCAGGAGTAGTCAGACAAAAAAGCACGAACAATCGTCGCCAGACTATTCTCTGGTATCCCTTAACATTCCTCCTGCAGATGGGCATGCCCGACTTAAGGCTAAGCTCTTCGCCCGCGAAGGCTCCGAGGCGCTCGACGCTCACAGCTTCCCGCGCACAAGAACCACCGCGCCGCGTCGGGGACCCGCTGGCCCGGGTCAATCCAGACCCGGGGCCGTCGGGCCCTGCAAGATCCTGCAGGACCCCGCAGGACCCCGCAGGATCCTGCAGAATCCTGCACCCAAACCCGGGCCAATGCGACCCTGGGCCCCGCAGGATCCTGCAGGATACGGCGCTCTTCGACGAGCGCGCTCCACTACTCGCAGGAAGTGACTACTCGCAGATGGCCTGGATCCCCCACAGGGGGGAACTACGATAAGCTGCATCACAGCAGACAGGTGTTCTTCGGACGCTTGCGAGTGGGCACTTTGCGAGTAGTGGAACGCGCTCGGCCAGCTCTGGCTGACCCAAGCTCGCATGGACCCCCGCCCCTTGAGCCCCGAACCGAGCCGCGGCCCTCCGCACCAGCACCGGCGGGCCTCCTCCGCGGGCGCGGGCTCCGCCGCGGGCGCGGGCTCGCCCGCCAGCGCCGCCTGCCGGCGGCGGGCGGGGGGGGTGCCACAGGGGCGACGGCCAGGCAGAGGAGCCTCAGATCTGACGTCGCAGAAAAAATTGTCACATCGTCGTCCTCCTCCTGCCTCCTCCTCCTCCTCCTCCTCCTCCTCCTCCTCCTCCTCCTCCTCCTCCTCCGTCCTCCTCCTCCTCCTCCTCCTCCTCCTCCTCCTCCCCTTCCTCCTCCTCCTCCTCCTCCTCCTCCTCCTCCTCCTCCCTCCTCCTCCTCCTCCTCCTCCTCCTCCTCTCTCCTCATCCTCCTCCTCCCCTCCTCCTCCTCCTCCCCTCCTCCTCCTCCTCCTCCTCCTCCTCCTCCTCCTCCTCCTCCTCCTCCTCCTCCTCCTCCTCCTCCCTCCTCCT
This sequence comes from Prorocentrum cordatum, assembly GCA_963575745.1. Classification (NCBI taxonomy): domain Eukaryota; class Dinophyceae; order Prorocentrales; family Prorocentraceae; genus Prorocentrum; species Prorocentrum cordatum. Next base: position 36,198 of record CAUYUJ010001816.1, read on the forward strand.
CCTCTCCTCCCCTCTCCTCCTCCTCCTCCTCCTCCTCCTCCCCCTCCTCCTCCTCCTCCTCCTCCTCCTCCTCCTCCTCCTCCTCCTCCTCCTCCTCCTACTCCTACTCCTACTCCTACTCCTACTCCTCTCTCCTCCTCTCCTCCTCTCCTCCTCCTCCTCCCCTCCTCCTCTTCCTCCTCCTCCTCCTCCTCCTCCTCCGCCTCCTCCTCCTCCTCCTCCTCCTCCTCCTCCTCCTCCTCCTCCTCCTCCTCCTCCTCCACATTCATGGGCGCGCCTCATTCACACACAATCCGTGCGAAACGATGCAGACACACACACACGCACTCATTGGCGGGTGTCTCGAGCACGCTCACGCTGCATCTGCTCGAGAAGGGCACGTCTCTCAGCAATCATCTGATCCAGGTGATCAGAGTTGAGACCGAAGTGCGCCAGCAAAATTCAGTATCAAGCCACGGGCCCAAATCTCGATGGAAGCCCAAGGCAGGTTTGGTCCAAAACAACATGCCGCGCCTTGGGCGCGAGGAGGCCCATCAAGGCCTGGGGCGAAGTGGCCTTCCAAGGCCCGACGGTCCAGCCAGCATATTGTTTGGAGCCACAAGGGAACTTGCCTTCACCCGCTCTCTTGAGCTGGCGGGTGAAGGTGGTGGTGGTTGGGCGGCCATCGCACCGCCTCGCCAGGGATTGAATTCCACCCCATGCATATCCACCACAGGCACGGCAGATAAAGACTCTGCTGCTCTTGGGTGGGGGGAGGGAGGCCCGACCCAAGAAAGACACTGGCCTCCTCGATCGTGTGCCTCTGGAGGGCGGCGAAAGCCTCGAGCTCGCCAGTCACTGCTGGGCTGAGGATACGCCGCCGCTGCGATCGGGCCACGGATCGCCGACGGTCGCGGCGCCCTCGGGCGCACCTGGACCCCCATCCCCCGCCGCCCCACGCCCCCCCCCCCCCCACACCACCACCACCACCCACCCACACCCACCCCACACCCACCCCGACGCCGAGGAGGAGGGAGCGGGAGAGAGTCAAAGGCCTCCGCCTCAGCCATGTGGACTTCCTGGACGGCAGCCCACTTAGCGAAGCCTTTGACGGCTTCCTGTAGGCACTCTACCGTTTCAAATCCTGGGCTGGGATCGAGGTGGAGAGCGGCACCTTTGCCAGCGTAGGTGTCCGCCGCCCTATTTCCCGCCCAGCAGAATTCAGAGACACGGCCTTCTGCCACCGCGCTGCACGGAAGGTGGGCCTTCACCTTGGCCGCCCTCGCTTCGGGCACGTTACGGTGGACTTCTTCCCAGATGTGGCATCTGGGGTTGGCAGCACTACAGGCGCGGCTTGGATCTGATACGCAATCGACCGTGCCCTGACAGTCAATAAAGAAGGTGACGTCACCCTGCACTAGCCCACGCGCTGCCATTAAAATGGCTACATCTTCACCGTCGCAGGCAGGGTACGGACCGAGGTGCCACGGCACAGGACCATACGCAGCGGCTAACATCCGTCCTTCATCATCCAGCTGCACAAGGCTCCAGCCAGCCCTCTTTGCTAGGGGGCAGGTTGGAAAGATGGCCGAGCCATCCGAAAAAAAAAAAAAAAAAAAAAAAAAAAAAAAAAAAAAAAAAAAAAAAAAAAAAAAAAAAAAAAAAAAAAAAAAAAAAAAAAAAAAAAAAAAACTGATCCAGTCATAAATCCGCACTCTGGTTTCTGAACCCAGACAACCCCAGACTCCGAATTCCAGAGGGGCCGAGGGACCAGCTCCAGGGGAAGAGGAAAAGGCCGCAAGCGGCCTTGTCCAGGTCCTGACCAGTGAGCTGCATGGTCCATGGTTGCAGCCGCTTTGAGCAGTCCAGGCGAGACATACTTGGCACGGAGGTCGCGCCAGTGCTCACAATGGATTCGCCGATGCCAAACCGTCCCAGGACACTTGCGGAACAGCTGGCAGACATCTGTATCCGCCTTGCCGTTCCTGGCTTGCTTGGCCTGGCACCATTGCTGCTGGCTGACTAGTGATCGGAGCGCCTCCTTGTGGCGCTGAGTCCAGTCATCCGAGGTGGGCCCCGAAAGGAGCTGCACAAGGGGCTTCCAGATGACTGGGCGGACCGAACCACATTCGTCTAGCCTTGCAAGCGCCATAACATCTGACAGGCTGCTGGCGGCTCGGGCCGCCATCCATTGGACCTGTCTGGGTCCGAGCTGGCGAAGGTCAACAGTCTCACCAGTGTCAGTGATAACCTGGGCTGCTGAGGGTGCCTGCCATCCTAGCTGCTGCAAGGTGCGGAGGTAACTATGGGCTGGACTGGAGGCAACATTCCAGGGGCTCTTGGCCTGGCTGAGGTCTGCAGCTGCCCCCTCTAAAGTGATCTGGAGGATATGCAGGGGTGGCCGACCTAGCCAGACAGCCCTAGCCCAGAGTCCCACCACTTGGGCATGATATAGCCTCTGTGGGTCCATCAGGCGGCCCACTCTGTTGGCCCCAATCTTGAGTCCAATGGAGGCCCCTTTCTTAACCTTATGTAGACTATGTACAGTGGAACGGCGGAGGCCAAGCAACTGCTTCATCGACAGCCCAGAAACTCCCGAGCCCCACAGGGCCGTCGCGAGGGGCCCAGCCCTCTGAATGCCTCCAACCTTGGCTCCCGCGCTTTGAAGTTTCTGAAGCTTGTACGAACGTCGGAAACCTTTCTTCACCCTCTTGGAAGCAGTTGTCATCACTCTCTTTCTGCTGGCATGCGCGTCAGTACCCAACGATTTAGTAGTGAACTTCCGAGAGAAGAGCATCCCCGCCCAGTTGCTGGACAGGTCCTCCGCTAACTCCAACGACGACGCGATGAAGTGTGTTTTCTGTTCTGCAAGCACAAGCTCCAATCTCTGGTAGCCACTGGCCAATGCTCGACCAGCACGTCCACGCTGGTCTGCCACAAACCGTTGGGTGCCCACGACCTGGACGTGGACATCGCCCACTACGTTGCGGATCATCACGACTGGGCACGAGCGAGCGAGGGAGGCGAGGAGGTCATAAAGGAGTACCTTAGCCAGAGCCACCGCCAGCGAGCAGCCAGCAAGCACTGTTTCATTGACATGGAAAACTTCAGAGATTGCATGCTGGAAGGTGACCGTGCGTGGACCCCATACAGTGTGCAAGCCAACCATATCCACTTAATCGAGAACATGGCCTTCTTTCCTTCCTGAAAGAGGTGGTAGTGGGAGATGCGCTCATAGAATTTGGATAGGTCTGAGAAGAGGGTGCCAGTCTCAAGGTTTGCCACCTGCGCGAAATGGTTGTACACGCTATGCCCCCACCCCGCAGTATCACACTCACGTGAAGCGCACCCCCAAAACTCAGGAAGCTGATGAGTCATGTCCCACTGTTTGGCTAGCTCCTGGCGAACGCGGGCCCAGACACGGAGGGTCGAGATGATGAGCGCTATGGGCCTCAAGTCGGAGCTCTCAGGTTTCCCCGTGAACACAACCATAGATGCCCATTTGTTTGGGATGTCGGGCTGGGCCTCCCAGATCAACACTACGCCCAGCATCCTGAGCCTGAAATCTTCGTTTAGCATTAACCAGGAACGTGGGTTAACCCCATCTATGCCAAGCCCCAACCTTGTGCCTGAACCGCTTCAGAGCCGAGCCAAGCTGGTCGAGGGCGGGGTGAGGGAGAACGACACCACGTGCTTCCAGGGCCTGCGCTTTTGTCAGGCGCGACTTCGCATCCTGCCAGTAGACGCCCCACTCATCTACGAGCTTCTGCACCGCTGCGCCCCCCAAGAGCGGGAGGCCTGCCTTATCTGTGGGTGGCTTAATCTGCTGCTTATCTTTGATGTACTTGTGGGCATCTTAACCCCCCGCCTGGGCCGACTCACGGGCCCACTTCTGCCATCGTTTCCAGCGAGCATTGGACTCGGCTCGCACCACATCTTCAGCAGTTTTAGCCACCTCCTCAGATAGCGTATCGAATTCAGGCCCAGCGGGCCTCGCATGCGTCAAGAAGTCCTGGTAGTCTATCTTGGCGCGGATAAAACCTGGCTCCAAGAGGTCCCTGCCAATCTCCTCCAGGTGGCCCAGCAGGGTCTCCAAGTGGTTCTCAGGGAAGGCCTCCAGGTGCGCTCGGGTGATATTAATCTTCATCAGGATAGCCCCCAGAGCTCTCCAGCATCTAAGCTTGGGGGGACTGTTTGCATGCCACTTCCTCTCAAGCACCTTGTGCAGGGGGACCTGGGAGGTTTGGAGCCCTTGTGCCCGACCAACATACCTATCCCTAGCAGGCCCGACAATATCATGTTGCTCACACAGGTTCAGCTCCATGTTGGTGAGCCACCCGCTCCAAGCCGCTTCGAAAAGAGTGTCTCAGGGGGCCTCCCAGTGTCCCAAGACCATTGCACTTCCGTGAGCTGCCGCACACATCCTATTGGTCTCTGAGCGGGGAACAGGGTCCACATCTTGCGAACAGTCACAGTTTGGTGCAAGGAGAACCCTTGGAGCTCCATGAGGATGGGCGCGTGGGGCGACTGAGGGGCTGCATAGAGGGCTGCGACCGACTTGACTGCCTTGGTCATGCCCTGTGACACGACGAAAAAACAATGCACTGCTTGTTGCACGTTGGCCCAGATGGGGCCACCACTGCAGCGCCTAGAAGTTCGCACCGTCGGTGTAGCCCGTCCGAATCTGCATCCATGTTGAAATCTCCCGCAATCACCCAAGGCGTAGTGAGCTGCTCCAAAAAACCAGCCAGAGATTCCAGGAGCTGCAAATTTAGCCCCGAGCAACCAGCCCCAGTATACCCATAAAATGAAATCCAATGGATGCCTGTCGGAACGATGGCCTGAGCAAACTGCACTGCCACTCGGCCTGCAGCAACAGGGCCTACGCAGAGCTGGTTACCTGGGACGGCGCGGGAGACGACGGTCCTCCTGATGCCAACGCAAACACCTGCTGATGTGGCCAGGCAATGGTCACCCGTTCTGACGGCAGGGGAGAAACTTGAACCATACCCTCGATAGCCGAGCCAGGACTCCCCTCTGGTGGTGGGGGCCCCTGGCCCCAGTCTCGTTTCTTGCCCAGCCACAAAGTCTGGCATGTCCTGGCCCAGGGTAAGTTGCCATTCGAGGCTGTCCTGAAAGCTGCCCCAGGAATTGGCATTCGAAGAGAAGAACCTCCAGGTTTTATCCTTCCGCTTGGCCCTGGGCCTGCGAGCTCTCCCTTCGCCCCTGCCAGGAGGCGACGCTGCCGACGGCGGGCAGGACGTGGCCTGCCTGCAATCAGTACCATCAGGTGCATCACGTGCTGCGCCTTCACTTGGCGTGCTTGTCGGTGATGATGCTGGCGCTGAGGAACTGCTGGTTGCCCTTGCCCTTGACGTTGCCACGCGCAGGGTGGGTGCCGTCAACGGTGTCATCAGCGGTGTCGCCATCGGCGCCGTAGTTGTGGTGGACGAGCTGCCATTGGCAATGTCCACGCAAGATAGGGAGGCATCCAGCTGACGGGGGTTACAGTCATCACGGACTCCATCAGCATACCCAGGATGCGTATCCTCAGGAATGTAGGGAGGCGCATCACCTTCACGGCTACACGTAAGCCTGCCCCCATCAGGCTGCATTGCCACAAAACTGACGCTGTCGTCGTTGAAGTAGTTGCAGACGCCCTTCATTGCACTCGACGGTGTAACAGTCAAAATAGGACACCGCTGATTTGATTCCCAGGTGTAGTTGCTAAACACACGGCACTTGTTTGCCACCTGCCGCCTCGGAGGCCTGCTCCAACTTGTCCTTGGCCGCCTTGACTGTGGGGCTGGCCTTCTTGCTCGGGTCCTGGCACCCTGGGGGCTCCGCTGCTGGCGCAGTCGCCGTTGCCCCTCTTGGCGTTGGGGGCTGGGCCGTTGCGGGCTCAGCCGCCGGTGCCGACTCCTTCGGTGCCTCCACCCCGTGCTTGGCTTCTGGAAAGACGGCCACTCCACCAGGCGCTCCTTCATCGCCGCTGGTGTTGGACTTCCTCTTTTTGGCCGATAGACGTTCCATGTGCTGTTGCTGCTCTTGCCCCAACGCTGCCGCTTTCTCCCGCAGCGGTCCGAAGAGCGTGCCCAGCGCCATCTTGAACTCTGCCGGGAGCTGCCCCTTCCTGCGCATTGCTTCGGCTCTGTCCTCTGGTGACACCACATCGCCCAGGGCTTCGAGGCCAAACATGTCTCCGTCGTCCAGCAGCAGGTCTTCCCCATCCAGTAGCTTGGACAGGTCGATCTTCGTTGTGGGCGGCTTCGTCGGCTCCTCGTCCACCACGACGCTTGTGTGCAACTCGCGCACACAGCCTTGGTAGTGGGCTCGGGCTGCATCCAGCTGGTCGCTGTACTGTCGGACCTCGTTCTGTGCCTGCTCGACTTGTGCCTCAAGCTTCTCGCACTTGTCGACCGATTTGCTGAGGAATGCCACTGCCCTGTCCATTCGGGCTTTCGCAAGCTCCACCGACATGTCAACGTCGAGCTTGCTCTGGCGGTGGTCGTCAAGCTTCTTCTAGTACGTGGCCGCGGCAGCCGAATCGCCTGTCTCGCTGAGGAGCTTGACCAGGCTGACCAGGCGCTGCTCCTCCTTCTCGTTGGCGTCAACGTCGATGATCTCTGGCCACAAATCGAAGGCCACCTGGCTCGGGCCGCGGCTGGGCTGCCGTTCACGGGACGGGTGCCTCCTGAGCGGCTGAGAAACCTGCCACCAGGGGTGGGCAGGAGCTTCGCGCCGACTGCCAGGATCACCAGCGCGACGAGCAGGTGAGCGAGCGGCCCCGCGCCCTGGCTTGGGCCACTGATGCAGTGGCGGCTCGGTCAGTACCAGCGGTCCGCGGCAGTGTTTGCACCAACGCCACCAAACGAGGTTCTTGCCGCCGCCGCACGCCTCACACTTGACCATCGGGTTGCTCGTGACAACGCCATTCATCTGTCTGTGTGGCTGCTGCGCACTGTGGTGATCCCACGATCGGTGTCGGCGCTGGCGCCGATGCTCCGCTCCCTCCCAATGCCTCGTTGTGGCCGAGAGAGAACTCAATCAGGAAAAACAAGGCGCGGTCCTGTCTGGGGACGCGCGTGAGGTTAGCCTGGGAAGGGGCGTTACAGTCCCAGATGTGTGCCCCTGCTCTCAGGCCAAAACCTTTCCTCTTCCTCCTCCTCCTCCTCCTCCTCCTCCTCATCCTCCTCCTCCTCCTCCTCCTCCTCCTCCTCCTCCTCCTCCTCAGCCTCCGCCTCCGCCTCCGCTCCTCCTCCTCCTCCTCCTCCTCCTCCTCCTCCTCCTCCTCCTCCTCCTGCCTCCTCCTCCTGCCTCCTCTCCTCCTCCTCTCCTCCTCCTCCTGCCTCTCCTCCCTCCTCCTCCTCCTCTCCTCTCCTCCTCCTCCTCCTCCTCCTCCTCCTCTCCTCCTCTCCTCCTCCTCCTCCTTCCCTCCTTCCTCCTCTCTTTCCTCCTCCTCCTCTCCTCCTCTCCTCCTCCTCTTCCTCATCATCCCCCATCTCCTCATCGTGCCTCCTCCTCCGCCTCATCCTCTCGTGCGCCTCCTCCCCCTTCTACCCTCCTCCTCTCCTTCCTCCTCCTCCTCTCTCTCTCCCTCCTCCTCCTCCTCCTCCTCCTCCTCCCTCCTCTCCATCGAGGAATCGGAATCCAAATTGGAATCCCAAGTCGACTCGAATCAGAATCGGAAGCCATCGGAATTGAATCGAATCGGAGGAATCGAAACGCGCCCTGGACGCCTCGCCTCTGCTCGAATGTCCGGGCTTGGTCTGCGGCTCAAGAGCGTGCACGGCTCTGGCCGTGCCCCGCGGGGTAGCCCTCGGCGCTCAACTTCCTTGGGCGCCCCCACGATGACGCGCGCCAAGGGGGGCGGGGAGCGGCGGGGCGGCGGGCGGGGGGCGGGGGGCGGGGGGCGGGGGAGGAGGAGGAGGAGGAGGAGGAGGAGGAGGAGAGGAGGGGAGGAGGAGGAAGAGGAGGAGGACAAAGAGGAGGAGGAGGAGGAGGAGGAGAGGAGGAGGAGGAGGAGGGGGAGGAGGAGAGGAGGAGGAGGAGGAGGAGGAGGAGGAGAGCGGAGGCGGAGAGGAGGAGGAGGAGGAGGAGAAGGAGGAGAGGAGAGGAGGAGGAGGAGGAGGAGGAGGAGAAGGAGAGGAGGGAGGAGAAGGAGGAGGAGGAGGAGGAGCGAGGAGGAGGAGGAGAGGAGGACGACAAAAGAGGAGGAGGAGGAGGAGGAGGGAGGAGGAGGAGGCCAAAAGAGGAGAGGAGGAGGAGGAGGGGAGGAGGAGCGAGAAGCGACGAGAAGCGAGGAGGAGGATAGAGGACAAAGAGGACAAAGAGGACAAAGAGGACAAGAGTACAAAGTGGGGGAGGACAAAGTAAAAAGAGGAGGGGAGGAGCCGGAGGAAGGAGGAGGAGGAGGAGGACAAAGAGGAGGAGGAGGAGGAGGAGGAGGAGGAGGAGGAGGAGGAGGAGGAGGAGGAGGAGGGGGGGCATAACGGCAAAGCTTAGAGGCTTGGAAGTGGGCACCAACACCGACGCAGGGAAGCGCCTCCACCCCCCCGTCTGGGGAGCCCGGGCTCCCGCGAACTCGAGCCGCGCGAGGTCCCCGACAGGAGGGGGGCGGGACAGCGGGGGATGGGCAGCGCGCGGCTGCCCGCCAGCCCCGCCAGGAGGGCCTGGGCCAGCCAGCTCGCCCGCGGGCGCCCCACGGGGGGGGGTCCTCGGGAGCCTCCCTCGCCGCCGACCCCTCGCCAGGAGCAGTCAATACCCCACTGGGCGTGGCATCGGGCCGCATCGGCACGGAGTCGGAACCGAATCGAGGCGGTCGCGGCAGGATGCACCACAAAGCCACGAGGGTGGCGGGCCGCATCGGATCGCCGGCGTCGGAATCGAAGCAGATCGGGCAGACCAGAGTCGGCATCGAATCGGATCGATCGGATCGAGATGATGCCCTGGGAGGGGGGAGGCCAGGACTGCGAGGGCGAACGAGACGAACGTCTTTCCACCCACCCACCCTGCCTGGATCCAGGCCCATGCAGCATGCTGAGAACGCGCTTCCGAGCCCCGATCGAGAACTGACGGGGGGCGACAGGGAGGGACTGACTCGGGAGGGAAGACACTGGCAACGAATCGACGACTCCTCGGAAATCAATCGGCGATGGGACCCCGACGGGGAAGTCCCGCGTTCCTGGGCTGTTGGCGCACTCCGACCCCAGTCGGCGAGGAACTGCCGGCTGACACGCCAGGGACGCACTGACCCAGCTCCATGCAAACCTGGGTCAGTCAAGCTGGGAAGGATCCTGCACGACCCTGCAGGATCCTGCACGATCCAGCGCGCCGCCGGAACAACACAGCCCTGACTGCGCAGGATCCTGCAGCATCTGGCGATCTGGCTGGCCCCCGATTGTACTGACCCCCGTCTCGGGGGTGAGCGGGGACCGACCGTCCTGGCATTCAGACGCTCCTACCACGACACGTTCGTAGAACCAGCAAATGCTGCAAGGACTAAGACGGTGTTCTCAGAGCATAAGCCCGACGTGCTAAAACGAAACAGTCTCGGCCAAACGTGCTCTGAGAACACTCCGTGCAGACCAAGTAAGGTTTTTATCATTACTATCATTAGAACTGTTTGTCTTCTTCTTAATAACAGTATTATTATGTATGTGCTTATGTGTAATATGTTTATTATTATTATCGGAGCATTCTCTGACGGGCCTATATAGTAAGCAAGCCTGGGCGCTGCGCCGCTGCTCGACATCAAGGCTCCCAGCGCTGCGGCAGGAGCTCGACCGCAAGAAACCCTTCCGCAAGAGAAACCCGACCCTGAGACCACAGGACGTCCGCTGATTCTTGGTGTGGGAACGTCGCGCTTCTTCCATCGCAAGACCATCGAGACCAAAGAAACCCGGGGCCCGAGGGCGCCCTGGAGGCAAGCAGGGTGCTTCTTGGCACGGGTCTCCACTGCAGGCAAGAATGGACGCTGCGCCGCTGCTCGATCGAGGCTCCCAACGATCCCTGCAGGCGGACGCGGATCCCCCGGCCGCGGCTGGTCGGGAAGAGGGAGGGGGAGGACGAGGAGGAGGAGGAGGAGGACAAAGAGAAGGAGGAGGAGGAGGAGAAGGCGGAGGCAGAGGAGGAGGAGGAGAAGGAGGAGGCAGAGGAGGAGGAGGAGAAGGACGAGGAGGAGGAGGGGAGGAGGAGGAGGCAGGAGGACGGAGGCAGAGGGAGGACGAGGAGGGAGAGGACGAGAGGAGGCGGGAGGAGGAGGGAGGAGGAGGAAGAGGAGGCGGAGGAGGACGAGGAAGGAGGAGGAGGAGGAGGAGGAGGAGGAGGAGGGGAGGAGGCGGAAGGAGGAGGAGGAGGAGGAGAGTGAGGAGGAGGAGAGAGGAGGAGGAGGAGGAGGAGGAGGAGGAGCGAGGAGGGGGGGGAGGAGGATGAGGACGAGGACGCGGAGGAAGAGGAGGAAGAGGAGGAGGCGGAGGGACGAGGAGAGGAGGGCAGAGCAGGAAGGAGGAGGACGAGGAGGGAGGAGGCAGGAGGAGGAGGAGGGGAGAAGGACGAGTAGGAGAGGAGGCAGGATGAGGAGGCACGAGGAGGAAGGAGGAGGAGGAGGAGGAGGAGAGGAGGACGACGAGGAGGAGGAGGAGAAGGGGAAAAGAAGGAGGAGGCAGAGGAGGACGAGGAGGGGGGAGGAGGAGGCGGAGGAGGAGGAGGACGAGGAGGAGGAGGATAGGAGGAGGCAGAGGAGGAGGAGGAGGAGGACGAGGAGGAGGAGGAGAAGGAGGAGGCAGAGGAGGAGGAGGAGGAGGAGGAGGGGGAGGAGGGGGAGGAGGCGGAGGAGGAGGAGGAGGAGGAGGAGAGTGAGGACAGTAGTGTATTGTTGATGCCCTTGAGGGTAGGCATAACCCTGTGAGGACGGATGGGGCTCTGGGGCTCACCCACCCTTGTTACCGTGCCCCCAGGTACAAGGACCGTGGTAAGCACACGGTATAAGAGGTAGCATACCTTTCATCGGCAACCTCCGTTGTGAAGACCGTGGCTCGTCCTTACTCGGTTTGTGCGCCAGAGCAATCGGAGCGTATCAGCACACGGTGGAGGTGAGTGTGAATGAGGGGTGATGGATTCCACACCTCCTGACTGCATGGACGATGCGGCGGAGCGAGGCCGCCAAGGTAATGAGGCTCAGAGTATACAGCGCTGAATGCCAGTGCGTGCGCGTGCGGCGGGATGCAACAAGGGAGTAGGTGGCTGATATAATAAGTGGACAACGTCAACCCACGCCATCATTGTGCTGCGTACCCCAACGGTTACACGACGCGACGCGACAGCAAGCTGAGAGGCAATGGTTACCTCACCTCCAGCCGGCATGGACGATGCGGCGGAGTGAAGACGCCAAGGTAATGAGACTCAGAGTAAACAGCGCTGTATGCCAGTGCGTGAGCGTGCGGCAGGGTGCAACAAGGGAGTAGGTGGTTGAGATAATATGTGGCCAACGTGTCCTCACGCCACCTCTGAGCTGCGTACCCCTACGGTTACACAACGCGACGCGACGGCAGGCAAGGGGATCGCGCGCCGAAGAATACGATTCGACCCGCGGCCGCATAACCATCTGAGAGGCGATGTTTTCCTCACCTCCTGCTGGCATGGACGATGCGGCGGAGTGAACAAGCTGGCCCAGAACGCATCCTGGGACCATACCTGCTGAGGCCGGCGCGCCTCACGTAGGCCCTCTGCCCAAGACTGGGAGGATACGAACTTCGAGAGTTTCGCATCGGGTGCGACCCCCAGAAAGCTCACGGCGAGGGGCATCTCCGACCATCAAAACCCCTTCGGGTTTCGGGGACGATGAGCTTGGCGAGTCATTGAGGACCAGTCGGTTCCCCAGTTGTCCGTTTCCCTGGGGGGTCCTCAGTTGTCCGTTTCCCTGTGCCCCGCATCATCGCCTCGGCGCGCGGTGGGGACAGCAGCGATTGACGACAACAAAGAGAGAGCATTTTACTAGCGGCGAGCTGTGTAGCAACAGTCCAGTGGCGTCAGTCACCCTTGTAAGACTAACAGGGCTTAGTGAGCATGCCCCATGAAGACAATTGTGCAGGACCGCCGGCATTGTCGCCGGGCTGTGTCCTGGAGGCCCGACCCTCCGACGTGAGCATGCGGTGCCGCTTCCTTCTCCGTGCCAATGCAGCTTCGGACACTATGCCTGCACCACTGGATTTCCTAAACACTGCTGCTGCAATACAGCTTGAGAAAAATGATTATCTTGCCAAGTCGGCGGCGGACACGATAGCTTGCACCACTGGTTTATCTAACCACTGCTGCTGCAATACCAAGCGATGCGTTTGAGCACTGCCAACATCCTCGCCCCCTCACTCCTGGGCGCGGTTATCTTCATTGGGCACCGCTCTGGTGCATCGGACCGCGGTGGGAGGGAATGCGCCACAGAGCCGCCAGCCACAGTGCATCCCGGCAGGATACGTCTGCTTTCTCCCGCTCGCGACTGACGCGCCTCAGCGCGCTGGACGCACGAAACGCGTGAGAATCCTCCGCACCCTCCAAGGGCGACGAGGGGAGGAAGGAGGAGAGAGGAGAAATTTGGAGGCGCAGGCAAGAGCGGCGCGTGCAAGAGCGGGCCGCGAGGCCCGCGCAGCACGAGGGGCGTTATCGCCGTGGGCCTGGCGTCTAGGGGATCCCCTTGCCAGCCCGCGGCGTGAGCGCAATCTGTGAACGCACGAAAGCTGGCCCGGACGCTGGCCAGAGTCTAACAGGAGATAAGCAATGTTAGCCGGACAGAATGATATTATGCAGGACTGTCGGCCTTGCCGCCAGACTGTGTCCTCGAGGCAAATGCCTCGCGACATGCTTGCAAAGTTACACTGTGGATGCACGAAAGCTGCAAATGAAGCTGGCCAGCCTCTGATAGGAGATAACCATGGTAGCAGAGTGCGATTGCGCAGGACTGCCGGCCTTGCCGCCAGGCTGTGTCCTTGAGGCGAATGCCTCGCGACGTGCGTTCATAATATGTAGACGCGCGAAAGCTGGCCTTGACACTGGCCATCGTCGACTAGAAGACAACCCATGGTAGCCGCAAAGCGTGAGACCGTGCAGGACTGCCGGCCTTGCCGCCGGGATGTGTCCTTGAGGCCACTGCCTCGCGACATACTTGCATGATCTGCGATTGCACGAAAACTGGCAATGACGCTGGTAGGAGTCAGCCACGCAAGCCGGACAACATGGGGTTATGCAGGACTGCCGGCGCTGCCGCCGGGCTGCGTCCTTGAGGCGAATGCCTCGCGACATGCTTAGATAAACTGTGGACGCGCGCAAGCTGAAACTGAAACTGGTCGACGACTGATAGGAGGAACCACGGCAGCAGAGTGCAAATGTGCAGGACTGCCGGCCTCGACGCCGGGCTGTGCCCTTGAGGCGAATGCCTCGCGACGTGCGTTCATAATCTGAGGACGCACGAAAGCTGGCCCTGACCCTGGCCATCGACGAAAAGGAGACAAGCCATGGTAACCACAAAGAGTGAGACTGTGCAGGACTGCCTGCCTTGCCGCCGGGCAGTGTCCTCGAGGCGAATGCCTCGCGACATGCCGCATTATCTGCGATTGCACGAAAACAGGCAATGACGTTAATGGGAGACAACCATGGTAGCCAGACGAAAATATATTGAGCAGGACTGCCGGCCTTGCCGCCGGGCTGTGTCCTTGAGGCGAAGGCCTCGCGACATGTGCGCAGCATCCGCGGCGCGCGACAGCTGGCACGGCCGTTGGCCACCGTCTAGGACGAGGCCATGGTAAGCGGAGAGAGTTAGATTGCGCAGGGCCGCCGGCTTTGCCGCCGGGCTGTGTCCTCGAGGCGAATGCCTCGCGACGCGCGCGCATAATCCGTGGACGCACGAGATCTGGCACTGCCGTTGGCCTTCGCCTGCGCACGAGGAGCCAAGCGCAGCATACGCCCGCGTGCGCCTTCAGACAACGAAGCCAAGATCTCGAGGTGAACGACCTCGAGGTATTGACCGCCTTCCTTGCATGATGGGCAACGGTGATTGTGCAGGACCGCCGGCCTTCCCGCCGGGCTGCGTCCTGGAGGGCAGAACCTCCGACTGGAATGCTTCTCCGCTGGCATTGGCGCCAGGCCATGTCCTACGGACACATGCCACACGCTAGGATATGAGAATGCGCAGGACCGCCAGCATTGCCGCCGGGCTGCGTCCTGGAGGTCAGACCCTCCGACTTGTCCGAATGAAAATTGACAAAACCGGGCAGTGTCATGGAGGCGCATGCCTCCTAAGGAAGGTGTGTAGGATCGCCAGTATTGCTGGCAGGCTCCTGGAGGAGAAATCCTCCGGCGCCCTCGTTGAGACCATCTGGCGGAGCCGACAGGCAGCTGGTGTCAACCTCGCTCAGGAGGGCCATGCTTAGCCTGTCACTGGCGAAACGTGTTCCACCAGGGTGACCACCCAGGCGGGGCCTGTGGCTCTCCGACCCGAACCTGCAAGGTGGGCAATATAAGCACTGCTGGAGGAGGTCCGGTCTAGGGCGACGCATCCTCCTTGTGATGGGAAAGTACTTGAGCGTGCCTCTTGCCACTGTCGCCCCGCTGTTCACTCCCGTGGGGGCTCGGCTGGGGTGCTCGTCGGGCGTGGTCGCCGCGGCCGCGGGCGCCGCCGCGGGGCCGGGCGCCGCCTCGCTGGGGGGGAGGCTCTCTCGCGGGGGCCGCCCCCGCGGGCCGCGCTCCCCGCGCCGCCCACGTCGTCCTCGTCGTCGTCGTCCTCGTCGTCGTCGTCCTCGTCGTCGTCGTCGTCCTCGTTGTCGTCGTCGTCGTCGTCCTCGTCGTCGTCGTCCTCGTCCGCGTCCTCGTCCCCCAGGGCGTCGTCGTCCTCCTCGCCCGCCACTCCCCGGGACACCGTCGTCGTCCCCCAAGACATCGCCGTCCAGGACATCGTCGCCGTCCTCGTCCTCGGACTGCTGGGCTGGAGCGCTCGTGGGAGAAGACAGCACGTGGCCGACTGGGGCAATGCAAACAACACATTAAGCCGCGGACAAGTGCACCTAAAATAATGCAATGGGAAACGGGGAAAAAAGGTAACCTTCAGGGCACAGAGTAACCTAATCCGCGGCAGTGCCAAGTAGGGAGGAGGATACAAACATGAGACATGTGTACATATATATATATATGTATATATATAATACATATATAAATATATATATATATATATATATATATACATAGATATAGATCCGCCGGCCCCCTTGTGGGGCCACCAGGCTGTAGGCCCGTGATTCGCAGTTTCCTGTACCAGTTGTAGCTTGTATTTTCCAGTGTTACAGGTTTGCTTCTTGCTGGTTACTGTAACTAGTTGATTGACAGCGCGAGGGGGGGGAGGCCCAAACGGGATTTTTAGCGTCCCCTGGGCGCGTTGTCTGAATTGCTGGGGGGGCTCGAAATCGACACCCCTCACGCAGATCCGCGGGGTCAGGGTCCAAAAACACAAGGGAGTTGCCACATTTCTGAAATTCGGTGCCACCCCTCACGCAGATCCGCGGGGTCAGGGTCCAAAAACACATGGGATTTGCCACATTTCTGAAATTCGGTGCACCCCTCACGCAGATCCGCGGGGTCAGGGTCCAAAAACAAGGGGATTTGCCACATTTCTGAAATTCGGTGCCACCCCTCACGCAGATCCGCGGGGTCAGGGTCCAAAAACACAACATTTCTGGGCCACCCCTCACGCAGATTCGGGGTCAGGGTCCACATTTGCCACATTTCTGAAATTCGGTGCCACCCCTCACGCAGATCCGCGGGGTCAGGGTCCAAAAACACATGGGATTTGCCACATTTCTGAAATTCGGTGCCACCCCTCACGCAGATCCGCGGGGTCAGGGTCCAAAAACACAAGGGATTTGCCACATTTCTGAAATTCGGTGCCACCCCTCACGCAGATCCGCGGGGTCAGGGTCCAAAACACAAGGGATTTGCCACATTTCTGAAATTCGGTGCCACCCCTCACGCAGATCCGCGGGGTCAGGGTCCAAAAACACAGGGATTTGCCACATTTCTGAAATTCGGTGCCACCCTTCACGCACATCCATCGCAAGGCGTGGTAACCCAAACTGCGAGAACTCCCGCGGCCCTTTAATCGCAAGGTGTGGTAACCAAGCCCGTAAACCATACACGTCTTACCAATCGCCAGGTGTGGTAACCCCTCTTGTGATCAGTTGGTTTTGCTGATTGCGAATCGGCTTCGCATGAAGTTTCGATACTGCTTCACGACAGCGCCAAGACCTCATGACTTAGCTCTTCCATGGCCCATTCTCCGAGAGAGGGGGGGCGGGCGGCAGGGGGCGAAGCCCTTACGGATATATGCGTATCATTGCCAAGACGTGCCAGCGGATCAATCGATTTGAGATTACAACTGCACGCCAAACCAATACATACCGAAGGCTACCACGCGGCCGCACTTACGCGCACATGTCAACATCCTTCCAACACCGCAGGTGTTCGAAGAACGGTAGACAAACAGAAGATGACAAACAAATCGGCTGACATTGTGATTGTGTGCGCGCGCACTCGCTCAAACTATGAAGCACACGTGTTGCGCAAGCCTGTTGAGTGTGGCCATGCGGGCCACACGCCCACGCATGCCGAAACCACTAAACAATCCTAGCGCGCCCGCCAAAACTGACAATCCAGAACATGTGGGCAACCCTCGGGCGTGCCCGTACTCATGACGGAATCACAACCAAGCCATTGAGATTCATACATGGAAAAAAGCATGGTGTATGCGTGCGCATGTACTCATCATCATCATCATCATCATCATCATCATCATCATCATCATCATCAGCATCAGCATCAGCATCAGCATCATCATCATCATCATCATCAGCACTATCTTGATTGCCATCGCCAGCGTCAGCAGTGCAACAGTCATCAGCATCACCACCAGCAGCAGCATCAGCATCAACATCCGTACCATCATCAAGCACCGTCATCATCAACAGCATCGGCATCGTCGTCGTCCTCGTCGTCGTCAGCACCAGCATCGTCGCCACCATCCCCATCATCATCACCAGCAGCATCACCATCATCGTAAGAAGCAACAGCATCATCACACTCATCATCACCATCGCCCTCGCCATCATCATCATCTTCATCAGCATCATCAGCAGCATCATCGTCATCAAAAACTTGGTTCATTATCATCATGGTCGTCGTCATCGCCACAAACACCACCATCGTCATTAGCATCACCGTCAACATCGCCGCTGCCATTCTCATCATCATCCTCTTCATATATACATTCATAACCCCGATCAAAGTCATCATCATCAGCAGCATCATCCGCATCACCGACACACTCATCATCAGCAGCATCATTAACATCGCCAGCACCATCACCATCGACATGTCATGCATGTTTCTCGCAATCGCCAACGTCATCACCGCCGTCTTCACCACTGCCGAACGTTTCGCCATCCACATCTGCATCACCATCATCATCATCGTCGACGTCGTCGCTGTCGTCGTCGTCGATGTCGACAACATCATCATCACCACCACCACCACCATTCTCACCATCACCACAACCGTCGTCGTCGTCGTTGTCATAATCAGTCATAGTCGCCGTCGCTGTCGTCGCCTTCAGCAGTATCGCCACCACCATCACCGCCAACATCATCATCGTCGTCGGAGTCGTCGCGGATGCCCTCGTCACAATGATCACAAAAACCATCCGAACAAGGGATATTCGTGATAAGGATTCTCGCGTCGCTGCGCCACCTGAGATGTGCCCAACAAATACGGGTGGGTGGATGGGATGTCGACTCGAACGTTGAAATTGGCGACCCCAACTTCTACAAACACTGTCGCGTCGCATGGATTGCAACTCCACTGCTGTATTACACAGGAGCGCGGATCGAGTGTACAAACCCACTCTCTAGAATACACGGTGGCCAACACTTGGTAAGTATAGTCGCTACAGGAAACTGCACAACTAACAAATGTCGAAGGTCCGCGACAAACATAGGATGGCGTGCGCCTTTTTTGCCGCTTTTTGGCCCCAGGGGGCCCCTGCAGGGCCCCTTGTGGCACAGAGAAAGTGTCATTAACCTCTTTCACCCCTTCACTGATCGGATTACCCACCAATCCGCCCCAATCCAACCCGAAGTCGCCGTCTGGCCTGCCAAATTCCAGTGGGGGGAGGCTCTGAGACATCGAGAAAACACCATGGAATCCGCACACACCCCAACCCGAATTTGTGAAGGGGAACTGGGACACACAAATAAATACACACAAATAAAAATATTCCCCATAGTTTCCAATGTTTTCTGGGGTTTTGTCTTCCCCCCACTTCCCATATGTTCCCATATTTTCCAAGAATCGCAGTTTGATTGTGTCTGTGTGCTTTTTCCCGTCCTGAATTTGGGCAGGGGTCTGGGACCGTCGGGTTGGGCCGGGGTGGCCTGGTAAGTCGTGAGCACCGCCCTTTCCCAGCCTGGCAACGAGTGATTGTCGCCCACCCCATGACGCAACGCCTGAGAGGGGCCTGTGGAATGCACTGTAGTAGCTGCATGGAATACAGAGAGACGGCGTGCAAATAGCGGGGCCCGTGCTGTGGGAGAGCACGGTCTCTTTCCTTTTACGGGGGCTCGTGCACGCCCGCTGCCGGCGCGCCACACAGCCCGAGGGCCCTGCGGTCCGAGACGGCCGCGCTGGGCAGCGGAGGTGCGAGCGAGGCGCACGAGGAGGGGAGGCTGAAACGGGCATAACTCGGCTACTCGCAAGAGTGACCCTGGGTAAGAGTGACCTTTGGTGCGCGGCTCTCCGGGGGCCGCGGAGCGACCAAACACAAGCGCGCAAGACGGTACCATCGCGTCGCGTTCGACGGTCGGGGGACGCCAATGGGCCCGCACCAAAGGTCACTCCGGCGAAGGGTCACTCTTACGTGTAGTCGAAACAGCCACGAGGCTGCTGCAGGTCCAGGGTCCATCCGCGAGGGCTCGGGGAGGAGGGAGGAGGGAGGAGGGAGGAGGGAGGAGGGAGGAGGGGGGAGGGAGGAGGAGGAGGAGAGGAGGGAGGGGAGGAGGGAGGAGGGAGGAGGGAGGAGGAGGGAGGAGGAGGAGGAGGAGGAGGAGGAGGAGGAGGGGAGGAGGATGCAACGGGGGGCCAACAACCACAAAGGCTGCCGCAGCGCGCGCGCCGGCCGGCGCCTGACCCGGCGCGGCAGCGCCCGGCTCGCCGGCGCCCCCAGCGGCTGCCGCGCGGCCGCGCCCCGCGCCCCGCGGCGGCCGCGCGCGCGGCGGCTCGCGCGCGGCGCGGGAGGGCGCATCGGGAGGGCGTCGAGAGGCGGGCGGGGGAGGCGGGGAGGAGGAGAAGGAGGAGGAGGAGGAGGAGGAGGGAGGAGGAGGAGGAGGGGGAGGAGGAGGGGGAGGAGGAGGAGGAGGGGGAGGTGGAGGGCCCATCTGCGAGGGCCCGGGGAGGTCGAGGGCTCACGGATCCCGGGTTCGAGCTTCGAGAGCTCGAGGGGTCGAGGGCTCGAGGGGGAGGGCCGAGCCTCGAGGGCTCCAGGGGGGTCGGGGGGTCCCGGAGGTCGGAGCCGGAGGAGCGAGGCGGCCGCGGGAGGGTCCCAAGACGCCTCCGAGGCGAGCCAAGCCGAGGGCCCCCAAGACGTGCCCACCTCCACCATGTGGCCTGGAGGAGCGCCCGCGCCCCGCCGGGGCGGGCCCTTGGAGCCCCGACGAGAAGCGCAAACGATGGAGGCGTGTGGATTTAACGACGCGTCCAGTTACCATACAGTGAGCGGCTTGAATAAGGAACGCTTACTTTTCAAAAGGGGCTCGGTCGTTCCATTTATCGTTCCGTCCGCATTATGTATTATCGTTCCTTATGCGTGTTCCCTGGAGAAAAGGGGCTCCGTTCCTGATTGATCGTTCCTTAGGTCAGGCCGATGACTGTGCGGAGTCGACGCGCTCCGTCACACCCCATTTCGGCGAGCCTGGCGCCGTGCCTCGGGGGGGGAAGAGGGAGGCAAGCGAAGGGGACGGCTGCGACCCCTCTCGAGTAGGCCGTGCACGCCGTGGCCCAACGCGTCAGAGACTGACTGGTGGCACAATGTACAGCAGCATCCCAGAAATAGAAAAGCAGCGGCGAAGGGAGGAGAGGGAAGGAGGAGGAGGAGGAGGAGGTGGAGGAGGAGGGCGACGACGACGAGGAGGAAGAGGAGGAGGCGGCGGGGGAGGAGGACGACGAGGAGGAAGAGGAGGCGGAGGAGGACCAGGAGGACAACGCAGAGGAGGAGGAGGAGGAGGAGGAGGAGGAGGAGGATGGAGAAGGAGGAGGAGGATGAAGGAGGAAGAGGAAGAAGAGGAGCAGGAGGTGTAGGAGGAGGAGAGGAGGAGGACGGAGCATTCCGCGAACCGTGGATCTGTCGCCCACGCGCTAGGTCCACGCATCCCCAATACATGTTAATAATTCGCGTGCGCCCCAGGAGCGGGCCTTATGCTGGAGAAGCGGCGCCCTGGCCCAGGGTGCCCCCCGCTTGCCGCAGCGCTTCGGAGCCCCTGGGGGCCTCTGGGCATCGTGGGGGACGCTCTTGATAACTACCTACCAGTCCACCAAAACCTAACCCGAAGACCCGAATTTCGAGTTGGGGGGGCACGGGTTCCATATGTGTTTTCTCAATGGTCCCCGACCCCCCCACCACCACCACTGGAAATGGAGGGCAACTGGAGGCAGGCCTTCGGGTTGGGCTGGGGTGGTTTGGTGGGTGGTACCTTGAGCGGATGGGGTCGGAGGAGCGCGCCGCATCGCCGATGCATCGTCGATGCATCGGCGACTTCGGCGGTGCATCGGCGACGCCGGCGAAGAGAAAATCGACTTCCGCATCGAGCCGCATCGCCGATGCAGCGGCGATGCGGCGCGCTCCTCCGACCACACCTGCTCGGGCCCCATCCGGGAGGCCTAGAGCTCCGTTATAGGCCATCTGGGCCTCCCCGGAGATCCCCGGGGGCACCGTGGGCCAGGGACACCCCTGGAGAAAACCCTACTGGGTGGCTCTGCCGAGCGTATTCGGGAGAGGAGCAGGAGGAGGAGGAGGAGGAGGAGGAGGAGGAGGAGGAGGAGGATGGAGGAGGAGGAGGAGGAGGAGGAGGAGGAGGAGGATGGAGGAGGAGGAGGAGAGGAGGAGGATGGAGGAGGAGGAGGAGGAGGAGGAGGAGGAGGTGGAGGTGGCCGCGGGCAGGCCGCACGGCGGAGGTGTGCCGCAGGCAGGCGGACGTTTGGTCTTGGCTTCCCATGGCCCTCCTCGAGCTTCACACAGAAGGTACGCACGCGCTGCCCGAACATCAGGAGGCAACTACTGGGAGGTCTTCGTCGAAAGGACAATGGAGGATTAAGCCCCTGTGGGGGACTGTTACGACGAAATGGGCCTCGGATTACGCGGGATTAAGCCGGACGAAGCGGGATGAAGCGGGATCACGCTGCATTAAGCGAATCATGCCAGATTAAGCCGAATTTCAGAACAGGGCACCAACATCAGAATCTGACCTCGCAGGAGTTGCATCCGAACGAACATGTCGCCGCTCAGACGACCTGCAATGGATCTCATGAGCCCAGAAACATCCGACGGATAACGCAGGATGAGTATTTCGCATAGCCCCAACAGCCACGCAGCAACGACTGGCAGGGCAAAGCACCTCGACAAACTCTGAAAACAAACATATCCGACAATGGCCCGACGCCAGAATCTCCTGAGGTTTCACACGGCAAAGCCTCATGCACGGCCCCCGAATGATGCGGCTCAGACGACTGAACCGGAATGGATCTCATGAGACGGGAGTCTTCTGACTGATAACGCAGGATGAGTCTTCCTGATAGCCCAAATCACCATGTAGCGACGTCTGGCAGACCAAAACACCTCAACAAACTTCGAAATCAAATATCTGAAGATAGCCAAACTCCTCCCCCCGTCCTCAGACAGTACATGGAAAATGCTCACAAACCGCACCCGAATGTTGCGGCTCAGACGACTTAACCGGAATGGATCTCATGAGCCCGGAGGCTTCTGACTGATAACGCAGGATGAATCTTCCTCATGGCCAGAATCACCATGTAGCGACGTCTGGCAGGCCGAAGCACCCCGGCAAACTTCGAAAGCAATATCCGACAGGCTGTCAAACTCCACCTCTTCCTCAGACTTCTGCTCACGCACGGCCCTCGAATGTTGCGGCTCAGACGACTTAACCGGAATGGATCTCATGAGCCCGGAGGCTTCTGACTGATAACGCAGGATGAATCTTCCTCATGGCCAGAATCACCATGTAGCGACGTCTGGAAGGCGAAATCACACCGGCAAACCTCGAAAGCAAATATCCGACAGGCTGTCAAACTCCACCTTTTCCTCAGACTTCTGCTCACGCACGGCCCCCGAATGTTGCGGCTCAGACGACTTAACCGGAATGGATCTCATGAGCCCGGAGGCTTCTGACTGATAACGCAGGATGAATCTTCCTCATGGCCAGAATCACCATGTAGCGACGTCTGGAAGGCGAAAGCACCCCGGCAACCTTCGAAAGCAAATATCCGACAGGCTGCAAACTCCACCTTTTCTCTGCTGCTCACGCACGGCCCCGAATGATTGCGGCTCAGACGACTTAACCGGAATGGATCTCATGAGCCCGGAGGCTTCTGACTGATAAACGCAGGATGAATCTTCCTCATGGCCAGAATCACCATGTAGCGACGTCTGGAAGGCGAAAGCACCCCGGCAACCTTCGAAAGCAAATATCCGACAGGCTGCCAAACTCCACCTTTTCCTCAGACTTCTGCTCACGCACGGCCCCCGAATGTTGCGGCTCAGACGACTTAACTGGAATGGATCTCATGAGCCCGGAGGCTTCTGACTGACAACGCAGG
The DNA here is from genome assembly GCA_963575745.1 of Prorocentrum cordatum. Lineage (NCBI taxonomy): Eukaryota > Dinophyceae > Prorocentrales > Prorocentraceae > Prorocentrum > Prorocentrum cordatum. Next base: position 59,091 of record CAUYUJ010001816.1, read on the forward strand.
ATGAATCTTCCTCATGGCCAGAATCACCATGTAGCGACGTCTGGAAGGCGAAAGCACCCCGGCAACCTTCGAAAGCAAATATCCTACAAACCTTCCAACCCCACCTTTTCCTCAGACTTCTGCTCACGCACGGCCCCCGAAAGATGCGGCTCAGACGACTTAACCGGAATGGATCTCATGAGCCCGGAGGCTTCTGACTGATAACGCAGGATGAATCTTCCTCATGGCCAGAATCACCATGTAGCGACGTCTGGAAGGCGAAAGCACCCCGGCAACCTTCGAAAGCAAATATCCGACAGGCTGTCAAACTCCACCTCTTCCTGAGACTTCTGCTCACGCACGGTCCTCCAATGTTGCCGCTCAGACGACTTAACCGGAATGGATCTCATGAGCCCGGAGGCTTCTGACTGATAACGCAGGATGAATCTTCCTCATGACCAGAATCACCATGTAGCGACGTCTGGAAGGCGAAAGCACCCCGGCAACCTTCGAAAGCAAATATCCGACAGGCTGTCACACCTTTTCCTCAGACTTCTGCTCACGCACGGCCCCCGAATGTTGCGGCTCAGACGACTTAACCGGAATGGATCTCATGAGCCCGGAGGCTTCTGACTGATAACGCAGGATGAATCTTCCTCATGGCCAGAATCACCATGTAGCGACGTCTGGAAGGCAAAATCACACCGGCAACCTTCGAAGGCAAATATCCGACAGGCTGTCAAACTCCACCTCTTCCTGAGACTTCTGCTCACGCACGGCCCTCGAATGTTGCGGCTCAGACGACTTAACCGGAATGGATCTCATGAGCCCGGAGGCTTCTGACTGATAACGCAGGATGAATCTTCCTCATGGCCAGAATCACCATGTAGCGACGTCTGGCAGACCGAAGCACCCCGGCAAACTTCGAAAGCAATTACCCGACAGGCTGTCAAACTCCACCTCTCCCTCAAACTTCTGCTCACGCACGGCCCCCAAATGGTGCGGCTCAGACGACTTAAACGGAATGGATCTCATGAGCCCGGAGGCTTCTGACTGATAACGCAGGATGAATCTTCCTCATGGCCAGAATCACCATGTAGCGACGTCTGGAAGGCGAAAGCACCCCGGCAACCTTCGAAAGCAAATATCCGACAGGCTGTCAAACTCCACCTCTTCCTCAGACTTCTGCTCACGCACGGCCCCCGAATGATGCGGCTCAGACGAACTAACCGGAATGGATCTCATGAGCCCGGAGGCTTCTGACTGATAACGCAGGATACATCTTCCTCATGGCCAATACATCCATGCAGCAACGTCTGGCAGGCAACAGCACCTCGATAAACTCTGAGAGCACACACCCGATGGTGGCCCGACTCCTCCCCCCGTCCTCAAACGTTGCATGGAACATGCAAAAATTGCGGGCCAGACGACTCAACCGGAATGGATTTCATGAGCCCGGAGGCTTCTGACTGATAACGCAGGATGAATCGTCCTGCAGCTACGACTGACACCACAGCACCTCGACAAACTTCGAAAACGAATATCCGACATCTGGTTCGGCTGCACCTTTTCATCAGGCTTATGCTCACGCACGGCCCCCGAATGATGCGGCTCAGACGACTTAAACGGGATGGATCTCATGAGCCCCGACGCCTCTGACTGATAACGCAGGATGAATCGTCCTGCAGCTACGACTGACACCACAGCACCTCGACAAACTTCGAAAACGAATATCCGACATCTGGTTCGGCTGCACCTTTTCATCAGGCTTATGCTCACGCACGGCCCCCGAATGATGCGGCTCAGACGACTTAAACGGGATGGATCTCATGAGCCCGGACGCCTCTGACTGATAACGCAGGGTGAATATTCCTCATAGCCACACCAGTCAAGCAGCGACGATTGTCAGGCCACAGCACCTAGACAAATTTCAAACGCATGCCCGCCCAGTGGCCCGATTCGTACCCCCTCCTAGGACTTCACATGGTGCGTGCTCACTCACGAGCCCCGAATGTTACGGCTCAGACGATTTAACTGGAATGGATATCAAAACAAATCAGCCGACCATGTCGGCGATTGTGTGTGGGGCCCTTCCGTTTGAGTCGTCGTCGTCGTCGTCGTCGCCGCCGCCGCCGTCATCGTCGTCGTCGTCCTCGTCCTCGTCGGCCTCGTCGTCGTCGCCGCCGCCGCCGCTCCCCCCCCCTTCCCCAAGCCCTTCTCTTCAAGCGTCCCAACCAAAGGCAAATCGAGCAAAGTCCTAATCGAGTCAAAGGGCAGTCCCTTCCCTTTGATCCCTCCCCCGCCGAGGGGGGGGGGGAAAGGGGAGTGGGGGGAGGGGAGGGGGTTGTGACCCCTCCCAGAGCACCCCTCCCTGGGAAAAGTTTTCCCCTTCTATTCCTTGCCTCCTAGACGAGGTAAGGGGGAATAGGTGGGCCCACTTCTTTGTCCATCGTTCAAAAAACTGGCCAACAAGTTGTGAGATCGCCATAAAGACCACAAGCGGCAGCGCCGTGAATACTCCACGGGAGGAACAATATTGTAAGCATCCGCAAGAGTAATCCTATTGCAATCCTCCCCAAAAGGGATCCTATCGTAACCCCGCGCACAGGGAATTCGATCATAATCCTCCACACAAAGAACTCGAATGTAATCCTCCACCAAAGGAATCCGATTGCAAGCATGAAAAAAAGCCCGATTGCACTCGTGAACGAAAGAAGTCCGATTGTAGCATGGAGAGGCGGGCTCCGCAGGAACGAAGGGGGCGAACAGCAGGAAACATAATAATAGGAAGCCCGTGCACGGGGAAAATGTGAACAAACCTCCAACCTTCAAAGAGGAAGGAGGAGATACCCCACAGAAAAAGTCTTGCTTTAATCCTCCACTCCAAGAATCCGACTGTAATCCTCCGGAAAAAATCACATTGTAATCGTCCACGACACGATGCCTTGTGATACCATCAATACAAGGAAACCTGTTATAGTACGGGGGGCCGGGCGCCGCAGGGACGAAAGAAACAAAAAACCTGAAAAACCAAGGAGAAATAGGACAACCACCTGCTCTCAAATGGAAAAATAAGACTACATCTCCAACATCCGAAGGGGGTGGCGGAAGAAGTGCCTTTCGCCTTCGCCTCCGGAATGGCGGGGAGAGGAGATTTTCCACAAAAAAACGTCGGTTCTCCTTCACAACAGGAATCCTAGTGTACTCCTCCACAAAGGAAATCCGAGTGTAATCCCCCGCAGGAGGAATCCGATTATACCCATCCACAAAAGTAAACCGATTGTAACCATCCAGAGAACAAACAGCATTTGATGTTGATCGCAAACAAAAGAAATCCAAGTGTATTATGGCGGGGCGGGGGCCGCAGGAACGAAGGGAGCGAAAAAGCAAGAAAGGAAAAAATCAGATACAAACCGATGCTGTCACACGGGAATATACGAAACAACCTCCCCCCCCCCAAAAAAAATGAAACCAACGGAAAAAGTGCCTCTTCGCTTCCGCGGACGAGGGGAGAGGAGATCCTCCGCAAAAAGATTGCTGTTCAAATCCTCAACAGAAAGGGTCCGATTGTGAGGAAGGCAGAGCGGATCCTTCACAAGGAGGAGTCGTATTATAATCCGCCACAACAAAAAAACGCATTGGAATCCTTAGTGTAGTGTGGAGGTAGTGTGGAGGGGCGGGCACCGCAGGAACGAAGCGAGCGAAAAACCATAAAACTGAACAACAAACATAATAAACAACTTGTGTTCCAAAGGGAAGCATAGGAGAACATCTCCAACCTCAGGGTGCGGGGGGGCAAAAAAAAATGCCTCTCGCCTGCGAGGGGACGCGGAGAGGAGATCATTCACAAGAGAAAACGAGTTGTAATCGTCCACAAAATAGATTTTGGTGGGATCCTCCACAGTAAGGAATCATATTGTAATTTCCCGCATACCGCAGCCGATTGCAAGCATCCACAAAAAGAGTCCCGAGTGTAACCACCTACAAAAAGAACCCGAGATAAACCACAAAGGGAAGGAGTCCTATGTAGTGTAGAGGGGCGGGAGCCACGGGAACGAAGAGGGCGAAACACGAGAAAGAAGCAAAACATATTGAAGAACCGCGTCTTCACATGGAGAAAACATCTCCAATCCCCACAGGGGGCGGAGAAAAAAAAAGAAGCATCGACCCTTCGCTTCCGCGGAGAAGGGGAAAAGATTACCCCCCACAAAAGAACACTTACTTTGACCCTCCACCCCCCCCCCCAAAAAAAAAAAAAAAAAAAAAAAACGATTGCAGCCCTCCCCAAAAAGGGGCCCGAATGCAGTCGTCCAGCCCTGCTGCAGCCATCAAGAAGAGAGCATCCTGGTACGGAGGGCCGGGCGCCGTACGAACGGCCAACGGTTCCAAGGCAGTCCTCCTCCTCATACTCCTCACCCTCCTCCTCCTCCCTCCTCCTCCTCCCTCCTCCCTCCTCCTCCTCCTCCTCCCTCCTCATCCTTCCTCCTCCTCCTCCTTCCTCCTCCTCCCTTGGATGGCGGGGATCTGTTCTTACTTGTCGTGTGAAAGCGCACGTGCTCTACTGTGTTATTCCTTGTTTTCCCCTGTCGTTCGCTCCCCTCGTGCCTGCGGCGCCCGCCCCCATCCACACTGCGGCGGGATTCCGTCCGGTGATTGTTTTATGGCATCTATATGAACAAAACAAGATTCCTGCGCTGGAACTTTCGAGGCGACAAAACAAGATTAAGATTCATATGAACAGAACAAGATTCCACGTTTCGGGGCGACTGCACTGGGATGTCCTGCGCGGAGAACTGCGATAGGACTCCTGCTGCGGAAGATCCACATAAGACTCCGCGTGTGGCAGGTCTCCCCTCCCCGTTCCCGCGGAGACGCAGGCTCAATGCTTCCTGGGTTTCCTCCTCCCTTTTGGGGTGCTTGACAGTGGTTGCCGATATTCCCATGTGGAAACACGGGTTGTTTCCAATGCTTCCAGTTTTTCGCTCACTTCGTTCCTGCGGCGCCCGCTCCTCCATGTTACAGTTAGATTCATCTTGTTGGCGATTGCAGCAGGAGTCCCTTGTTGAGAATTCAAATAGGAGCCCCAGTGCGGGGGACTACAATAGATCCCTGTGTGGATGATTATGATCGGATTCCTGTGCGGATTACAATAGGATTCCTCGCGCGGAGGATTACAGTAGGTTAGGTGGCGGGAGCTTCATTTCAACCCCACATGCTTTTCAAAGTATGGTTTAATGGAATGCAATGCGGTTTAGTGGCTGTCAGCGCTTGAAAGTTGGACCCGCGCGCTTGGAGGAGCCCTCTTGCGGATGATTACATTATGGCTCCTCATGTGGAAGATTGACGGTGCGGTCTCTTGCGATCTTTATGACGACCTCAGAACTCCTTGCTGGTAGTGATGAAGGTGAGCTGCAAGCCCAAAAAGTGGGCCCACAGATGCCCACGAGCCCCTCCTAGACACCTCGAAGCTGCGTGTACTGCGGCTTGATATACGAGGGCCTCGACACAACCCAAGATCGCTCCGAGACGGCCCATGATACCCGCAAGACGGCATCAGAAGCCCCAAAGACGCCCCAAGGGAGGTCCAAGAGGAGCCCCAAGAGGGCCCCGAGAGGCGAATATCATTGATGTTGATGTCGCTGTTCATGTGTGTCGCGTCCTAGCCTTCTCGGGCATCCGATTCTCCAAGACGGCCCAAAAAATCTCACCAAGACGGCACACGAGGCTCCCCAGACGGCCGAAGAGGACTCCAAGAAGGCGGCCTTAAGAGGCTCCCGAAAAGGGGGAGCACCAACCGACATTCGGAGCCTTCCGCCCCAAGAGGCCCCCAGGCGGCTCCAAGAGGCGGCCAAGAAGCCCCGCCGAGGCTCCGAAGAGCCCCAAGAACACCCAGAGGGAATCCCACGATGGCAAATTCAATGGTGTGCGTTCATGTGTTTCTCGTTGTCGCCGCCGTCGTCGTCGTCGCCGTTGCCATCGTCGTCGTCGTCGTCGTCTTCGTCGTCGTCGTCGTCTTCCCCCTTCAGAGTCGGCGGAACTGGCCGCACGGCCCTCGCAATATCCCAAGGTGGTGCTGCTTCGCCCCCTCCTCTGACTTCTCATGGCAAATACTCACGCACGGACACATCAAAACTTTGCGGCTCAGACGACTTGACCGGAAAGGAACTCATGAGCCCAGAGGCTTCTGACTGATAACGCAGGATGCATCTTCCTCAGCCAAAATCGCCATGCAGCGACGACTGGCAGGCCACAGCATCTCATCAAACTTCGAAACAAATATTCGGCAGTTCCTCCGCATGGCAAAGGCTCACGCACGGCCCGAAAATATTGCGGCTCAGACGACTTAACCGGAAAGGATCTCATGAGCCCAGAGGCTTCTGACTGATAACGCAGGATGCATATTCCTCATAGCCACAATGGCCATGCAACGACGACTAGCAGGCCACAGCATCTCATCAAACTTCGAAAAAATATTAACACGGGCTCGACATGGCAAACACTCACGCACGGCCCGAAAATATTGCGGCTCGGACGACTTAACCGGAAAGAATCTCATGAGCCCAGAGGCTTCTGACTGATAACGCAGGATGCATCTTCCTCATAGCCACAATCGCAATGCAGCGACGACTGGCAGGCCACAGCATCTCATCAAACTTCGAAAAACATATTCGGCAGTGCCTCCGCACGGCAAAAACTCACGCACAGACTGAAAATATTGCGGCTCAGACGACTTAACCGGAAAAAATCTCATGAGCCCGGAGGCTTCTGACTGATAACGCAGGATACATCTTCCTCACTGCCACAACTTCCATGCAGCGACGACTGGCAGGCCACGGCATCTCGACAAACTTCGAAAACAAAATGTCGGCAGTTCCATATGGCAAAGGCTCACGCACGGCCCGAAAATATTGCGACTCGGACGACTTAATCGGAAAAGATCTCATGAGCCCGGAGGCTTCTGACTGATAACGCAGGATACATCCTCACTGCCACAACCACCATGCAGCGACGACTGGCAGGCCACGGCATTTGGAACTAACTTCGAAAGCAAACGTGCGCTAGTGGCTCCACTGGACCCTCTCCTCAAGCTGCACATGACAAAAACTCACGCACGGCCCGAAAATATTGCGGCTCGGACGACTTAACCGGAAAGAATATGATGAGCCCGGGGAGGCTTCTGACTGATAAAGCAGAGTATGTCTTCCTCACAGCCACAACTTCCATGCAGCGACGACTGGCAGGCCACGGCATGTGTAATTGACTTCGAAAGCACACATGCGGTAGTGGCTCCACTTTACTCTCTACTCAAGCTTCACATGGCAACGGCTTACACACAGCCCGAAAAGATTCGGGCTCAGACGACTTAACCGGAAAGGATCTCATGAGCCCGGAGGCTTCTGACTGATAACGCAGGATGCATCTTCCTCACTGCCACAACTTCCGTGCAGCGACGACTGGCAGGCCACGGCACTTGGAACTAACTTCGACAGCAAACATGCAGTAGTGGCTCCACTGGACACTCTCTTCAAGCTTCACATGGTAAAGGTTCACACACGGCCCGAACATATTGCGGCTCAGACGACTTAACCGGAAAGGATCTCATGAGCCCGGAGGCTTCTGACTGATAACGCAGGATGCATCTTCCTCCCTGCCACAACCACCATGCAGCGACGACTGGCAGGCCACGGCATCTCGACAAACTTCGGAAGCAAACATGCGGTAGTGGCTCCACTGGACTCTCTCCTTCAGCTTCACATGGCAAAGGCTCACGCATGGCCAAAAAAAATTGCGGCTCAAGGATCGCATGAGACCAGAGGCTTCTGACTGATAACGCAGGGTACATCTTCCTCACAGCCACAACTTTCATGCAGCGACGACTGGCAGGCACGGTATCTCGACAAACTTCGAAAGCAAACATGCGGTAGTGGCTCCACTGGACCCTCTCCTCAAGCTTCACATGGTAAAAACTCACGCACGGCCCGAAAATATTGCGGCTCAGACGACTTAACCGGAAAGGATCTCATGAGCCCGGAGGCTTCTGACTGATAACGCAGGATACATCTTCCTCACAGCCAATCCCATGCAGCGACGACTGGCAGGCCACAGCATCTCGACATACTTCGAAAACAAAACTTCGGCAGTGGCTCGACATGGCAAAGGCTCAGGCACGGCCCGAAAATATTGCGGATCAGACGACTTAACCGGAAAGGATCTCATGAGCCCGGAGGCTTCTGACTGATAACGCAGGATACATCTTCCTCACAGCCAATCCCATGCAGCGACGACTGGCAGGCCACAGCATCTCGACATACTTCGAAAACAAAACTTCGGCAGTGGCTCGACATGGCAAAGGCTCAGGCACGGCCCGAAAAGATTGCGGCTCTGACGACTTAACCGGAAAGGATCTCATGAGCCCGGAGGCTTCTGACTGATAACGCAGGATGCATCTTCCTCACTGCCACAACTTCCATGCAGCGACGACTGGCAGGCCACGGCATCTCGACAAACTCCGAAAGCAAACATGCGGTAATGGCTCCACTACCCTCTCCTCAAGCTGCACATGGCAAAGACTCAGGCACGTCCCGAAAATATTGCGGCTCAGACGACTTAACCGGAAAGGATCTCATGAGCCCGGAGACTTCTGACTGATAACGCAGGATACATCTTCCTCACAGCCGCAACTTCCATGCAGCGAAAGCACACATGCGGTAGTGGCTCCACTTCACTCTCTACTCAAGCTTCACATGGCAACGGCTTACACACAGCCCGAAAAGATTCGGGCTCAGACGACTTAACCGGAAAGAATCTCATGAGCCCGGAGGCTTCTGACTGATAACGCAGGATGCATCTTCCTCACTGCCACAACTTCCGTGCAGCGACGACTGGCAGGCCACGGCATTTGGAACTAACTTCGACAGCAAACATGCAGTAGTGGCTCCACTGGACACTCTCTTCAAGCTTCACATGGTAAAGGTTCACACACGGCCCGAACATATTGCGGCTCAGACGACTTAACCGGAAAGGATCTCATGATCCCGGAGGCTTCTGACTGATAACGCAGGGTACATCTGCCTCACAGCCGCAACTTCCATGCAGCGACGAGTGGCAGGCCACGGCATCTCGACAAACTTCGAAAGCAAACATGCGGTAGTGGCTCCACTACCCTCTCCTCAAGCTGCACATGGCAAAGGCTCACGCACGGCCCGAAAAGATTGCGGCTCAGACGACTTAACCGTAAAGGATCTCATGAGCCCGTAGACTTCTGACTGATAACGCAGGATACATCTTCCTCACAGCCGCAACTTCCATGCAGCGACGACTGAGAGGCCACGGCATCTCGACAAGCTTCGAAAGCAAACATGCGGTAGTGGCTCCACTACCCTCTCCTCAAGATGCACATGGCAAAAGCTCACGCACGGCCCGAAAAAATTGCGGCTCAGACGACTTAACCGGAAAGGATCTCATGAGCCCGGAGACTTCTGACTGATAACGCAGGATACATTTTCCTCGCAGCCACAACTTTCATGCAGCGACGACTGGCAGGCCACGGCATCTCGACAAACTTCGAAAGCAAACATGCGCTAATGGCTCCACTGGACCCTTTCCTCAAGCTGCACATGGCAAAGACTCACGCACGGCCCGAAAATATTGCGGCTCTGACGACTTAACCGGAAAGGATCTCATGAGCCCGGAGACTTCTGACTGATAACGCAGGATACATCTTCCTCACAGCCGCAACTTCCATGCAGCGACGACTGGCAGGCCACGGCATCTCGACAAACTTCGAAAGCAAACATGCGGTAGTGGCTCCACTGGACCCTTTCCTCAAGCTGCACATGACAAAGGCTCACGCACGGCCCGAAAAGATTGCTGCTCAGACGACTTAACCGGAAAGGATCTCATGAGCCCGGAGACTTCTGACTGATAACGCAGGATACATCTTCCTCACAGCCGCAACCACCATGCAGCGACGACTGGCAGGCCACAGCAGGTCGACAAACTTCAAAGCAAGTCTCCGAAAGTGGCCCGACTGCTCCCCCTCCTCCTGCTGCTCCTTACACGCCACGTGGCGTATGCTCTCGCACGGCCACAAAAATGTGCGGCTCCGACGACTTCAACGGAAAGGACCCCATGAGCCCGGAGGCTTCTGACTGAGAGCGCAGGATGAAGCTTCCTCATAGAGCGACGACTGGCAGGCCACCGCACCTCGACAAGCGAACGAATATCCGATAGTGGCCCGACTCAATCATCTCCTCAAGCTTCACATGGCAAAGGCTCAGACACGGCCACCGAACGCTGCAGTTCAGACGACTTCACCAGGGGATCTCATGAGCCCCGAGGCTTCTGCGTGATAGCGCAGGAGGAATCTCTCTCATGGCCACGGTCGGGCCGGGCGAAATTAGGGGGGGATAGCAAAGGGGGGGGGGGGAGAATCAGCTCACGCAGCTGATTCTCCCGGCGCCTCCCCGCGCCGGGAGGCGCCCGTGCATCGACGCATGGGCCCGGCGGCGGGGCCGAAGCCGGCTGCCTGCGGCAAAGTTCGTGCCCCCCCCCCCTCTCCCTATCCCCCCCTTCCGCTCGGCCCGACACGGCAAGGCACCGTTCGGGAGCGGCCAAGAGGGGGGTGTCCAGGAGGGGGGGGTGCAAATCATGACCGGCGGCATGTGCGCGGCCCAGCGGGGGGGCCAGGGACGCAATGAAATACGAAGAGGCGCCACGAGATCTGGGGAAATAGCATGGCCCCCGCCATGATATCCACCCCCCCCCCCCTAGCCATCACCCCCCTCTTTTCCTGACTACCTACCAGACCACCCCAACCCAACCCGAAGACCCGAATTTCGGGTTGGGGGGGGGTAAGGGTTCCACACGTGTTCTCTCGATGTCTCCCGACCCCCCCCCCCCACTGGAAATCGATGGTAAATCTGAGCCTTCGGGTCGAGCTGGGGTGGTTTGGTGGGTGGTGATTTCCGCCCTCGCGAACCTTCCTGGGCGGAGCGGGCGGGGTGCGGACAGCCGGGCCCCCGGCGACGACGAGTGGGCGACCGGGGGTCGGCGCCTCCCGCCCTGCTGAGCCCGTCCCCGCCCCCGAGCGCTGCCCCTTTCAAGGGGGCCCCAGAGGACACACAAATGGATACACACGAATAAAAGGATGCCCCATATGTCCCTATATCTTCGGGTTTTTTTTGTCTTCCCCCCCACTTCCCATATTGTTTCATGTTTCCCGGGGAATCGACGACTCATTGTGTCTGTGTGCTGTTTCCCCTCCTGATCCTTGGCTCTCGGGTCGCAGCTCGGCTCTCTCCCCGGCGGCGGTTCGGGACGGCCCGGGCAGACCGAAAAGTGTCCCTCGGCGGGGCCGCGCCGCCAGAGGGCAGCCCGAGGCCGGAAGAGCACCCTTGCCCAACACGACTCGGCCCGGGTCGGGCAGAGTGTAGAAGAAGGGCTAAGCATGGCCGAGACATGTCCCACAAACAGTCAGAAGCAGCCCAGGCTATGTCCTCGACTAGCTTTGAACACTCCTCCTGCAGAGGGACACGCCCGACTTCAGGCTCGGCCCACGTGTGAGGCCACCTCCCGGGCCGCGACCGGCGCGCGACCCTGGCCCGGCCAGGCCCCGGCGTTGTGCGGGAGCCTGCAGGTTCCTGGCGCTCTGGCGGATGCCCGCTCGCCCGGGGGCGCCCAGCAGGGGCGCGTCCAGGAGGGAGGGGTCGAGAGCCATGGCCAGAGGCAGGCATCCTGAAGTGGCCCGACCCCTCCCCCCCTCCTCGGACTTCACACGGCGTGTGCTCAACCGCGGCCACCAAAGCGCTGCGGCTCAGACGACTTCACCAGAAGGGATTTCAAGAGCCCCGAGGCTTCTGACTGATGGCGCAGGATGCATCTTCCTCCTGACCACAGAAAGCACGCCGCATGCTCACGCACGGACCCCGAATGTTGCGGCTCTGACTGCTCAACCGGAACGGACCTCATGAGCCTGGAGGCTTCTGACTGATAACGCGATAACGCAGGATGAACATGCCTCATGCGCCACCGTGCAGCTGGACACGGAGTGGGCGCGATCCTCTAAGCCTCAATCCTCACTTCTGAGGAGTCTTTCAGGAGCGCCAACCAGAAATCTCAGATCTCTCAGGCCTCGTCGCGCCTCGTCGGGGGCCTGTCGCGCCACGTCGGGCCCAAGAGGGCCTCAGGACGGGCCCAGAGGGCCCCAGGAGGCCCCCCAGACGGTCCAAAAGATCCCCGAGTCGAAGAAAGATTGCTCCAAGACGCCCACGATGGCCGCAAGACGCCCCAAGAGGCCTCCAAGACGCCCCAAGAGGCCTCCAAAAGGCCTCCCACTTGAGAGGGCCCCAAGAAGGAAAACTCATTCATTTGTCTCAGGTGTTTGGAAACTTGTGGTGTTCTCACCTTTTCGGCTTCCCGACGCTCCAAGACTGCCCAAGAGGCCCTCAAGAGAGCCCCAAGACGGCCGGAGAGCGCTCCAAGACGGCCCAAGATGCTCCCAAGACGGCCCAAGAGGGCCCCAAGATGGCCACAAGAGGCGCTCAAGAGGCCTCTCAAAGGCCCCCAAGAGGCCCCTAAGAGGCCCCTAAGAGGCCCCAAGAGGCCCCCTGGAGACCCAAAAGAGGCTCCAAGAGGCGGCCCCCAAGGGGCATCAGAACTGCCTCCAAGAGGCCCCCGAGAGGCCTCCCACGAGATCCCAACGAACAACCAGTAGGCTTCGCACCCACACCCCGAGGCGCGGTGGCGGGACGGGCGCCAAGGCCATCAGATGGCCACGACAACACCACGCAGCGACGGCTGGCAGCCCCTCGACACGTTGTGAAACACACATCTGCGAGGGTGGCCCGACTCCTCTCCCCTCCTCAGACTTTGGACACCCGAAATGGGTACCGAAAGAATGGGTACAATGCCCAACAACAAATGTTGTCCCAAACCAACAGCGGCCGCTGTGGGGCAGGCGGCCTTCTGTCTCAAATGGACACAGGCCGCGGCGGCGCGGACAGCGAGTCCTGTTCAAAATGAACAGGAACTGCTGTTGGGCATTGTACCCATTTTTTCCGTACCCATTTCGGGCGTCCAGAGACTTCGCATGGCAAAAGTTCACTCTGGTGTCCGGACAGAAAGCGTCCACACCCGAGGCGGTGAGGCGACGCCACAGGATAACAGCCACACAAATGCGAAACGCCCTTTGCTTCGCACCGCTCCCCCAAATCCAAGGTGGAAGCGTCCACATGTGTCATCCTTGGCCTTTGGCCTACCACCAATTTGGTGGAAGGGGGGTATGCACTGTGGTCCGAGGTGTTTCGATAACGCAAAGTCTTGGCGAGACACATGTGGACACTTTTTGTCCACCAACCGTCACGGCCCCAACAGATTGCGACTCAGGCGGCTCAGAACCGGAATGGAAACGATGAGCCTGGGAGCATCTGACTGATAAAGCAAACAACCGCACCTCGACAAACTTCGAGGACGAGTGCCCAGCACTGGCCCGGCTCCACCCTCTCCTCAAATATTACACACGACCCCCAAACATTACGGCTCAGTCGGCTTGACCGAATCTTCCTCATGGCCACAATCACCATGCATCGGCGATTTCCAAGCCACAGCATGTCGACAAGCTTCGAGGACGAGTGTCCGAAGAAGGCACGACTCTTCCCCCCTCCTCCAACTTCACACGGCGTGTACTCACTCGCGGCCTCCGAATGCTGCGGCCCAGACGACGTAGCCAGAATGGATCGCATGCTCGAAGGTGGCGCTGTTCCGCCCCCCTTTCCCAGACTTCACATGGCGCGTGCTGATTCCTGGGCCCCAAATGTTATGGCTCCGACGACTTGACCGGAATGGATCTCGTGAGCCTGGAGGCTTCTGACTGATAACGCAGGATGACTCTCTGCCTCACACCCACAATCACCATGCAAGGACAACTGGCAGGCCAAAAACACCTCGACAAACGTAAAGAACCAATCCGCCGACCCTGTCGGCCTCTGTGAGAGGCTTCTCCGTTTGAGTCGTCCTTGTCGTCGCCGCCGCCGCAGCCGCCGTCGCGGCTCCCCCGCTTCTCTAAGCCCCTTTCCTCAAGGGATCCATCCAAAAGGGCATCGCGCAAGATCACAATTGAGTCGATGGAAGGAAACCCTTTTCCTTTGATCCCGTCCCCGCTGAGGAGGGGAGGAAGGGGAGGGGGAAGGCGGAGCGGAGGGGGCTGTGACCCCAGAGAGGAGCACCCCTCCCTGGGAGAAGCTTCCCCCTTCGATTTCTCGCCTCCTAAACACCTCGAACTTACTTGCACCATGGCTTGATTTAAAAGGGCCTTGACACAGCGCAAGATCGCTCCGAGAAGGCCCAGGATAACCTCAAGACGGCATCAGGAACCGCAAAGACGCCCCAGGAGAGGTCCAAGAGGAGCCCCAAGAGGGCCCCAAGAGGCGAATCTCATTGATGCTCATGCCGTCGTTCCATGTGTTTCGCGCCCTCGCCTTCTCGGGTTCCCAACGCTCCAAGACGGCCCAAAAAGCCCAAACGAATCGCACCAAGCCGGCCCAAACCGCTGGCCCAAGAGGGCCCCCAGACGGCCGAAGAGATCCCCGAGAGAGCACCAAGAGGCTCCCGAGAAGGAGAACACCAACCGAGATTTCGAGCCTTCCGCCACAAGAGGTTTCCAAGGAGGCCCTCAGAAGCGCCCAAGAGGCCCCGACGAGGCCCCAAAGAGGCCCAAGAGAGCCCCGCGCCCCAAGATCACCCCAAGAGAGTTCCACGATGGCAAATTCAATGATTGGCCTCAAGTGCTTGAATGTTTTGTGTCGTCGCCGTCGCCGTCGCCGTCGTCGTCGTCGTCGCCGTCCTCGTCGTCGTCGTCGTCGCCGCCGCCGCCCCCGCAGCCGCCGTCGTCGCTGTCGTCGTCAACGTCGTCGTCGTCGTCCCTTCAGGGTCGGCGGCACCGGCCGCAAGGCCTTCGAAATATCCGAAGGTGGTGTGCCTTCACCCCCTCCTCAAGCTTCACATGGCAAATGCTCGCGCATGGCCACAAACAATTGCGGCTCAGACGACTTAACCGGAATGGATTTCATGAGCCCGGAGGCTTCTGACTGAAGACTGGTATGCCACAGCACCTCGACAAACGAACAAGTATCCGGACATGGCTCGACTCCTCCTCCCGTCCTGGGACTTGACACGGCAATCGCTCCACTCACGCCCCCGAATGTTGCGGCTCAGACGGCTCAGCTGGAACAACTCTCATGAGTCCAGAGGCTCCTGACTGATGGCGCAGGATGCATCTTACACAACACGTCGAGGACGAGTATCCGAAGGTGGCCCGACCCCCGCCCTCTCATCGAACTGCACACGGCGTGTGCTCACTCACGGCCCAAACATGTACGGCTCTGACGACCTAACCAGACAAGTATCTCATGAGCCCGTAGGCCCCTGACTGATACCGCAGGAGCAGGATGAATCTTCCTCATAGCCAGAATCACCTTGCAGCGACGACTGCTATGCCACAGCACGCCGACAAACTTCGAGAACAAGTGTCCGATGATGGCCCGACTCCACCCTCTCCTCAGGTTTCTCATGGCAAAGGCTCACACACGGCCCCGACATCCGCCGACCCTGTCGGCGTGTGTTGGGTGTCTGTCCGGTCCCGTCGACGGGAAGCCTTCCTTCGCCCCCTCCTTCGCATCCTCCTCTCCCGTCGGGGGGGAGAGAGAGAGAGAGAGAGAGAAAGAGAGAGAGAGAGAGCACCCTTCCTCGTTCGGGGAACGGGTTCGCAGCTTGAGGGAATTCCATCCACGTCCTCATTACGTCAAAGGGAAGCCCCTTCCCTTTGTCCCTTCCCTGGCGGGGGGGGGGTCAAGTTCGCATCGCCTCTGGGGGTCCTCCTCTCCCACGCCAGTCCTTCTCCAGCGCGCCAGTCCTCGTCGGGTCCTCCTCCTCCCCAGGTGGGGAGGAGTTCCAGGGGGGGAGCAAAGTCAGATACGCATCCGTCCCCGGTCCGTCCCCGGGGGTCCTCCTCCCCCTCCCCTCCCCTATCGCACGCCGGTCCTCCTCCGGTTCTTCTTCCCCAGGGGGGGGGGTCCCAGGGGGGAGTCCTTTTCCTCCTCCTCCTCCTCCTCCTCCTTCCTTCCGCCGCCTCCTCCTCCTCCTCCTCCTTCTCCTGCTCCTCCCCCTCCTGGTCGTCGTCGATGTCTTTCAGGGTCGGCGGCACGGGCCGTCAGGACTTCACAATATCGCGGCTCAGACGACTTAACCGGAATGGATCTCATGAGCCCGAAGGCCCCTGACTGATAACGCAGGATGAATCCTCCTCATCAGACACCATGCAGCGACGACTGCTAGGCCACAGCACGTCGACTTCAGGCTCAAAACGGATCTCCTGAGCCAGGAGGCTTCTGACTGATAACGCAGAATGAATCTTCTCATGGCCACAACAGCCATGCAGCGACGACTGGTATGCCACAGCACCTCGACGAACGAACAATTACCCGATAATGGACCGACTCTTCCACCCTCCCCGGGCTTGGCATGGCAATCGCTTCACTCGCGGCCTCCGAATGTTGCGGCTCAGACGACTTAGCTGGACCAACTCTCATGAGCCCAGAAGCTTCTGACTGATGGCGCAGGATGCGTCTTCGAGGACAAGTATCCGGTAGCGGCCCGACTCGACCTTCTCCTCAGACTTCACATGGCGTGTGCTCACTGACGGGCCCCAAGTGTTACGGCTCAGACGACTCAACCAGAATTGTATCTCATGAGCCCGCAGGCTTCTGACTGGTAACGCAGGATGAATATACCGCATCGCCAGAATCACCATGCAGCGACGACTGGCTGGCCGAAGCACCTCGACATACTTCCAAAGCAAATCCGCCGACCCTGTCAGCGTGTGTGGGAGGCTTTTACGTTTGAGTCAGCGTCGTCGTCGTCCTCGTCCTCGTTATCGTCCTCGTAATCGTCGTCCTCGTCGACGCCGCTGCCGCCGCTGCCGCCGTCGTCGGCGCTCCCGCCCTTTCCCTAAGCCATCCTCCTCAAGCGTCCCAGCCAAAAGGAAATCGAGTCGAAAGGAAGCCCCTTCCTTTCAAGATGGCAGCAGGAACCCCAAAGACGCCCCAGGAGAGGTCCAAGAGGAGCCCCAAGAGGGCCCCAATAGGCGAATCTTGGCAATTGTCATGCCGTCGTTCAATGTGTTTCGCGCTCTCGCCTTCTCGGGCTCCCGATGCTCCAAGACGGCCCAGAAAGACCAAACAAATCGCACCAAGCGGGCCCAAACCGCTGGCCCATGAGGACCCCCAGACGGCCGAAGAGAGCCCCGAGAGGGCCCCAACAGGCTCCCACAAAAGGGAATATCAACCGAGATTTCGAGCCTTCCGCCACAAGAGGTTCCCCAAGGAGGCCCCCAGATGCGCCCAAGAGGCCCCGACGAGGCTCCTAAGAGGCCCAAGAGAGCCCCAAGAACACCCCAAGAGAACCCGACGATAGCAAAGTCAATGATTTGCCTCAATGTGTTGTGTTGTCGTCGTCGTCGCAGTCGCCGTCGCCGTCGTCGCCGTCGTCGTCGTCGTCGCCGTCCTCGTCGTCGTCGTCGTCACCGCTGGCGCCATCGTCGTCGTCGTCTTCGTCGTCGTCGTCAACGTCGTCTCCGTCGTCGCCGTCGTCGTCGTCATCGTCGTCGTCCCCATTCAGTGTCGGCGGCACCAGCCGCAAGGCCTTCGAAATATCCGAAAACGGTGTGCCTGCACCCCCTCCTCAGACTTCAAATGGCAAATGCTCACGCATAGCCACAAAACGATGCGGCTCAGACGACTTAACCAGAATGGATCTCCTCAGCCCGAAGGCTTCTGACTGATAACGCAGGATGAATCTTCCTCATTGCCAATCACTATGCAGAGGCAACTGGCAGGCCACAGCACCTCGACAAACTTCGTTGACAAAAATCAGATAGTGGCACGACCCCACCGTCTCTTCAGACTTCAAATGGCTAATGCTCACGCACGGCCCACGTTTGTTGCGGAAGGGACTTCTTAACATATTTGATATCATGAGCCCGGGGGCTTCTGATTGATAAGTCGAGAGCTTCCTCATAAACGCACCAGGCATGCAGCGAATACAAACTTCGCCAGTAGTTAACAGACAAAACGCCAGACTCCAACCCCCTCCTCATACTCTACATGGTAGATGCTCACTCACGGCCACAAAATGTTACGGCACAGACGACTTAACCAGAATGGATCTCATGAGCCCAGAGGCTTCTGACTGACAACGCGGGATGAATCTTCCTCCTAGCTACAATCACCATGCAGCGACGACTGGCGGGCCAAAGCACCTCGACGAACTTCCAGAGCAACAAAGGTGTTCCGACTCCTCCCCCTCCTCCTCCTCCTCCTTCTCCTCCTCTTCCTCCCCCTCCTCCTTCTCCTTCTCCTCCTCCTCCTCCTCCTCAGACGTCACATGGCAAATGCTCACGCACGGCCACCAAACGTTGGCCGTCGAAAATAAATATACGGTACTGGCCCTACTCCACCCGCTCCTCAGGCTTCATGTGGAAATGCTCACGCACGGCCTCCAAATGATGCAGCTCAGACGACATCATTAGCATGGATCTGATCTCATGAGCCTGGAGGCTTCTGACTGATAACGCAGGACGAATCGCCCTCCTAGCCACGAAGACCATGCAACATGCTCACGCACGGCCCCCACATGTTGCGGCTCAGACGACTTAACCAGAATGGATCTCATGAGCCCGGGGGCTTCTGACTGATAACGCAGGATGAATCTTCATCATAGTCGCGACAACCGTGAAGCATCGACTGGCAGGCCAAAGTACCTTTACAAACTTTGAAAGCACATATCCGATGGTGGCCCAACTCCTCCCCACCTCCTCGGACTTCACATGGCGAATGCTAACGCACGGTCACAAAACCTTGCGACTCCGACGACTCAAACGGAATGGATCTCCTCAGACCGGAAGCTTCTGACTGCTAATTCAGGATGTCTTCCTCATAGCCACAATCACAACGCAGCGACGACTGGCAGGCCACAACACCTCGACAAACTCCGAGAACAAGTATCCGATGATGGCCCGACTCCACCCTCTCCTCAGGCTTCACATGGCAAAGGCTCACGCACGGCCCGAAAATCTTGCGGCTCAGACGGCATAAAAGGAATGGATCTCACGAGCAGGGATGCTTCTGACTGATAATGCAGGACGAATCTTCCTCATGGCCACCATCACCATGCAGCGACGACTGCTAGGCCACAACACATCGACTAACTTCAAAAACAAGCATCCGAGGGTGCACCGGCTCTTTCCCCTCATCCTCCTCCTGCTCCTCAAACGCCACGTGGCGCGTGCTCACGCAGCGCCACAAAACGATGCGGCTCAGACGACTTAACCAGAATGGATCTCCTCAGCCCGAAGGCTTCTGACTGATAACGCAGGATGAATCTTCCTCATAGCCAATCACTATGCAGAGGCGACTGGCAGGCCACAGCACCTCGACAACCTTCGAGAACAAGTGTCCGATAGTGGCCCGACCCCCCTCACATTGCAAAGGCTCACGCACAATCCCCAAATGTTGCGGCTCAGACGACGTAACCAGAATGGATCTCCTGAGCAGCATGAATCTTCCTGACAGCCACAACAGCCGTGCAGCGACGAATGGCAGGCCACGCCACCTCGGCGAACTGCAGAAGCAAGAGCCAGACAGGTGGCCAGACTTCTCCCGTTACTCCGATTATACCTGGCGGATGTGTTTTCTTACAGCCCCAAGTGTGAGCAACTGACAGACGTGAGCGCAATGGCTTTAACAAGCCGAGAGGCCTCTGACTGATGACACAGACGAATCTTCATCATCCGCTTCCATGCCAGCGGCACGTTGGGGCGTGTGGAGGGCTTGTCTGTTGTCTGGTAAAGTGTCGACAGACCAGCCCTCCCTCGTCACAAACGTGAACCGAACATCGTCCTCACCGAATGTGATCTCTGGTTTCATTCTCGGCTTCCAGACGGACACAAGACGGCCAAAGGCCGCCCCGTGGACAGCTGCAAAAAGACCCAAGACCATCCTAGGACTACCTCAGGAGCCCCGAGACGGCCCAAGAGGGCACCAAGACGGACCACGGTGGCCCCAAGACAAGATGCCCAGAGAACGCCCAAGAAGACCTCTGGGCGCCCAAGAGAGGGGCCCCCAGACGGCCCGAAGGACCGCAAGACGGCCAGAGAGGCCCCCGAGACGCCCGAAAGGCCCCCAAGAAGCCCCACAAAAGGGGGAAGTCGAACTGGCCTCGGGATCAGTTCCCTCCAGGACGGACCCCGGGAACCCCCGCGTGTCCCCAAGAGAAAACCCAGAGGCCCCAAGACATCCACAGAGTGCCTGGAGAGGCAGGAGCCATCGCGCCCGAGATATCCCCGAGACCCCCGAGGGGCCCCCAACTGGCGCCCAGCAGGCCTCCAAGAAACCTCCCCCTCCTCCTCCTCCTCCTCCTCCTCCTCCACCTCCTCCTCCTCCTTCTTCCCGCTCCTCCTCCTCCTCCTCTTCCTCGCTCCTCCTCCTCGCTCCTCCTCCCCCTTGCTCCTCCTCCTCCTCCTCCTCCTCCTCCTCCTCCTCCTCCTCCTCCAAGAAACCCCCAAGAAGGTCCAGGAGGAACCCACGCGAGTTCAGACAAGACACTGAAATGAAACGGGTCTTCAACTCAACCGCCTCCTCATCTCAGGACTGGAGCAGCCCTCTGGGCGCAGTTGGCCCTCTGGTTGTCTCGTGCATCTTCCAACCCCCCCCTTCTCCCCCTCTTCGGGGACGGGGGCTGCCCCGCCCGCCCCTCCCCTCGCCGGTGTCCTGGGGGCGGGGGGGCCGAGGGGCTGGAGTGCCCAAGGGGGCCCAGAGACGGCCCAAAGGTGGCTCCCGATGCTCCGAGATGGCCTCCAGGCTGGCACAGTAGATCACA